>JAHKQU010000017.1:1200000-1800000 GCA_020383195.1 Neomicropteryx cornuta
GTGTAAATTTTATTTTTTCCTACATTATACCGATGAACTTAAAATTAATATTTATGCAGCTCCTGAAGTGCTGCGGTTCGTGTCATCGCGGTTTGGAAAGAAGATGCTGCTCTACAATGGATACACATTTTCTTACAAGAAATTCAACAAAGATGGCAGGATTTTTTGGAAGTGCTCCCGCACTGGCAAATTGGGTTTAAAGTGTCCCGCTTTCATTAAAACTCTGAATGAAAAAATAACGCATATAAAAGAGAGGCATATATGTGATATTCCCCAAAAGTATACTCTAGATTAGATGGAAGGGGGTTATTTTATGAAATTATGTAAGATGGCAAGCATTTTGGCTCATAGATTTTGAAGAGGTCGCACAAGGTTTCATTATTATTTTAAAAAACCTCCCAGTATCCTTATTGCAGTTTCATATTGAGTATAGAAATAAAATTGGATAGTTAATTTTTTTTTATCGTTTCTGTATAAGATGCCATTGTAGCACCATTTTTTTAAAGTTTTCTTAGTTTCAACCTATCAAGCATGGAGGTAAAATTTAAGAATATAAATCTAAAGTAAATTATGCAAAAACTTGCCGATTCATTCAAAATTTTGGTTTTGAAGATTTTGACTTTTCTCTCTGCGACCAGTGGGGGCTAGTCTAAAGCCAACTCGCCACTCGCTCGCTGTCAGTTTGACGTTTGTTTATATCCATATATCCATTATTGGCATTAGACAAATGTCAAACTGACAGCGAGCTATCGGGGAGTCAGATTCGGACTAAACCTACAGGGTCGTAATAAGTTCTCAAACATTGAAACGGTTTTAATTAAAGTTGTTTTTTTTCGTACTTAGGAAACATTTTTCTAATATTTTTTGCTGATTAATGTTTGATTGTTGATATGTATCAAACTCCTGAAAGTTTCAAAATAAAAATAACAAAAATACAAAAGTAATCAAAAAACGCGTTGTATAAAAAAATATGTTTTTTGTGTCAAAACTATTTTTGATGTTTTTCAATTTGACCATTAAGCCTTAACTAAAAGAGAGGTCATTTGCAGTTACCATTTGCATTTTGTTTGTATGTTTGTAAATTCTCCTATATGTAGATGTTTAATGGAGTGCAATGTAATGTGAATTTATTAGATTTGGTAATTCGGTATCTGTCCTGCGTTCTACTCTAATGAACTTATTTAAGCATTGTCTTATTTAAATTAAATTGAAAATTTGTTTTTGATTGAAAAAAAAAGTTACTTGTGTGAATGTTTTTAATTGGGGGGTTTGAAGTTAAATGCTTATTACTTAATGAAAACAAGTCTTATTTGTTGAAAAATTGTGTTTTTAATACATCTTGTTTGTTTCATCACTAACAGCTGTTTTACCAGACATTTACATAATACAATTGTCTCGTCTCGTCGAGATCGTGGTAGTCTAGTGGTTAGAGCGTTAAACTAACGACCCAAAGGTCGCGGGTTGGAATCCGCACATGGTCATACCATTTTTAACGCTTCATTACCACCATCTCCCCTGACTCTAGTACAAGCACGTTCGGCCTATTTGAGTACGGCCCAAAATAATTGTATATGACCTAGGTCATATACAAAAACAAAAAAAATAATACATACACCTAATATAACTAACTAGTAACTGAGAATGAGATATGAGAATATCAGCTAAATAGCCGCTTGCTCAACAAACAATAATAATAATAATATGTTGATAATCAGAAAAAACTTTAAAATATTCCGATTGGATAAAGAATACTTTACATTTTAATTATAAATTTTAATATGTATGATGGCTTACTGTATTATATTTTTTGTAGGTGCACAGCCATAGGGGCTGTGCACCGTTCGCCAAATGGCACTGATTAGCACTGATTGGTCTACCCATTCGGTAGACCGATCAGTGCTAATTGGTTTCCCAAAAATCAATATTAAACGAAAATTCATACTGACTTGAAAATAGAAAACCATAGTAACATAGTTAGAGTATTTTAGGAATAGAAGATTTTTTTTGTAAAACTCATAAATCTTCTGAGGTTGTAGCCTTTATAGGACAAGATACGAACTGTACAATAACAAAACAAGCCCAGATTCTCCAGGGGTTGCAATTTTATATGGATTTGAAAAAAAACAGTGAGTGCTGCTTTTAATTTTTCACATATTTGCTATTTCAACCTGTAAATCATAATGGATCTCTGATCCTTCAGGCCTATAAAAGTCGATATTACGATTAATTTGATATTTTAATCCAACTCGAAGGAAAAACAAATAATAGCTCAATTTCTTTATATTATTTCTTCTAAGTATTATCTATCTAGTAATATCAAGCAACTCTTGTATTTATGATAAAATCACTGTTGAAGAACTACAATAGTTTTAGTCATTATCTTTTAACAAACTTCATGAAATCAGTGAAATTTTTAAGTAATAATTAGTTTAGTCCAGTTCATGATGTAAACTGATTTGTGTTTTTTTTTTGCCCAGCGTTGGTACCCCTCCGCTGGGTGACAGGAAGAACTGGCAACATTGGAATACTATTCAAGAACCAAGTGTTCTGGAGGCACTTTCTTCAAGGAACCCTCAGCGAGAGATACCGCTGCGGCAAGTGCAGCCAGGGCTGCAAAGCCGCCATTCTTATAAGGGACGGAAATATTATAAGAATGAACATTGATCACAACCACATCTAATCCACATCGTGCAAATGAGCATGTGTATTGATTGAGCTACTAAACAGAAATGCACTCTTATTATGTACATAAAAAACCTATTTTTTCTTCCAAATCAGGTTTTATAGCCTTATAGATAATATTTTTTATGTGGCTTTTACTGTCTTGGAAATTGCGAGATTTAAGTGAATTGAAAGGACATAAATGTGGCCTAACTTTTGTGGTTTGCTAGTAAATAATAATAAATGTCATAACGTCCTGTTAGTTCTGCTAACGGGACACTCACATTGGCTAGAGTTTTAATTTCTGGAATAAGGTGATATTTCGGAACAATGCGGTCACATACATACTTACGTAGTCATACACTGATAATTATGATAACACTGATTATTTGCTACATTTATTGCTAAATAGACCTAATTTAAGATTTAAGAAATGTTTTATTTTTGAGGTTAATAATAAAGTTTATTTATGGTATAAGACTGTTTTATTCATTATATACTCAGTGATTTTTTTTTCAACCGAATCCATTAAACCATGGTTTGAAAGTATTAAAATTAAATAGGATACAAGTTTTGCGATGATTTGATAATAAGTGTGGCAGGCACAAGAATAATAGGAAATGAAACAACCCATCACAAGTTGGAACCACAGACAAGCATGACTATTCTGGGCGGAAGATTCCTCTAATGACGCCTGTAGGGCAAACTATAACTATTATTATAATTGTTATTTTTATTATCTATGTTTATATTGTAAAATGTACTTTATAATGATAAATATTTGGATCGTATTTCTGTTTGTTTGTGATAAATAAAGGAATTAACTTGAAATTGAAGTCAGTGACTCGCTACGTTTTGTCCTTATGAAGGTCAGACCGGTGTTTCATTTAATCTTTACCTCCACCTTTCTACAAATAATGTCTTAAGATTTATTTTGTCATATCTGATGGACCTACATATAAAATAAAAAAATACTTGATCTTGTCTGCATATTAAAAAATAAGTTATAATATCACTTACGATTATGTTCATTAGTTGTGGCAAACAGGAGTGTTTTCAATAATTACAATAAAAAATATTGGAATTAAATATTTATAATAGGTATATATTCTTTAAAATTGAAATAATTTATTTAATAATTTATACACATATAAAACTAAAAAAAAAAACAAAGTTTGATCAGTTTGTAAGGGACACATTGTATATAATATAAAAAAAGCAATTAAATAGTAAGAGTCTACTACTTCTTATCGCCTGTATTTACTAAATTTACTAAATATATAGTTATTGAAATTTGTACAGAAAGTAGAAAAAAGTAAAAGAGGTTTACTCTTTAATTGAGACGTTTCAGCGCGTTGATGCTGCCATTATTAATGACAAATTTACACAATATTATATAGTTATATATATATTTAATATATCAATAACAAAACTGATCCCATCTCCCTGGAGTTTATTTTAATCGTGCAACAAATACATAAACCCTGAAAAATTTGAGGACATTATACAAACTAATTTGGTAAAATTTTCTGTGCAATTGTATTGGGGGATTAATTTTAAATTGAAAAAATTATTTATATATTTAAATTATTATTTCTATATATTCAGCCAAACGTCATGACGATTAGACTTGTTGAAGCCTTGATAATATTTTTGACCCTAATAATATATTGTGATGGCCATAATGTTGAAGAATTGGATAAACCTCCAAGGGTAAGGATAGAACAGGGGGAGCTGGTGGGCAGTTGGAAGTACTCGTATACGGGAAAACGCTACGCTTCTTTCAAAGGAATCCCATATGCTAAACCTCCCATAGAGGAGTTGAGATTTAAGGTAAGTGGTCACCTAACATAATGAATCTTTGTAGAATTTTATTTAAAGTTCTCAATTGAATGTGGTGATAAGGGTTTTGTCTTGAGGTTCTAATGCAATTTTCTTTAGTGTAATATCTTTGCTCAATCAGCTGCCATCTATTAGCCGATATACACAATTTTCATTCTGAAAAAAACGTTTTTAAGCCTTGTGGGCTTGATTTGTGATTTAGTTATCTAGGTTTATCCGTGCTTTATTTATGTTCAAATTTAACTGTCATCAGTTGCATTTTATTTAAATTATGGTTTGAAAATGACTAAGATCCACAGTATATACCCCTCATCCGTCATTTTTAACATATTCCAGTCCGAACTTAAAAAGTACAGACTGCATGATGCCGCCATTCGCCGAATGGAATTTACCACATGGCGACTGTCACCCGTTTTTTAGTTTAAGTAATATATTCTTATAACTAGCATGAATGGTACAAAACTAACAAAATTTTTGTTTTTTTTATTTTTAGTATTATATCGACATACCTTTTGTAAATAAAACTCAAATTATTTACCTCCAAATTCACGAAAAACATTTTTAATTCACTCTCGTACTTTTTACACAAACAATCCTAATGGCTGTCAAAACCAACTGAAATGAACAAAAAACGATGATTAGTCTATGCCTATATGCCTATATAGAAATGCAGTAACATAATGACCCGATATTGCTGCACATGACATCAATGACTTGATTTCAAGTCATTGGTGCTGAGTGTGTTAATAGATTGTATGTAATAAACCTGATTGTAACTAGTAGTGTAACCGTCTGGGACACATTTATCCCTGTAGTTAATTGTGATGAAAATGATTTGTTTGCAATAACCCTGGGGATTTTAATGACAACTGCCCTAAGTTCGCCTTTTTCATTCCTAGTACTGTCATAAAAATGTCCTGTAATGATTATTTTGTGTGCTACCAATGTTTGCATTCAAATCACGTTGAATATATAATTATAATTTTCTTGTTTGGTATCTGACTTGTGATTATGATCTACATTGTTGGTCATAGAAGTCACATATTTTATTATGGAAGCACGTAGCAGTCAGCACATAAATCTGTATGATGTTGATTAAACATGGTCCCTCATGAGGCCTGATTACTTGTTTTGACTTATAAAAAAACAAAAATTTGCTATAAGTATTTTTCCAACTATAAGTTTAATTTTAGCTAACATCTATCAAAACAGCTTACCTTTGACTAACATTGGCCAGTTACTACATATTATGTTTTTTTTTTATATGTTTAGTCATTTGGTTTCAACGTAATTAAGTAAAATATTTCCTAGGATCCGGAAAAGGCCGGACCGTGGCAGGGTGTTCTGGATGCAAAACTTCCTGCTTCGCCATGTTCCCAATTCTCTAATCAGCATGCGATCCCCATTTTTGGTAATGTAAAACAATTTACTTTGGATATAGTTGCGCAATGAACTTTCTTTCATCTCTGTGGTCACCGCAACACCTTATAGTCCTTGCAATACCTCGTGCTTTCTGCAGTACAAAAATAATAGAATATATTCGGAGGTGTTTTTTTAAATAACTAAACTATCAGGAACAAATTCAGTTTGAATAACATATATGCAAAATAATTATACTATCATATACACAAAATCTAGACTTTTGATTTCACATCAAAAGTATTCATAGTATGAGCTTCTTTTTAATAAATATTTGTATGTTTAAACGTTAATTTACCATAATTTATATACCGTTCAGCAGCAAGATGCTGAACGGTATATAAATTATTTAGTATATCTTCAATAAGAGCTGAGATATCAACGTAAGGTTTAATTCCAACATTTCATGCAATTATGATGGTTCAGTGACTTCCTAGAGGTTATTAAAAACTATACAGAACTTTTACAGGAACAGAGTCCCTGTGAAATTATGTTGATGGCACGATATGCATAAAAAAAGTATATGAGTGTAGTTAACCCAGAAAATAATCAATTATATCATTTGTATTATGATTAAAAAATATATTTAATTAAATATAGTTGACCTTATTGTATTGACGAAGCTATTAGGATATACGAGTACATCGTGTCCCAAGACCATTCCCCGTAGAAAAAATGGCTAATTTCTAGTGGCTACTATTTCTAGTGTTATTTGTTAAGAAATTATTAAAATTCATCAAGGTCACCGAGAAAAAAAACATAAACTTTACGTGAAAATAGTTAAAGAATCATGTAATTTCTCTTTTGTGAGATATCAGTTATCACTGTACGCTGTTATGGTGTCAAGGCCATTATCGTCGGAATTTGCTCGCTGACCGAATTAACATAATTTGTTAAAAAAATAATAATCTTGGGGATGTTTTTATTTGCATTTTTTAATATAATTTCTTACTCATAATATGTTACACAAAACCCCTCGTAAGTCATCAGGGAATGGTCTTGGGCCACCCTGTATATTATTATTTCATTATGTATTCTTACCATATAAAGACGAAACTACAAGTTTCTAGGATCTAGAGATGCTGGTGAAATAGGCTACCTAGTAAAGGGTACGCGGGCAAAGGTATGGCAATTCCTTATGACAGTCTACATCCTTGATCTTACAATTTTTGACCAACCAGGGTTAAAAAAAGGATCGCTGCTAGCAAGTCATTTGCATAAGCTGGACATAAGCTAGTTTCTTTTTAAAATTTATTTATTTATTTTTAGTCAATTTCCTTCAGGTTTTTTGTGACAGAATTATTAGATCTATATTTACCCCCTTTTCCCAAACAGAAACTAAAAACGTTGGTTAGAAACTAAGAAAAAAACTTTGCCTGCCAATATCACCAAATTATTGTAATTAATGATAACAATAATAATGTATCAAAATATTTGCATACCTAGGAAGTGAAGATTGCTTAACAATAAACGTGGAAAGTGCGAACATTAATGCATCAGCCAATCTCCCTGTCGTTCTCTATATCCACGGTGGAGCGTTCCATATTCTTTATGGCGATTACTTCAAGCCAAGATTTCTTATGGACAAAGATGTTATCTTCATCACATTCAATTACAGGCTCAGTATTTTCGGTAAGACTACTGTTATCTTTTTATTTTATGCATATTTAACATTCATCTTTAGTCTGAGATGGAATAAATTGGTCACCGTAGTTTTAAGATGGCAGGACGGTGTAAAGAACATCATCAAGGTGATTTTAAAATTTAGCAAATTCCTGACTTTCAGAGAGATATCGAGATACATTAATTACCTTAAACACAAATCAGCATCAAGATTAGCATCTTCAGGAAGGGCTTCTGGTTTGAAGGGAGGGTTTAGGCGTGTTACTGACTTTCATATTTTTAATAAAATTTTATACATTACTAAATAAAAGTAATTTATATGACGTTATTAATACAAATTCGCACTTACGAGGACATAATTTAAAATTCTGAATTACAACCTTTATCTCGCCTCTCGTCCGCCTATACTCTAATGTTGTTAATTCAAGTATGTATAGCCTTTTTTCATATTCCAGATTTTTCAATTGACTTGGTATTTTCGTCTGCATCTTTTCTATCAGATCTAGTCTTTGGTAAAGTAGGGATTATATATTTTATGAGCATATTCTAGTATTGGTCTTATGTACGATTTATAGATCTTTAAGAATACGTCCACTGTCAAATTATCGAAAGCCTTTCTTATTAAGAATACTAAGGAGTTTGCCTTTTTTGAGATTGAGGTGATGTGCTGTTCCCACTTAAGATCTGACGTGATTGTTACACTGAGATCTTTTTGTGACTCAACTATTTTGAGTCGAGTGTTTCCTATAAAGTATGGATGTTTTGGATTTTTCTTCCCCATATGCAGAATAATGCACTTTTCAACGTTCAGGCTTAGTAACCATTCATATGTCCATAGGGTGATTCTGTTCAAGTAATATCCTTCAATATCTCTTTAATTTCTAATTACCTGTGTGGTATTTATATAAATAAGTCTGTCTATAGTGTAAGTATTTATATTTAGAATAATATATATTTTTTGCTCTAAAGTTATTTATTTTTTATAGGTTTTCTAAGTACTGAAGACGAAGTGGTACCAGGCAACATGGGAATGAAGGACCAACAACTGGCTATGCGCTGGGTACGTGACAACATCAGGAATTTCGGAGGAAATCCCGAAAGCATCACTCTAAATGGAGCTTCCTCGGGGGGAACTTGTGTTGATCTGCATTATTTGGCACCTGCATCTAGAGGTAATAATACATATACACCGGTCTATATAAGGTACTACAAACCTTTACAAATAATAAAATAAATTAAACTACATAACCTCAAAGTACTGAACAATAGACACAACAACTAATATGCTTGTAAATAGTTTGAGATATTTAGAAAATATTATTTACTTAATGCGAAATAATATGGGAAAACTGCATCGATGAACGATGTCCAATCATCTCAGTCTCTCACGTTTTGAGAATGAGCGCTGATTATTACCTGGCTGAAAATGTTTATAGGCCACGTCACAGATTTATTCGTCACAGAGTAAGAATACAGGTGGGGCCTAATCGCATTACGTTCACTTTGGTATCGCCTCATGACCTCTGTAAACTGTCTGGTGCCATTTTTTTTACACTCCTAACTGTAACACTTTATTTCCAAGCTGTTATCGTGATCGCTGTTCGCTTTCGGAATTTTGTTACCATTCATAGCAAAGTTATAGCGACAGCCCTCACGATGAATCAAGTGTGCCTGGCAGTGGGAGCCCACCTAGCACCGCAAGCAAAAATATGGGATTAAAAACATTTATTCTATTTGTTTATGTTTTTTTTTTCTGAAGAATCTCATTAAACGACAATTATCTTCCTTCCAATTATCGACATGTGTATTTCAAAATACAAAATACTTGTAATTTTTTATTTATATATTTATTTAATTTTAAAAGAAATATACATATTTACATAGTAATTTAAATTAACATACGAAGAGAGAAGAAAAAAATTAATACCACATATATCTAAATACAGATTCCTACATTACTACTTACATAATAATACAATTATATAAAACATGTTTAAATAAAATATTTAAGTACGAAACTGATGAAAAAGAAAGAAAAAAGGAGTGTAAAGCAAAAACTTAAATATAAAAATTACCTACATTTTTCAGTTATTTATGATATCAAGACATTTTTTTTTAAAATTAAAATTTACTTAATTTTAGGTAATCGTGACAATTAAAAAAATCATTAAACAAGAGGGAAATTCCAGGAATAGGAGAGTAAATAGCATTATTCGAGGAACAAACCGGTGTATGAAAAGCATTTAGATTATGTGTTCTGTACATTGTTGGCACATTGAAATTAAATAGGGACAGAATGGCTAGACCCGGGGTGCTCAAACGGTCGATCGCGATCGACCAGTCGATATTATCGTACCGTAGCTAATATCTATATATGCTACGGTACGCCCTACCTAGGTAGGTAGGGTGTATCGTGTATGTACGACAACCCTGCATCACACACACTTGCAGTCTCTCAGAGTCGATCGTAAGTAGTCTAAAAATATTGAGGTAGATCGCCAGCAGTTCAAGTTTGAGCACCCCTGGGCTAGACAGTCAATTTTATTTAATAAGAGGGTATTTAAAAATGAAAGGTCTATCACAGAGTTCGCTCAAAGATTGTAACCGATACAATGATAATGCAGTTTTATGATTAGAGAATTCGACACCTTGAATGGTTGAAAGGAATAGCCATTAATTGTATTTGCAATTCTCTTTCAGGTCTGTTCCACCGAGGCTTTGCGCACAGCGGAACTGCTCTAAACCCATTTGTTATTGTTTGGAATCCTTTGGAGAAAGCCAAGATTGTTGCGGCAGATGTCGGATGTACTACAAATACTACTTTAGAAATGATCAAATGTTTGCGAAAAATAAATTACCAAACTTTGATCAACGCTACTCGGCAGTTTCAGGTTTATATTTTTTTAAATATTTTATGTAAAGATATAAAAAAAATAAGATACCCTGATCTTATTTAAATAGTACGAATTGAGGAAATATTTCTACGGAATCCAGTCAATGTCAGCATCGTTAGCAATAAACGTTACTCACAATACAAATTGCTAATGCCTTAGACTCGTTACTTTTTTTTCTTTGCTGTTCGAGATGATATACTCGATCATTAATACAACATAAAATTGGCATCAGCTGGTGGCAAAAAAAAATATTTGTTGTTACAATCAAATTTGCATACGAGGTGTTCACTTTTAATCCGTTATCAACATTATGTAATTTAGTAATAATCGGCCTTATACATAGTTCCTTGCTGAAATGACATTGCATAAGGTTAATAATGGTTACTACCGGCTTAAGCAGCATACTAATGAAACTATGCATAAGACCAAATTTGTTTATTTATAGATATGGAATAAAAATCCTTACCTCGGATTTGGACCGGTCATCGAACCAAATTCTACAAAGAATCCGTTTTTGAGCAAGCATCCTTTCGAGTATTTAAATAATGGTAAATTTGCCCCAATACCGTTTATCACAACAGTTACATCTGAAGAAGGATTGGCCACAGCATCAGGTACGGATCGATATAATTTTAATTTATATGCTTTTGTTGTAGGGTATGGGTTACTATAATATTTAATACAGTAGGATCTTCAGGTCGAAATCAAAATTAATATTTAGTTCATAATACAGAATAAATTGATCTCCAAACTAATAAAGAAGTTATTTAATTTGCCTACAGCAGAAAGCGAATAAAAGACATTGCCCTTAAAGAAGATCAGGTAGTTTTGATTTTTGGATTAGGGGTTTCATAAAAAAAATATTTTTTTTGCCAAGGTGTTATTCCACTCGCAGCGCCATATATTACTACATTAATTACTTAACGTGCTATAGATATGGTTATATTTTCCTGTTGTCAACGCCCTAATACAAAAACGTGCCTTTCCCTTTTGCAAACAATTGTTTGTAAATATATCAGTAAAGTGTCAATATTAAATTTTGGTATCTACATTTCACAATATAAACTCAATTTCAGCTTATTCCGGCGATGAGCGACTAAAAATCCTTAATCAAAACTGGGAGTATTTGGCGCTGCATATGTTTTTCATCAACAGCACTGTTCCAAAGCAGCAACATAAGATGATTATAGATATTATTAAGGATCACTATTTGCAGGGAAGAGAAATTGAAAATAAAACTTTTCCGCAGCTGGTGCAGGTGAGAAATATAACTTAGAACTAAAATATAACGTCACCCATAATATCATGTTTGATGTATTGTTACACATTGTTAATCGGTGCCTATTGCACAACATTCCAGTTACAAATCGCACTCACTTCGCACGATTCGCATACTATAAATTACCGTAGAAATTTAATTAACGACTGGTCAAAGGCACCGACTATTTCTAACATTTCATAAATCGATTGTGTCGAAAATGCATAGTTGCAGTTCGCACACCGTTTGACGTCACGAGAGGCATACAGTGATATACTCGAGAAATTCCTTTCCCACAATAAGTTTCATTGACCGAAACAGGTACCTGGCAACTTCAGATTTCGGTAAGCAATTGTGACATCAAGTCTTTATCACGCCTTCCATGTGATTATTCTCATTATTTATTTGCTAATCCATAGAGATTTTTTGTGTTATTTAACTTTAAAATGAGATGCTTCGGTTATTATTGAAGTTTTCAATAGTTTTGGGACTGGAACAATGTCACTTTTGGTTTGACAAAGTTAGCCGAAATTCATAGTTGTGTTTTATTATCGCCTGATATTTGTAACTTTGTTGCAACAAATATGAAACAGTTCTACTATTTTTTTTAATTTTAATAACAATCGTTTTATCATTTCATTTATTCATTAATACCTAGGTACCTATTCTATTCTATATGCATATTTAAGTATAGAAGATCAATACATTATTGTAAGAATTTATTATGATAATATTTGTTTAACTTTTTATAACGATTTATTGCGCTTGCAGATGTTGTCCGATCGAATGTTCATAGGTCCGGCTGTAAAGGCAGCTCAGCTTCACGCGACCAGACATGATGTTCCCGTCTTCATGTATGTCTTTAAGTTCAGAGGACCACAAAGTCTTAGTGACTATTTTAGTGACACTAAGCAAAATTTTGGTAAGGAGACTATATTTATTCAAATCTTTATAATAAAATATATTTTTTATGTGTAATTCTGTTGAAATTTGTATTTGTATTGATTTACTTGTATGTATTTTTAATAGTTTTAGTTTATATGGAAGGTTTCTATTTTGAATTATAATAATTCGATTAAGCTAGTAAGATAACTATGGAAAAGGTGCCAGCCTTCGTGGGGGTTATGTTATGATAGGATTAAAAAACTTTATTTTATCAGCGACTATAAAATAAATGACTATAAAATACTTTAAAATAAATGTGTACTAAATAATACTCGGCTGTAACGAAAGCATAAAAGTAAATGTACTTATGTATGGATAAGATGTTATTTACAAAAATCGACGGTCACTGCCTTCTTTGGTACAGACGGCGTCTAGTTAAGAAGGCAGGGAACATCAGGGTAATATGTGCCGGTCGCTTGTTGGTTACATTAATTGCCCTTGAACTGTTACTACTGTTCTGTAATGGTTCTGTAATGTAATGTTCTGTAATGTTATTTTGGTGTATAAGAATAAATAAATAAATAAAATAAAAAATAAATAAATTCTTTTATATAATCATTTTCAAGTGAATATTTGGATTGGTTTTTATCATTCCCTCAGAAAATCGTTTTTCCGCATTTTGTTTAGAATTATAAATTGAGATTTAAAACTTTTCAGGAGTTTGCCATGGTGATGATGCCTTTTATCTAATGGAAACAGTTTCAATGAATCAAACTGCCAATCACGAAACTGTGGCTATGACAAAATACATGATTAATCTCATATACAGCTATGCAAAGACGGGGTAAGTTTTTTTTTTTTTTTACTTTGTTACAAAGACAGAAATCTAGCAAACCTGGTTCTTGCACATACGACTGCCTTTTGAACTTCAAACTAAGGTCCAATATCTAATGAAAGGGCACTTATTGAGGTTTGCTGGTACCACACCATTTGCTGAGATAACTATCATTGCAATTAGTTAAAAAAAAAATGCATTCAAAACACACATTTATTTCGGGAAAAAAAATAAATCATAACACATATATAATATGGTTAAAATAAGTTTAATGCTTACAACTGAAAAACTATAATTTTTTGAAAAAGAAACAATTTTAAGAGCATTATAATTATTGGTTTTATGATCCATTTACATATTCCAATGTATCTTTGTGGAGCAATAGTCATGGTCCACGTTTCAGGGGTTTTTACTCGTATATACTGATAGAATGATATGCATTTATTTAGCCATTATAGTTAAATAAATGCAAATAATCTATTTGACAAATTACGGTTTATAATATTTTATATTCTTTTACGTTCATAGATATCCCGACGCTGGTGAGACAATTTGGGAGCCGTTGGACAGATCGGATACCATAAAATACATGGAAATATCATCAGCCACTCAACAGACAATGAAAACATCAAAAAATCTTGGTAATTTAGAGTTTTGGGATAGCTTATCTTTGAACGAGGATGAAAAAATATGTTCAAACAAATTTGAGAGTGATTTAGGTTATTTTACTACTGAAACTGTATTCATATTTAATTTCATTACTGTCGGAATATCTATCATTACAATCATATCTCTAACTCTCTTAGTGAAAACTATCTGGCGCTAATATCAACAACTGCTCCCAATCTTTAACTAATTCTTAACATTAATCTATACACATATGTATAAATTTTTTCTCATTAGGAAATGCCTTTTAATAAATTTAAAAAAATCTGTAGTAAAATTACATACCTAATATTATACAGCCCGTGTAAATTTAGGTGTACCCTAAACCCTAATAATAATAGGTGTAATATGAACCCTAGCATATACTTTTATAAAACTTGTAAATGGTCAAATTATAACGCAGTTAACTTTTTATAAACCAAACAGACTATATTTGCTTAATTATTTTATTATGGCCAACATTTTCGGTCAGGGGTAAACAACATTTTGACTATAAAGATCTTTGTTTTTTTTGTACCCAATTTATTACTTACAACAGGAACATGTTTAGGCTACATAATGGCAATTAAACTGATTGTTTTCCCTTTAATAATCATATTTAACAAAGAACCAAAATGTGCCCGACTTTTTTAGTTGCAGAAATCTTTCGTTAAGTAGTAAAGAATCACAATATAAACGTTACGTAATCCCACAATAAAAAATCGGTACACACAATAGGCAGAATCTAATAAAAACATAGAATTAAGAACACACTCTTTTAGTATAGACCAACCATACTCAACCTGCGGCCCGCCTAGCTTTTTTGTGCTGCCCTAAACACATTTATTATCAGGGACATGATTTACAAAATCTGGCATTCTGTATTTCGCATATCTTGAGATTAATTTTGACTTTGACGTACAAATAGTGACACGCAAAGAGGATTGTCGTTTCATATTTTTTTCGTCATACCAGTATAGTGTTGTGGCCCGCGTAGCTTTACAAATATATGTATGTGGCCCGAAGACAAAAAAGGTTGAGTATGGTTGGTATATATATCTAACTAACCACTATAAATTTGTGTTAGCCTGATAGCTTATGCAGTGAAAAAAAAAACAATATTTAGTGCAGAAAAAAAGTAATAGTAAAGTCATATTTTTAATACTTTAATTGATTTGAAAGCCCAAAATAAAAGACAGTAGCACAGTCGGCTGTAGTTAAATAGTGCTGGGCTATTTTAAATTTAAAATGTATTTTCCATTGTAATTTTTAAATTGTAAATTATGCATACATATAATACCATGACATCTTCAGCATTAACGTTATTTGGTCCCATCCTTCCTATCATTTTAAATATTAATTTTTGAAATAAAAACGATATTTTTTGAAATGGTTCATGATCGGTCTGAAGTGTGCTACCCCTAACTATTTCGCATTCGAAATAATTTTTAAATAAAAAATCGTCACTTATTTTCGATTCCAAATGCGCAAGGTTTCATACGTTTTTCAATTAAAATTGAATTCAAAAAACATTTGCTTTATACTTTTCTATTCACTTTGATGTTATTTGGACTGAAGGAATACCTCCGGGTCGTATAAACTGAACCTCAGGGTCAAATTACAGAAACGTAATCCCCTTCAATTTCCAAATTAATTTAGTAATAATATAGTGAACAAATCGTGAACAGAACAGACCGTATAATTCCGTCGCATTATCGTCTTGTTAATATCTATTTATGAAATTAACCAAATCGAATTTAGTCTGCAATTGATGAAAGCACTGATATAGTCTATGTCCGGGGTGCTCAAACGGTCGATCGCGATCGACCGCAGAAATGATTGTGCAGAAAGCTAATATCTATATATGCTATGGTACGCCCTACCTAGGTAGGTAGGGTGTATCGTGTATGTACGACAACTCTGCATCACACACACTTGCAGTCTCTCAGAGTCCATCGTAAGTAGTCTAAAAATATTGAGGTAGATCGCCAGCAGTTCAAGTTTGAGCACCCCGGGTCTATGTCATTACAACATGTCTAGGTGTGTTGTTACAACAACCATCTCAGTTAATCAATTTGATAAACCATTGACAACTATCAAAATCTGATGTCAGCTGTCAAAAAGAACCAATTACTGTTAAATGACAGCTCTTAATAATCTTGACAGCGTTTCTGAGGTGCATAATCTAAAAGGTGACGAACTATTTTTCATTATTGGATCACTCAATCCCTATAAACAGGCTCCACTTATTCTTTCCTCCACAATAAAAATCTACTAAAGCTATTTCCCGGACAAGAGCATTATTTAGTCCATGCAGATTACATGTATCTATTATTTCATGTTTTTAAATAGTTATTCTCATAATTATTTTATAATTTGGTATATTAAAGAAATTTAAAAAAAACTGTTTTTTGATAACCCATATCGGCTACTTCTCCAGCAAACCTTACCCATCACTTTCCTGCGAATATCTATGGTGGTAACTTTTTATAGTAACTGCTTTGTGTCAAAAGTCATTTAATAGTATGGCAGTTCCCTTTGGTATTCACAAATCGGTCTATTTGGAAACACTGGGTTTGATTGATATTCAATCAAACCCATCCAAGTTGTTGTAAACGGAAGTTTCCTTGGTTTAAAATCGGTACTGAGAGGTATAATCTGTGTTCAAATCCCTCCACTGTTATTGTCATTCAACAAAAGTGGAGGGATTTGAACACAGATTATACATCTCAGTACCCGATTTTACACCAAGGTAACTTCAGTTTATAACAACACGGATAACCTATAAACTTCATCATCTTAAAGAGTGTGACGCCTCTGCCTAGCAATGAATGTCTCTGAAGACCATTGGGTGTTTGGGGCAGCGATGCGCAGCTATTGTGCCCTATAGTTGTGGAGAACATACAAGTGCGCATTAGCAATAGCACAAACGTGGGAAATTCAAGAAGCTAAAATAGAGAGCAATCACTTCAACGGACAATAACATACTGTGTGAGGAAAGACTTGAAGGCTGATGAAATGGCGAAAGATAGAGGAAACTGGATGAGAGTTACTTGCAGAGTTGACCCCATCTCTGTGAGACCTCAAATTTTTTAACATAAAGTGATAAATTTAAGCAATAACCAGTCAAAAACTGCCGGAGTTTTGTTCATGCTCAATAAGCGAGTTATTTTCCTGCACATACTAATTTAAAATAGTATCTATGCGAACAGTATAATCAATAATAAAATCAATTTGGTTTCCGTAGTTCGAGGTTTCTGAAATATTACAAATGGGGATAGTTCGTCGATAAACCAAAAACCATGTGGATGCACGAATAGAACGCAAAATATTGAGAAAGGCGTAAGAGGTCAACAAACCGCACGTAACTATCAAATCTTAAAACGATTGGTTGTATATTTTTCGTTATTTTTTCGATTTGAGGATCTAACCCCATTTATGTAACAACCGCAGGCATGTTTTATCCAGACCCACGGAGTCTATACACAGGAGGAGAAACTCGATAGGAGGGGGTAAGCTAAAAAACGTCCGCTTGGGTATGAGCCGCGCGTGGTGGTCTGCGTCTTTGAGCCACGCAGTAGGGGTCTGCGCATCTCGCGAGTACTAAGCCAGCTTAACCTCCTTATACAGCGCGCTTGTGTGTTTGAGCGTTCTGGTAGTGCAGAGGTGCTCAAACTTGAACTGCTGGCGATCTACCTCAATATTTTTAGACTACTTACGATCGACTCTGAGAGACTGCAAGTGTGTGTGATGCAGGGTTGTCGTACATACACGATACACCCTACCTACCTAGGTAGGGCGTACCGTAGCATATATAGATATTAGCTTTCTGCACGGTGCTTAAACGGTCGATCGCAATCGACCAGTCGATCGACCGTTTGAGCACCCCTGTGGTAGTGTGTGTAATACGTGAGTCATTTTCCCCCACCCCCACCCCCCCACTCCTGACGACGTTTTGCGTCGCATTGGCTGTCATGCATTTGGGTCTGAGTTTCTACTCCTGTGTATAGACTCCGTGTCCAGACCGCAGCAACGACAATATTGAAACTAACCTCTTTTCCTTTTGCTTAACACTAAGTAAATAATGCAATATAAAAAATAAAAGAACTAAAGCAGGGATTCCCAAACTATTTTCGGCAAGAGACCCCTTTTCCAAACTGAACTGATACCTCAGACCCCATAATAGCCAAATCACTCTAAAAATCCTATCTCTAGTTTTTTCCTATTGACACAAAATACTTACCAATTTAAAAACTTTGCGGTTGGTTAAGCTAGTAAACTTGATTCATTAAACATTTTCTCATCAAAATTTAACAATATAAATAGACATAAAATTTTGTAAAAATCAAATGTAATTAATAATTATTAATACAAATTATGTAAAAATACTTAAATAGGTAATTATTTTTTGAAAAAGCATTAAAATCGTAAAGTAAAGATAAAAAAATGAAAAAATCAGTGCGATGGATGAACCTGGTGACTTTCTACCAATTTAGCTAAACCCGGTTCAATATTGGTGAGTTGCAGCCTTAAATCTCCGCGTTCGTTGATTTTCAAACAGTTTCTTTGTTTTATCAAAATGTTTGTAACCACAATGAAGCCTTTTATGATGATGGAAAAGCAATAAGGTATTTTTCAGCAATGTTCCACAATGCAGTGTGTTTCAATGTTGCGTTGCAATCAGAACTTCTGATAGCCTTGGTGGAACTTCTGCTTAAGTTCCTCATCTGCTGATAATAATCATCTCTTCTTGAATTATCACATTGGCTTCTTCCACGGCTGTGATATTGTACGGATTTATTATCCATTGAGGAATTTTTAAATTTAAGAGATCCTGAAACCTCCTAATAAAATCCTTGTGTAGAATCCTTAGAAAAATATTAAAACTTTTTTTATTTTTAATAATTGCTATGACTTAGGTCATATACAATTATTTTGTCCCTACTCAACTAGGCCGTATGTGCCTGTGCTGAGTCAGGGCAGATGGTGGTAATGAAGCATTAAAAAATGGTATGACCATGTGCGGATTCGAACCCATGACCTTTGGGTTAATAGTCCAACGCCTTAACCACTAGACTATCACGATCACGAACTTACCCTGTTACTTTTTCATAAATTACAGAAATGTATGGTTACGTAATAAAATGTGTTAATTAATAGGGGTCGATTTTTAGAGCTTGTCGACCCCCAAAATCAGTTTTCGCTAATGTCGACCCCTGGAAAACTTGATTTCCAGGGGTCAACATCGACCACTTTGGGAATCCCTGCATTAGAGGGACAATAAATGCCCTTTGACGAAGATACCCTGACTCATCTAAGGTACTGTTTCTGACTAAAATTGAAAATACAATTTGTAATTAATGAAATTTCCGACTTAGGCACTAAATTACTATTATAATAAATTAAGAATTTACAAACATATGAGGAAATACACGAAAAATATAAGGAATAATTAGTACAAATAATGTAATTATTATGAAAATTAATTAATCATTCAAAAAGATGCATTAGATGGACAAGACGGAGTGTTGCGGCGTGCGGAACGGCGGCGGGAATCGTCGGTCTCGGGTTTTCACAAACACGATTTGTATGACATGCCGTGTCTATATGTATTATAAGAACGTTGGGTTCATACATTCGATCTAACACGCTCTGTCCATGTTAATTAGTCCGTGCATTGCAGATCGGCAGTCCTGAAAGAATGTCGTCGTCAAGTGAAGATGCTGTCATGTATTTCTTAAATACAGTATTTCAGATATATTTAAATACGCAACCGAAAGTTTAAACCGTGTCGTTCGACCAATAAGCGTCGCGATTCGGTGGCACTTTCCCTAGTGAATGCCAGTTTAAACGAAGTGGAAAAAATAATTAGTAAGGATTGCTCAATGTTAGTAAGTAGTCAATTCTACCCTTAACCAGGGTAAACCAGTTTCGATGAAGAGCTTTTGTTGCAACTGGTTTTGCCTAGTGAATACTAGTTTTCACATGTATTAAAATTACTCAGTAGATTTCCGTTTTGACTAGGGAAAACTAGTAACAAAAGTTTGACTGTAACATATACAAATATTCACTTTTATACATAATATTATAATTTTATATTATTATTTAAAAAAATAGTTTTTTATATTAATATATTTTTATTTATTTATTTATTGATAGTAACTTAACATTAATTTCACATTATGCAAAGTACTACCTAACTAGGCAACGCCCGTACTAAGGTAGACTAAAAGCATCATTCTTATAAGCATAACTATCTCACTGCGCAACATACAATTACAATTATTTGAATTAAATTGTATGCAATAATACATAATATATAAATAATAATACTTAAATATACTTTTTCTTTGTACCACAAAAAAAAATATAGGCAAATAATGGGAAACAACACGATTGCTATAAACGTAAAGAAAAACGAAATCAATGCCTAATAATTCTATCTGTTGCATAAATTAACAATTTAGGTGAAGAACAATGTTCTCGGATACTGACAAATAAAAATATTTAAAATTCAAATTATTTTAATTCATAAATACGATAAATGCATATAGGAATGACATTTTAATTTAAGTTCAATAATATTTTGAGGTTAGATAATGTTTAATGTTTGATACAACTATAATAATGTTTAATACAACTATAACAGAAATTAAGACATAGTTTTTAAGAGAAAACCGGAATTAATACTTTGCTAAAACAGATTTATGGAGCTAACTCTTATGTAAACCTATGACAATGTGTTTTCAAATTCCTTAAAACATATTTTTTTTTTCTAATACATATGACTGTACTGCATTTTTATTTTTATTTTTTATGTTTGTTGTTATTTTTTAGCGCCTCTGGTAGCATATTATAATATTAGCCCTACATAACTTAAGTTCAATCAATAAATAGCAATCACTAAAATGTAACACTTTATTTAATATATGCAGATATGCCATGGAAATTGTTTTCGGTCATCGAACCAGCATCTACAAAGAATCCATTTATAAACAGGCTTCCTTTCAATTATTTAAATGACGGTAATTTGACTAAATTAACTAGATAATTAACATAATTTATAGAGGATTTTAAGTATTGAATAACTTTGAATTGGTCCTTTTTCCTATAATATATAAGTTTTATAAGAGATAATTAAAGGTAGATTATTGTCACTCACACTATAGACACCTACTCCAAATACACCAGGAACCAAATACAAAAGCGGGTGTCGTGTTGCGGGAACCACAGAATGACTTATTGTCATGGTAGCGAAAAGGTTGCAGGTTTCAATGACGGCATTATTCTAACTAGGCGCGTCCTAGAGGCGGCACTTTTTTTTATTAAAATATTTGAATATGTACTTACCATAAGAATGAAACCGTTAAAATATAAACCGTTATTAAAATATAGACCGCTATTACTAAGTAGTATAACCTAGTCAAGGCCATGCCACGGCTGACGTAATAAACACTGTCGTGAGGTGACATTTGACGCCATTGTCAAACTCCTGGTATTTTTCTATTTCAATTCAGGGCTGTCGCGTCTCAAGCGAAAGATACTTATTTTGTAGCGACAATATTATTATGGAGTGATCATATGTAAATAAATTATAGTTATGTAGATAGGTAGGTACTTCAAAACAACATACCTGTAGTCTACTTTGCCTTCATTTTAGATACTTTTATGACATAATATTATTTATTTTAATGAAATTATTGTCCTAAACAATTTTTAAAAATTAAACAGGTACCTTTCTAAATATGTACACATTAAACTATGATTGATTAATTATATTTTTAAATATTGCAGATTACGAATGCAACACCATTGTAGAGATAACCAAGAGAGTACATTAATGCCTTCTAATGATATTTCGGCCAACGCCACAATGATAGTGTGTTAATTAAATTTAATATTTATTCCAACTGTTCTCACACACATAATATTTAGGTTGAATAATTCAATTTGAAATATATTTTTTTTATTTTATTTTACCAGAATCACTCTGATTTCACCAACGAAGAGGCTGGAGGATCGGCTGAATCTGAAACTACTGCAAATGTTCTTGAATACGAGTTTGAGATGGAGTTTCGCACATCTATTTTTATTATCTTTAGGATAATCACATTTTTGGCCTCTAGCACCATTCATACAATTAACCACGAATTACTTCGGATTCTCATTATCTAACTTCCCGTTTGATACCTACCAAGACAATCCAGTGGACAATTTAAAAATAAACACTATTTAAAGGTAACCATAACCTATTAGTTAATTATGTCGACGTTAATCCTTTAGTTAGGACATACGAGAGATACATATACATTTGAAAAGGACACATTACATTCCTCAAATGAAGAATTATAAATATATTTTAATAAACAATATTTTCCCGTCAATTTCTATTTAATGCAGTAATAAATTATTTATTTCCGGATATGAAACGAATTTTGGAACTATCGAGAGTTTTAGTGAGCTCAAATATTTATGAACCTGCGAAACATCGCCCCTCAACAGGGCGACACACCGCTCCACGCGCGTCCGCCTGACAGACGCAGCAGACCTTACCCGCGCGACTTACTCCTGGAGTAAGTCCACTCTGACACTGCATCGATTGCCAATCGTCGACGATCCCCCAGTTCATCTCATCCGAAAGGAATACCTGTCAACCCCCATTGCAAGTCGGCCCGCGGGGCCGACTCACCCGAACCCCCAGACCAAGGGGGCCTAATAAGCCCCTCTCTGGAAAAGTGCCTCGAGATAGTGCCCGCACTACTCTTGAGCGCAGAAACACGAATGTATGCTCATTATGTATTTTACAGGATAATATAGGAATAATGTGGTAAAGATTGAAGGAAGAAGAATTGTGGACATTTTACACATACTCTAACTGCAAAATATTTCCGATTGTGGTCCATTTGGTTGCACAATCAAAAATCTCTTACTAGTTTCAGAGAAGAGAATCTGGTTATATTCTTTGTTTTCAATAAAATGTAATACGTGTAACGCTGTATTTAGAATTACATCAGATAAAAGCGTTAAATAACGCAGCCGTTTCAGAAATATTTTCAGTAGGTTCTGGGTTTTCTCATCTTGAGGAAATGTTATCAAGCATGAAAATAACGTGTGTGTCTTCTAAATTGTATTCAAGTATCCATACCAATGTGGCTGATAAATGGCAAGAAACAGTTGATGCCATGGAGAATGCGGCTACGCGCAAGATGGATGCTGCAGTTCAAGAAGGGCGCGTTGATAGGAATGGAGTGGCAATAGTGGACGCTATTGCTGATGAATGCCGGAGTTAAAGATCACATGGGAAAAAATATTCAGCTTTGTCGGGAGCTGCCGCTATTTATTTTATTTTATTTATCTTTATTGGAGAAACCAACAATTTTACACAGTACATACAAAAAAATACAATTGATGGATCGATAAAAAACTATGTAAAACTAAAAATAGGTTTCTACTAACAAAAAGTATTAAAGTTAATAACAAAAATAACAAAACCATTTTATAGTTGAAAGAAAATTTGGCGAAGCTTGTTTGGGCGGTGCGAAAGAAATACTACTGCATTTGTGCTCGTTCGGAGAAAAAGAATATGTTTTTTTTTATTGTTTAGCATATTGTTTATTTAAAAAAAAATAAAAACTGACTTAAGTACATCATTTTAACACTAGTTAACGCATTACCTCAGGGAAAGTTGCGTTTCAAATTTATTTTATAGTGATGTGGAGATTATGAAAGAATTAACCGTTTTTTTTATTTTTAGTGGTATTTAAAATAGTAACAGAAATAAATATTTATCGCTGATTTATTTCTATTAAATTATTGTAGTGTTTGCAATATTTTTAATATGCAAACAAACCATCGTTGACACCCCTGATTCCGGCGTTGCGGTGTGTCGGCGCAATGCAAACCGCATTACAATTAAGTATTGCACGATGCATTATCAAATCGTACATTGTTTGAGCAACGCTCCTATGATCATTATTTAGTATGTTTGGATAACGAATTTGTATTTGTTTTTGGTAAGCATATCTTTCTTACTTATTACACATTACATTACAATCTTAATCATTGCTAAGTTTTGAAATTTGTGTTTTAAAATTTAATAATTTTGTTAGTTCTACTTTCTAAACAAACCCATAGTTTACAGACATAAATATGACTGTCTAATTCACGTGGAAGTGTTAGATTTTGATGGTGATGGTAGGCACTAAAAGTAATCGTTTTATCATCTAAATTAACTGATATCAACATTTTACTGTATTTTTTCTACTCTACGGAGGAAGTTATATTGAAGCTTACGTTATTCCAATATATTTAAAATTACTTTTAAATTCATTGTATTATTGGATCAGTTTATTTATTTATTTATGAACCTTATTGTAACATTTACCGATTTATAATATACCTACTTATATTGTGTATAATCTACATCATGTAATAATAGAGTTTTTTAGCACTTTGTTAACATGCTTGCGATAATTTTACTACTAAAAGGGCAGATAACGAAACGGGTGTTCAATGCTGAAACAGGGTGCATATTGTCAAATATCGGCGACAGGGTAGCCGCGGCACGGCGCGACATTTTCGAGCCTTTTTTTTATTAGAATTGGCTTTTTTATTTTTTTATATTGGCTAATAATGTTGTCCCCGCAGAGCAAATGTTGGCTTTGAAGAAGGGAGTCAGGGGTGGAATAGGGCAAATTCAAAGTTTTGCCTTACCTCTGTGGTAGGCTAATTATAAAGATTCATTATAATAATAATGATAATCTCACATTACACGTTTTGACAATCAAAAATAATTAAACGTAATTTATTAAAAAGAAAAATAAAATTAATAGTTTGCCTTTTCTCCGAGTTATTGTCAAATTAGATATAATTTGGTAAATCCAACCACAATACTTATTTATCATGTTATCAACTTGTTATTATATTATGTTGTTTAATGTTATAATATTTTTATTGTTACCCGAAACTAATATGAAATAACAGTTAACCTTTAGCTTTCGTTTCGTTTCTACCTAACTTTTCCACCCTTTGATCCACGCCCTTTGGCAGTTGAAGTGGAAATGAACTCTGTGTGAGAATATATATTACGAATTAGCTGATGTCGGCGAAATCAGTGGTTGTATATACTCTGGCGGAGGAACCAGCAATGGTGGACGGAGTTGAGGTGGTAAAAACTTCGTCACCATGAGGATAAAAAGCTTAGAGGTATTGAGGATCTTCAAAAACAGGTAAGCGTTCCGAAATGTTCATTGCGCATGCGCTTGCCCCGGCTAAATCGTTCCAACTCGAGGCCGCTTGGTGGATCTCGATGAAGCCATTGTCTCAAATCGTCCAGAGATTTCGAAGCACGATTCACCAGTTCACCAAACTCGAAACATCGCTCAAGGAACCACCGATTTCCCAATCTGATGATGAATGTTAATAAAGACGATCAACTACAATATTTTGATTCTTCCAGGATTTCTGATACCCAGAAAAAATACTTAGCTTTCCCAGGTTTTAGTAACCTTGAAACTAATGATGAAATTCATCACTTTGACAACTAGTCTTTAGATCGAACTTTCGAGGCCTTGACTGGTCGCTGCTGCAACAAAGAAGTGCACCTCCTGTTGCTCTGGTAGTAGAGTGGGCCAACAACAGAGGCTTATTATATTAGCTTTAGAAAATAGTTTCAAGGATTCTTTGCCGAAAATTCAAAATGTATGCTGGTACCGAGGAATATCCTTCAAATAGTATGCGGTAAAAGGGCCGATATGATACAACAGCATCGTATCTTCAACGCGGTGAAAGACACTTTTCAGAGGAATGTTTTCGGCCGAAGGCATCTGCCGAGGATGTCAAGCAATACCGAGACGTTATTGCTACATCGCTAAGTTAAGTCGCAGGCTTTTCGTCCGCGGCTCCAGCAGGTCTACTCTGGATCCTGGAAAGGTAAAGTTTCTCATCGAGCTTTGCCAAAAACTAAGGTGATCGAAGGAATCTGGCAGAAATACGAGGTAGGGCCCAACATAATAATGAAAGATCTGGAACTCGCTCAAGACAGTGCGATCGACTGACTATTCCAAGGGACTCCCCAATTCATTTTACAAATTCTTTCAAACTGGAGAAATTGAATTATTATTTATCAACCAGAATCTTCAGGATCTTAAATGTTCAGAAAGTTCCCGAAAAAGCAAACGACTGTATGGTGAAATTCGACTTGAACCAAGGTTTCTTTCACGTTCCAATGGCAAAAGCTCATTATCAGTTTTGAGTCTGGTCTACAACAATGAAATCTTACAAATGACGTATTTGCAATAATATCTCAGATGGTTGGGCAATTAATGGAACAAGGCATGAGAATCATGGTGTACTTGTAGCCCATCAATGCGCAACATCCCATGTTCAGACAGTGAGAATACCTCCCCATAATAAAAATAGTTTTGGATTAATAGGTAATCATTTTAAAAATTTGGGTGGATAATAATTTTGGTAAAATCGTTATATTGCCCGATCCACCAGATAGAAAACCACCAGGATATTCTCGAAAAATTAATGATGGGATTTGAAGATAGCTCGATCACTTCTTAGGACCTTCAATTTTACAAGCATTGTCATTCTAAGAGGACTATATTGCAGATATTGCAAGTTCAGGTGATAGGAATGCATCCAAGAAGAAAAGAAGCTATAACGCAAAAAGAACTTGGAATGGTGGAGGTCAGCGTTGAATAAAGCATCGATGATCAATTATTTGGTGAACGATGTGTTAAATCAAGGCTGGGGCAGTTCATTCAATAATGCACAGCTAAGGAGGTGCTGGTCAACGTCAGAAGTAAATCGGCAATCGAATTATAAAGAGATGCTTGCTATTGCTCCATGCTCTAAATGAGAATCTTCCTCTCATAGAAAATTCGGTGGTTTCAATCCAATGCGACAACAGAGGGAATATACTTCTAACAGCGAATTATATACCGGGCCATTTAAATGAAATCACAGACGGTCCCTCTAGAATAGGATTGCCATACGTCCCGGTACACCGGGACATGTCCTCGGTCCCGGTTGTCCCGTTGGACCCACCACGTGTCCCGGTAAACGAATAATCATGGGTTTTATACTATTGCTAAAACTATGCGAATAATTCTCTGCGACGACGCTAGATCACGTTGGCTGGCGGTGAAAGTGTGGGGTCGAGGGATGTGCTGACATTTTACAAACATTTTTCCATATTTACAGTACGGAATGAAAGACTGAAATACCTTTGTGAGGGAGCTGATGTAATTCATGGTAATTTACGATCTCACTCAAAAACTAGGCGGTTAACCGGCCATTGAACGTATTCTGAAAATGTGGGAACCATTGAAAGATTTCCTTTTTTCACAAACCAGGTTGCGGCGCTATGGGGGCGGTACCCCCCCCCCCCCCCTCAGCCAAACCATTTATGGTAACCCTACTCTAGAACAGGACATCTTTCAGAATTGCGTATCAGACCTCATGCGATTCGAGTAATAATTCAGAAATGGGGCATTCCGGTTATAAAAAAATGTTATAAACGAGAGAATATAAATGTATAGACTTCCCCCAGAGGCTAATATGTCCATTAACCCTCATTTGATAAGCTCATGTGCATTGTTCACATATTTTTTTTAAACAATTATAATCTTTTTGAAACATGACAGAACTTTATTAAAATATGCACGGTAATATTTGATTTTCTTGTCATTTCTAAAACAGAAGGCGCAGATTTATGCGTCACGCACCCCTTATAGGTTAAGTGAATTAACACATTATTAACTTAATCGTAATTACTGTTTTAACATATTTTGAAAATAACACGCGCAATTGCTTCAGTTTAAAATAATATTACCGAGATTATCGATAGCTTTTTTAACTTCCCATACATGGTTTTAGTATTTTTTAACTCAGGACCGTTTAAGTTAATTATATATAATTAACAATAAAAAGTTTATTGTATTTTGAAGTCAGTTTTATGATATTTTGTTGTTTTTTTTTATTTAGTAAGAAATATTATTTACTGGTATATTTTGTAAATAATAATCGTTGATCAATGAAAACATTTTCAATGGAAAACGTAGTTTTTCTTTCTTTTTCGTACCTTATCTAACCTAACCTAACCCACCCCTGGGAAATCAGAAATATTATGCAAAAAAATATTCCAAATCGAGAACCTTTGTTGAGGTCAGTTATAACTGACCTCAGCAAAAGGTCACCTTAGTTACCTTGTCATTTATTCAAATTCGATTTAGTTTTTTTATCGCGATCAAAATACATTAAACCTCGTAAATGCTCGTAATGAGATAAGTGTCCTCGATATGACTTTTATGGTACGAGTATTTCGCCCGAACCAAGTCAAGTTTCGAGTTAAGCCGTTCGCCTTGCCATAATTAGCCGTGGCGGGCTGAGGAGCTGAGGAGCTGATGGCCCGGGATGGGTTTTTTTTTGTCCGAGAGCAGTGTGTCATTGTGGTGGGTCAGCGAAGGTGCCTACCTGCATCTCAAACTAAAGCTCTAGCCACACTAAGTAAAGACTGCTAGAGTAGTTAGAACCTATATTTATATAAAGCCTTGCGGTCGCACCTACCCTCAGGTAATTAATATTTTCATTTTGATATTATTTCGATATGGTATTATTCTTTAATCTTAAAAAAAAAGACCTTTAAGTATATAAAAAGGTTTTAGATTAATCTATATGTGAGATAAACGAAAATGTGCACATTAACGCATTCTAAACCGTTAAAGTGCGCAAAAATATTTAAGAGAGCGAAACAAAATATCCTAATTGGTTTGTTTTTCCCGCGTCGCGTGTGTAGGGTAGGTTGATTACTATTTTTTGGGTAGATTTCATTAGGAAACTACCTATTGCAGTGGGTACCATGTTATGACTTTCGAAAAATTTCGACATATCTTCGCGTTTCATATATCTATCTATATCACTTGTGGATACGATAACTGCCGTGATTTTACACTAATCTCTTTCAAATTGATACATAAAATTTAAGGGCACAAACTCTCAGTCAAGTTCGTTAATGGGTTCGAAAAAGTGAAATTTTGCTATAACTTTCTTAGTATAAAAGATATTAAATACATTTACATTTTATTTCTTACATAATGGCCTAAAACTCATCTAAGTATACTTTTTTGATAGCACCAACCATTGGTCCTAGGGGTGGGAAAAAGTGGTTCTTCAAAATTATAAAAAAAAACATACCTTCCTTAATCACAGGATCTCAAACCCATTCAAAATGTAAATTGTAGGTTTATAATTTTCAATAACTTTTGTTTGAAACAAATTTTGATATGAGCAACCTTACGACACAATATAAAGAGGGATTCAGTATACGCACTCTCGCTGCCCAAGGGTATAGCGGAGTGGATCGCGTGCTCGCTGAATAATACTCAAAATTTCTCAACCCGCTCAAAGATACTCAAAATTAAAATTTTAATGAATTACGGTCGAATTTCGGCTACTGGGCAACAAATAGTCCCATTAAAATGTCGCAGTGATTGGTAACATTTTAGTTTTACTAGAAATATTACAATCTTTCGTATTATTGTAATTCTAATTTGAAATTCACAATCTCACTGGTAAATTTTAGCACAATTATAATTATACTGCACTGCGTTAGAAAGATCGTAAGATGCGATGATTTCTCACAATTTTACTGATTTTTCGTGTCCGATATCTAGTAAAATTGACAAGCTTGCGGTGATTTGTCCTCAGTAATAACAACACTAAACAGTGACATCCCAGATAATACTTTACCAATGAGGGGCATAGTGTTAGTTATAAAGTTAGGTATATAAATATATATTTTTTTTATTTCGGCGATGACTTGGGAAAAAATATGTAGAGTACTTTGACGAAGAGATATCGTAGATATGAGGTGGGGGAGGGATAATTTAAAATGTTCGTCTACAAGAACCTGCTTTTATCTTGTACAAGTTCAGAGCTTTTAAAATATCAGTTTCTAGTGATTATTAATAGCTCAATTATTAAACACAAATATCTTTGCAGTCTGCTAAAAGACATTTTAAAAGAAATATTAAATAATTTAACTAACTTGTGCATTTAATTACTCATTAACAAGGGGCATGTTTGTAGATATATCGGGGTTTCTTTTACCTATCTTTCGAAACTATGAAAGAGAGGTACAATGGTTTTAGATACATTTGGATTACATTTAGATTAGGTTTTATTTATTTATTTATCTTTATGGGAGAAACTAACAATTTTACACAGTGCATCCAACAAAAAAAAATACATTTGATTGATAGATAAAAAACTAAAAATAGGTTTCTACTAACATAGTCTACTAACTAACATAGGTTTTGGATGCATAGTCTATCTAGTTGAATAATAAAATGGCCATAAAGTATATTTATTATATTGTATTTATAAAATTTATGTGTCATTTTTTAAAATGTTAACAGTCTTTACCTTTTACTTTTAATACATTGTATTATTAATTAACAACTAAAAAACCACGATCCCTTAAAAAAGTCATCTGATTCAGGCAGCCTAATTATTTATTTAATTATTTACGAAAGTTAATTTATGTAAATAATGACATTACGAGTATTATTAGGTGGATACATGTCAACCACCGCGTGCTTACACCATGACGAGCTTTAGTACACACTTCACAGCATTGACGACATTTTTGGTCGTAATATCTTGCGATGGCCTCGAAGATAAACCTCCAAGGGTAAAGATAGAACAGGGCGAGCTGGTGGGCAGTTGGAAGTATTCGTACGAGGGGAGGCGCTACGCATCTTTCCAGGGAATCCCATACGCCAAACCGCCCGTGGGGGAGTTGAGGTTCGAGGTAAGCTGAGTCGTGTTTAAAAATTGGAAAATGGCGTAAGAAAGACATTTATCGCGGCGTCCTTCCTACTCCGACACTGGTGCGAAGAGAGCGTCGTGCACCGGCTATTTTAATAAAAGTAATCAGGAATGGAACTTTGTTACCTTTGCCCCCACATGAGTTTTTTTTTCAATAACCTATGACTAAAAATGGCTGTATAAACCCTCTAAATATAAATATAGACACCGTAAGATTATTTTTTTTATTCAGCACACAGAATAAATTTACAAAAAGTAGCCAGAATGGTGAAAGGTTCAGTGTATTTATTTTTTTTAATTTTTGTAATCATTATTTCTGAGAAATTCTTTATCTAAAATGCAAAAAATGACGACTTAATGTATGCCCCTTAACTAAAGCCTTAACAATAACAAAAATTTTATTTTGTTTTTACATTAGCGCTGGTAAAATAATGTATTTTTTGTCTAGTCTATAAATAGTATAATCCTTGGGGCTAAATATGAAAAATATAACATAATGCACTTTTATTTACTCCATTTAGATCAACTTCCACTTAAAATCCCCGATTTTGAAAAGTGCCCGATTATTAATATGTCAATTCGCACTTTAGTAAGTAATAGTGCCCATTCTGTACGCGGGGAGTACCTATATTGGAATTGTGGAATAAAATAACTCCCTCAACTTAATAACTCAACTCAACTTAAACCTGTAATAACTCAACTTAAACCAGTGACTTCACAAAAAGATCTCGGTGTCATTATATCAGCCGATATGAAATGAGACCCACATTGTAGCAATTGTGAAGAAAGCTAATTCCTTTATATATTTAATAAAAAAATCTTTTAGAAACATGTCTCCTCAAGTAATGCTGAAGATCTATAAGACATGAGTATGGGTATCAGATATGTAATCCATACTTTGTAAAAGACAGGAGTTCAAAGGAGATTCACAAAAATACCCGCACAGCTAAAACGCTTGGAATATGAAGAAAGGCTCTCTGTGTTAAAATTGACCTCATTACAGGAGCGACGTGATCGTGGTGATCTCATTGAGACTTACAAAGTGTTAACTGGACATTACAATTGTGTAAGCATTAAGGACATATTCATGTTTAACCAAAACACGCAACTTCGCGGCCATTCAACGAAGTTATCTAAATCTCTTTGTCCATTAATCCTAGGAAGAATTTTATCTCCAATAGAGTTGTGGATAATTGGAATCGGCTACCACAGGAAGTGGTGGAAGCTATAAGTGTAAACCAGTTCAAGAACCGCCTTGATAAATTTCTTGAATCTGGGCAAATCGCTAGTAACTGAGAATGAGATGTGAGCATATCAGCTAAATAGCTGCTTGCTCAACAAACAATAATAATAATAATAATCTGGAGCCCTCGTGGAAGCATAGATTATAGCGTTCTTGGGGTAATTCAAAGACTTTTTTGACGGTGTGTCCATAATATGATCCAATAATCATTTATCTTGAATTATTCAATTATTATACAATGTGCAGGAATGCCGACAATGCAAATTTCACCGTGCCTTTAATTAAGACCGTGTATTATTTTCATACCTACTATTATTATACTTATTTTTATATTTTAACGATCTTTGTATATTTTACCTGACATTTACCTAGGCATTGTATGTAATCTTTTTTTATCTAACGATCTGCGATGGGATCATTGTATCCCACCCCATTGGTCCCATTGTGACCTCTGTTAAACATACAATGATCCCATCGCGCCAAAATCACGCCATATAGCGTGATATGGTGTGTTTTGTATTTAATTTTTACTCGATATCGTCTTTATCGGCTAACGGATAATATTCCCATCGCCAATACAAAAATACAATACGATACACTTTCTGACGTAATTTCCAAAACCAATAAAACATTCATTTAATTGTATTCCATCGTATCGTAGGAATCGGTGAAAGCTGACCCTTGGGACGGTGTTCTGGACGTGACTCTTCCTGGATCACCTTGTCCACAATATATAAAACTTGGACTTACAGAGCGCGTTTACGGTAAAACAACACCTTTGTTTATTTTTACATACCTATTGTAACGATATATCAGCCTAAGATAGGGTTGCCATACGTCCCGGCACACCGGGACATGTCACCGGTTTAGAGCCTCGGTCCCGGTTGTCCCGTTTGACCCACCATATGTCCCGGTAAACGGGTAATCATGGTTTTATATGATTGCTAAAATTATGCGAATAATTCGTGCGACGGCGTTAGATCACGTTGGCTGGCGATAAAAGTGTGGGGTCAAGAGATGTACTGACATTTTACAAATATTTGTCCATATTTACAGTACGGAATGAAACACTGAATTGTGAGGGAGCTGATGTAATTCATGGTAATTTACGATCTCACTCAAAAACTAGGTGGTCAACCGTTGTTGTTGCCGGCCATTGAACATATTCTGAAAATGTGGGAACCATTGAAAGATTTTCTTTTTTCACAAACCAGATTGCGGCGCTATGGGGGGGGGGTCGTCCCCCCCTCCTCCTATAACTTCCTTATATTTCCTCCTATTTGATATCAGTCCCGGTCGTAGCCAAACCATTTATGGCAACCCTAGCCTAAGATGAATATGTGGTTTCGTTACACCGTTTTGCATTGCGGAACAGACAATTTTGAGGTTGTTAATTTTATAAACCGGTGCGACAGATATACGAGGAAAAAAATATGATCGGAAAGCATTTTGGATAATTTATTTTTTTTATCTGCTGGTAAATTATGTATGACGCTGATAGCGGCTGGCCAGCGCGGACCAGACGCTAAAAGACGCATTTGAGAGAATCGTTTTCTGCACAATGCTGGGTCGAGATATGCTGGGGAACCAAGCAGTGTTGACGAGGAGGCGACGAGACCCTCGCGAGCGATGCCAGCTGCAACGACTTTTGCAGGACGTTACGTTTGAAGGCAGTTGGAACTGGCGCTGACCAAAAGAGTTCCGAATCTCCTTACGAGATATCTCACTAAGTCACTTAAATACGCTGTAATGGAACAGTTTTGAGAATCGTTTGATATTAATTCAATGCCGAAATGGGCCATATCTTGAATAGTTTGATGGCTCCAGAATGATTTCTTTTATTGGTATAAGCCTCAGAAGTTTTAATTCTAATTAATAATTGCGAGGATAAAATCTCTCATCAATCAATCAATCTTTAGGCCCTTCGGACCATCCGGTCGCCTTAATCTGATTTTATGTGACGGCGCCTTCCACGCGCGACAACTAGTGCCTGCGAAACTCGGGTGAGTCGCTTCGCTCTCCGTCCCTTCGGGCCATCCACGTGCCTAAATTTGGTTTTTCGTTTCTCATTCTAAGTATGTCTATGTTATGTAAAGAAGCTACATGCCATTTTTCGAGTTTCAAGACCTGACGGTTTGTAAGTTCCATACAAACTTAAAACCCCCATTACCCCCCTTAATGGTTGAACCTAACCTAACCTAACCTAACCCCCCTTAATGGTTGAATTTCGCAAAATCCACTATTGGTGCCCTATTGGGTGGTAACACTGTTGGTGTTGGTAAAGAAGCTATTTGTAAAATTTAAGTCCTAGACCTAAGTATATATTTTTTAAGAAGAAGAGCCGTAGAGCCGAAGAGCAGAAGAGCTGTTGAAGAAGAGCCACGGAGCTCCGAAACGTCCAGCAGAGGTACTCGTTGAAATTTCCTTAAAACTCTCTTTCTCCAACTATTTAGTAATACTTGCAATTAGGGATTAATCATCCGAGATTCTTTTGATCGTATGATATTATATAATCAAAAGTTAAAGAAAAATAATATTTAACAATTAAAATATAACTGGATATCTAGATATAAAATAAAATCTGGTTATTTTTTTATTACCAGGACGCGAAGACTGCTTGACGATAAATGTTCAAAGTGCGAACATTAGCGCAACAGCAAATCTCCCAGTCGTGCTCTATATACACGGTGGAGCCTTCCATACTCTCTGGGGAAATTACTTCAAGCCAAGATATCTAATAGACAAGGATCTCATATTCATCACTTTCAACTATAGACTCAGTGTTTTCGGTAAGATTCTATTTACTAACAGTACCCACCTTTGTAGATATAATTAATGCTTAAAATCCAGTAGATTTGAAACTCTGACTACACGAAAAAAAAAATCATGTGGTGTAGGTGAAATACTACCCTGATCATTCTTCTAATCAAAGACCTTTGCTGAATAATTTTGATATCTTACATTTTTGTAGGTTATCTTAGTACCGAAGACGACGTAGTACCAGGCAACATGGGAATGAAGGACCAACAACTGGCTATGCGCTGGGTACGTGACAACATCAGGAATTTCGGAGGAAATCCCGAAAGCGTCACTCTATATGGAGCTTCCTCGGGGGCAACTTGTATTGATCTGCATTACTTGGCACCGACATCTAGAGGTACGAGTGGTTTCTCATATGAGTATAGTAGTTGCGATATTAGAAGTAAATTAAACTTTTATAAAATTGTTCATTTTTAGTTCACCCATCTTCAGAACTTATATTTTTTAGAAAACCATATAGGTCGCTGACACTGCAGTCATAGCACATGTAATTCACTTTAGTAGCTTATTTTGTTTTGTTTTTTAGAGTTGTAGAATTTTGATATTAAGGTCTAATTTTACAACTTAACCTTCAGAAGAACCCTGTGCCATGTAATAACAATGCAATTTAAAATATTCCAATGTCTCTCCCGGAAATTGAAATAAATAAAAAATATTTAATCCACAGTCAAAATTGCATGTCTCATACAAAATGTTTCCCAACACCGAGAAAAACTAATAAAAAATAGAATAGTTTTAATGTTTGATATTACGGAAAGCAGTTGAATCAGAAACCGCCCAACCACGAGGTTCGCAAAGCACTTCGAAATAATTAAAGTTTTTTAAAATATTATGATTTCATATAATAATACTTGCTTACAGCCGGAATACTTAGCCTGGCAGCTAACGGTACGCACACATTGGCACACTATTAATAATAATGTCGGAATAATACTGTTTGTTTATGAAGGTAGATTAGTTTACAATTTTAACTGATTTACTATTTTGAAATGAAAAATATTGTAACCTAAACAGGCGATACGACAGAGTGTGTAGGCATGTATGTGTAAATATTAACCTTATCTACGCTCATACGGAGATCTGAAAGCGGTGGTTCTCATAGATACCTTTTTTTTATGTGTTTCAGTTCAACTTACAATGTTCGGGGGTAAAGCTCAGAGTGCCTTTGACTGTACTAATGAAAAGGATAAATGATATTTATTTATTTATTTCCATTTCCATATTACAAAAGATACATATAAAACAAACAAATGTTTTTTTTAAATTTCTATCTCACTGTGTGTTACTTAGAAAATTATACATCTAAATTACATGAATTAGATAGAATAATATTAGATATGGATATAAAAGAACTATAATATATATATATAATATATATAGACATACTTGTTTGAACATTAACATTATATGCGACAACATTGTATTTATATATATATTTATGTATTTTATAAAAAAAAAAAAATCTTACAAATATACTTGTTCATTTTTCTGACGGTTTGACAATCTCAGTTGTAGCAAAATACAACACTGCCTTCCTTAGTACAGACATAGTCTGGTAAAGAAGGCAGGGCACAAAATGTAGCAGTGCTAATCGCTCCCTGTGCATTTGTATTATTCTTTTATAACTGTGATTTCTACTACTACATTTCTATTTTTTTTTGTCAAATTAATTATGTACAATAAATAAATAAATAAAAATAAATATATATATTTATTTATTCATTATGGTACAATAGGAAGTCAGAACAATAAATGATATAGTAACACTAAAGAAATATTAAATTATTATAATACAGACAAATTAAACACCAGTCATTTATTATTGTTTTGAAATAACATATTGTTTGTATTACGTACGTGTACCTGTATAAACGTACATATGACCTAGTAAATAAATAAATAAAATAAACAAAAATATTAGTATGACTAAACATAATATTGGTATTTGTATATATAATTAAGTAAAAAAAATAAGTTAGAAGTATTACAAAGTGTTTTAAATTTTATGCTAGTATTGTCATTATAACTCACTATTAGATCTCCCTTATTTTTAATAGCTTTTGTTTCACAATCTTTTTTATTTTATAAGTCGTCGCTATGTTAGAAACATTGCCAATTTCCTTATTTATAAAAATAATAATAATGATTATTATTATTATTAATAATAATGAAATGGTCTTTGAATTATTAGAGGTGTGATATCTAAGTTAAACATATTTTTTGTAACAATATCGTAAGCTAGGCTTTGCTAAATAAAAGCAATCATGTAAATATTATGTTCCAGGTCTGTTCCATCGTGGTTTTGGGCACAGCGGAACTGCTCTGGGCCCATATGCGCTTGTATTAAATCCTCTGGAGAAAAGCAAGGTCTTGGCAACCGATCTCGGATGCACTACTAATACTACTTATGAAATGGTTGAATGTTTACGCAAAATAAATTACAAAACGTTGATCAGCGCCACCAAGCAATTTAAGGTGTAAATAATTTATATCTTAAACTGGTGTTTATTCAACAGATTATTGTTAGGTCAGCATTGTTCAGATCGATGAATAGGTAATAAATGTGAGGTCATATTATGTATAGGGTTGTTTTTTTTAGAGGTGTGGTTTTCAAGAAGAGATAAAACGCATATAATTTGATGTTATGGCTAAGAATTTAGTTTTATTATAAAGATAAGGGTTTGCCATGATGTTTTAAAAATGATTTCGGGTAAGTGGCCGCCGCGGCTGACTCGAACAAATTCCAGCCGAGAGGCCCAATTTTTGACCACTTTTTGCAGCAAGTTGGGCCGTATGTCAGCAATAACGCGCCGAATATTCTCTTCCAAGGCGTTAATCGTGTCCGGATTATCTGCGTAGACAAGCGACTTCAAATAACCCCACAAAAAATAGTCCAGCGGTGTTAAATCGCACGATCTTGGACGTTGTTCAGGAGTAAGTCTATTCATTATGAAATGGCAAACCAAACTGAGCATAAATCAAGTGACAGCTGTCAAAAACACCAACTACGAAAAAAGTAGTGCCAGATTGAAAACCACGCCTCTAAAAAAAAAAGCCCTATACAATGTACGTACTCGCACAAAATAAAGAATGTCTGGGTTATACAGCGATTTTGTTTTTTTATTTTGGGGTGTGATATGAACCATAGAGTAGTTATTGGAATAAATCACAAACAAGACGGTTAAAAAATTAACTATCTTACATAATAATATTGAATTGATATATTTCTAAATATTTTTAGATTTGGAATCAGAACGTCTTTTTCGGCTTTGGACCAGTCATTGAACCGAAATCGTCGAGAAATCCATTTTTAAACAAACATCCTTACGAATATTTAAGTAGTGGTAACTTTGCTCCACTACCGTTTGTCACGACGGTAACGTCCGAAGAAGGTTTACTCAACGTTGCAGGTAGGTCACCATTATGATACGCAACGGGTTAAGGCGCCACCAGTCCCTAAAACGTGTTTTGTAACGTATTTTGGTGCATTTTGTTGAAGTTATTCCCAACAAATGGCTAAAACTAAAAATACCACAATATTCTACATATATTAATTTAGTACTTTGCTTAAAAAAAAAACGAAATACACCTTATTATAGTAATGAAAATAAATAAATAAGAAAGTGTTGTTTTTTTCTTGCAACGATTTTCTTTTAAGTTGTGTAAGTGACGCGAACCTAATTTTTCTTTCTAAAGATAGACAATATCTTGGTTTTAAAAATATTTTTTACTATTAATTTATTTTATAGTTAGGTAGATAAATAACAAAAATAAAACTAAATATACCTCGTATGTGTAACCAAATGTATATGTGTATTATGTATGTGTGTGTGTGAATACATTTTATTTCCTTAGTAAGTTTCTTATTATTAATTTTACTAGATATTTAAAATTATACAACATTATTAGTTTATAGTGTATCGCATGGTAATATTGCGTATTCTTATGACATTAGCATACATAATTATTATTTAAAATTACATACACTTTGGAGGTATTAATTCCTCCGGTATAGATGATTGACAGGTGGTACAATGAAGTTGTTATTCAAATAGTTTTGATTGACTGATATACACATTGACCTTAACACATCTAACTCTGTAAGTCAAACGTGCGGACTATGCGTTGCCAGAAAACCAGAAAACGGAACGGTATTTACCAGAAAACGGTACGGTTATTGGCGATAAGTGTGTTAATCAGCCTACTTTGTTTTGTTTTGTCAAATTTCTGCACTTTAACTAATTCTAGGTTATTCTGGTGATGATCGACTTAAAATTCTAAATGACAACTGGGAGTATTTGGCGCCGCACATGCTGTACATCAACGGTACTGTTCCAAAGCAGCAACATAAGATTATGGTAGATATTATCAAGGATCACTATTTGCAGGGAGGAGAAATTGAAAATAAGACTTTTTCGCGATTGGTGCAGGTGAGTCAATGGTTTGTCGATGGGTTCTTTAGTTTGTATTCAAAGGTGAAACTCAAATATACGCATGCACATTCACATATCCTCACCAAGGGCAGGTACATTTATTTCTGACTAATTATACTGTTGCATAGCAATTTTGACCATCTCTCTAATATATTTTTTTTTTACAGGTATAATAAACACTAAAAGTCAGAGTCAGAGTCGTTAAAGTGGGGTTCCACGTATAGGCGAGGTAGTTAAAAAATCTGGCAGAGTATTACGCTTTGTAATGCGTAATTTACGGAGCGCTAGGCCCAAAGCCCGAGGATTAGCCTACACCACTTAAGTGCTTCCTACACTGGAATACTGCTCAGCCGTTTGGGATCCGCATCTTGAACATCTCTCAGCTGAATTAGAAGCTGTCCAACGGCTAGCAAGTAGATACGTTTTTAGGCGTTTTGATAGTCCAAGTCAGCTTATGCGAGAACTTAAATGGGAATCGCTTAGTTTCAGAAGGAAGGCATCGCGTCTATCCAATTTATTTAAAGCTTTCACAAACAAACCCACTTGGTCAACAATAAGCAGTCAGCTCCTCAAACCCACCTACTGTGGACGTAAAGACATCCATACAAAATTACCCAAATATTTAAAAGGGAGAATGTTGGATTCCAATCTTCTTACCGCGAACAACCAGAGAAAGGAAATCACTTAACCCATCCATTTTGTCCCCATTCCCTATTCATTCGACCACTTTACGAAAGAGGTTATGTTCTAAATAATACCTGCTACCACCTATCACTTAGCTACACCACCAGAGTAGTCCATATGAATAAATAAATAAATAAACAACTAAGGTTACAGAGCATTAAGCAGTATTATCCCTAAACTATTTAAAGTTCAACCAGGGGAATTAAAACAGGAAAAATTTATTATCATTTAAAAACGAATAAAATAAAATAGCAACAAATTACAGCTATATTATCTCTTTATGAATGAAATTGATAAAGAGATTAGTTCAATCTTTTTGACAATTTGTATGACTTTAGCTCTTATATTCTAACAACATCCAACACATACATCACGACAATGTATGTTTATGTTATAGCCTCCGTAAAATCAGAATAATTATAAATTAAAAACATATAACATAAATTATAACATAACATAAACATATATCAGTTGCTGGAAGGAGTTCAAAGGAGATTCACAAAAATACCCGCTCAACTAAAACGCTTGGAATATGAAGAAAGGCTGTCTGTGTTAAAATTGACCTCATTACAGGAGTGACGTGATCGTGGTGATCTCATCGAGACTTACAAAGTGTTAACTGGACATTACAATTGTGCAAGCATTAAGGACATATTCATGTTTAACCAAAACACGCAACTCCGCGGCCATTCAATGAAGTTATCTAAATCTCCTTGTTCCACTAATCCTAGGAAGAATTTTATCTCCAATAGAGTTGTGGATAATTGGAATCGGCTACCACAGGAAGTGGTGGAAGCTATAAGTGTAAACCAGTTCAAGAACCGCCTTGATAAATTTCTTGAATCTAGGCAAATCGCTAGTAACTGAGAATGAGATATTAGCATATCAGCTAAATAGCTGCTTGCTCAGTGAATAATAATAATAATAAATTTGACCACTGCTAAACTCATAATTAAATACTAGATTTAGACAAATTACCAGTTGTAAAAATATTGAGAATTACTTATTTAAGCATGTAAATAAATAATATAAACACACAAAAATACACACACACTACCGCACTGTCACAGTAAAACAGAATTTTACGATTTTTTACTTTCCGCGTATAAAATGATTATTCCAGACTTGATTGGACATCCCGTTTCAAGGGAGAGTTTAACACGTTTGTCCAATGTGATAATGACTAACTAGTGCATGGTTCCAAACGGTTCCAGCTCCATTTTCCATAGCACATGATTTAAAAATGATGGGAATATTATGTAGTTGCTGTCTCAGAGATAAAAATGGATGATCAAAGGGGTTCTCTAGTATAAATATAATTTCATCTACACTTTTTAATTTTTGCTTTGCAGATGTTTTCTGACAGAATGTTTTTAGGCCCAGCTGTGAAGTCAGCTCAGTTTCATGCCAGAAAACACAAAGCTCCAGTATTTATGTATATATTCAAGTTCAGAGGTCCACAAAGTCTCAGTGACTCATTTAGCGGAACCACGCAAAATTTCGGTAATTTTTATCTTTATTGTTTATATTTTGGTTATCAGCAGTGATCATTAAAAATATAACAGAGATTGTTGCATTGCGATCCTAAATAACTCATTGATGATCGAATTAAATTAATAATTTTCAAAATTAAATTGGACGAGATAATACTTAGGTTTTATAATAGCACCCATACCTTGCCGCCATTGTATTTGACTTATATCAACTTCTGTGCATACACACTCAACCATGTATTTGAAATTGGCACATTCAGCTCCGTACCTCAAATGCGCAGACCACGCGTTGCTGCCCGATCGGGGAAGTACGTTGACCAAACGGTATATTCCATGCCGGACTAAAACCCGTTTTTTAGTTTAAATTATAATTGGCAAACAATGTCTACAAAATTATGAAAATGTTTGTTTTTTATATTTAATATATTGAATTCCAATTCCAATTTACTAGCGCACTTTTCACATGAACAATCAAACGGAAACGACACCTGTCATATACGGCGATTATGGGATATACTGTTAGCGGCGCTGAGTGCGTTAATAAGCAATTCACTGTCTAACTTCATTATAACTATGTAGGTATTATATATGTATTAGCTGAGGTGGATGGACGACATTCGTAGGGCTGCAGGGGGAACAGCTGGCTCCAAACAGCAATGGATAGAAATACATAGGAAGAAATGGAAGAGGCCTACATCCAGGGGTGGATGGCGACAAGCTGAGGAAGATGAAGATTAAATATCTAGCGACAAGCGACATTGTACTACCTCTCTAAGTAGACGAATCTGTACCAAGGGCGGCTGTTTCATTTTGTTTGCTTAATGTACCACTTCAGTAATCTGATCGATCCTATAACAACATCTAAACACTAAATAAATATAATTATACTATACATTTCAGAAATGTTTAGTGTGTCCTAATTTCACCCTATTTTACGGCCCATTGTTTTATTTAAAAGTCATTATTAGTGATCCTTTTAATTAATAGTCATTATAAGTAATCATACAAATAAACTTTATGTATCATTAAATCATGCCAAACAGTTATTAGGTTAAAAAAAAATGAATAAAACTAGAAAAAAAAAACTAATGCAAAAAATTGTATTTGAGAATTATTTATTTAATTACTTATTTTATTTATTAAAAAAAAAATGTCATTTAAGTGCTGAATCTTGAATAAAATGTATATATCATTGAATCATGCCTAACAGTTATTAGGTTAAAAAAATAACTGAATATTTGTAATTGAAGTCCTAGACTCCGCTGTTCCCTCTTTTTTCATAAACCCATTGCATTGCAAGGAAAAGAATTACCATTGAGCGTTCTATTCGAAAATTTTCCGAGGAAAGTTTTTTTACCAAGATGAATATAAGAAGTTTTTTATTTAATTGAATGTAAAACCTTTTTACCTTTTCAGGAGTTACCCATGCTGATGATGCTCTATACATAGCAGAAACGCTTACGTTATTCCAGGCTGCCAATAATGAAACCCTGGCTGTGACTAAGTACTTGGTCAACCTTCTCTACAGTTTTGCAAAATCTGGGTAAGTTAGTATATTTATGTTATTTGTGTTTCAAATATCAAACGCTCAAAACAATAAATGCAATAAATAGATAATAAATAAAATACGTATGATACGTTTAGATAATAAGTAAAAGTATTTTACTTTTAGAGATGAAACCTAAAACCCATCAAAAACGTCTACCAAAATATAATAAAAATTATTACTGGCAAATATTATGTCTAATTTATACCAATTAACTCACCATTAATTATTGTTTAATTTACGCAGATATCCCGATGCCGGTAACACTACGTGGGAATCCTTGGATGGAACAGATACAATAAAATACCTTGAGATATTATCAGGTACTCAGCAGCGAATGAAAACTTCAACAGATCTTGGCCATTTAGAATTTTGGAACAGCTTACCCCTTAATGAGGATGAAAAATTTCAACCAAAAAATTTGGAGAGTGGTTTAGTCCATTCCGCCAATGAGAGATTTTCTCCTTCCATTGCGCTATTTCCGAGTCATCATTATGTTTCACGACAATAAGAGCAATGATCCTATAGGCAAAGGTGCTACTAGAAAAATTGCATTTTTACATTTTATAATCTCCCAGCATTTTTAACTTTTCTCTAATGCCACTCTAAGGGGAAAAAAATGGATAATAAGGGAAATAATTAAAGTGAAACAGCTTAAAACATCTATTGATTCGTCAATACAACATATTTAAATATTGAAATCAAGAGTGTATTTAGACATTTACATTGAGCAATTGTTGTTTCAGGCGTAGCTTAAACAATTTCATATGTGGCTTCTACTCTATATTATGACGTCAGAACATTTACTCTTTTAAGTACAATTTGATATATGAAATTTTATATTATTGCAAGTCAAAAATGATATTTTTTACCGAATACATAGTAATAAGAGAAAAATATTTTCATTGAGCTTTAAAAAACATGATTAGATTTAATATTTTAATAAAAACTTTGTTATTGCGTTATTATTCGGTTCATATCAGACAAATCTACCCTTAGAGGCAGAAGGATGGACATATTCGTCTGGCCGCCGGATATATTCGTCCGCTTGATTTTAATTATTTTTGGTATTATTTCGGTATTATTTATTAACTTGACGTTTTCACCATTGGAAATCACAAGGAAACAATTTTGTTTTATTTTTTTTTCAATTCAATGCAGTGTCTAAAACTATATATAAATTTGTATTGAAAATACATTAATGTACTACCGTTGAAATATATATATATATTTTTTTAACTTTTTCTTTTTTTTCGAAAACTGTACATATTTTGGAAGACTTTTAAATTGTAATGTATAGTTATAAATATTTGAAAATGTAAAAAAAAAGTGTAATACTTGACAAAATTTGTCAAAATAGTGAAAAATTGGGTGGTCAACAAGAAAAATTTGATATGGCAACTTTTGTTTTTTTTTTTAAATTTACGAAATAAAAAAAATCAAAGTAATATTTTATAATAGAGAATTTTGTGGTAAATCAGATGATACCAGATTGTAATGTTTGAACGACTCATACCTGCACTATGGATTTTATAGTAGATGAGTGATTTTTTAGAGGCGTGGTTTTCAATCTGGCACTACTTTTTTCGTAGTTGGTGTTTTTGACAGCTGTCACTTGATTTATGCTCAGTTTGGTTTGTCATTTCATAATGTATAGACTTACTCCTGAACAACGTTTGCAAATAGTGCAAATTTAGAAAAAATCAAGCCGGACACGATTAACGCCTTGGAAGAGAATATTCGGCGCGTTATTGCTGACATACGGCCCAACTTGCTGCAAAAAGTGGTTGAAAATTGGGCCTCTCGGCTGGAATTTGTTCGAGTCAGCCGCGGCGGCCACTTACCCGAAATCATTTTTAAAACATAATGGCAAACCCTTATCTTTATAATAAAACTAAATTCTTAGCCATAACATCAAATTATATGCGTTTTATCTCTTCTTGAAAACCACGCCTCTAAAAAAAACACCTTTAGATGAGCGATTTTTCAAGGTCATTAATTTGGCCTTAAGGACTTTTGGCGCAAAATTTTTGGTGGTAACTACTGCCTTTAAGGGTTGAGAGTCTTCTTGCAATGGTGACCGGTCGTATGCTGTGTGTTTTTTGTACTAAGATTATTACATCATGTTGACATTCAATTTCACAAATAACTGTTCTTTTGTAACTAAATTTTGATTTTCTCGGTATTTTCGCCCAAAATATATTTCTTCCTCCGTGTATATTGATATTATTACAATATATTATCTATAAAATATGTATGTCATTGAACACATTGAAACATTTAATATAAACGTAAAGATAAAGTAATAAAAAAATACAGATTTATGTGTACAGAATTATTTAATTCCATATTTATTTTGTCTAAACATTCAATAATATGACTAAAAAAAAAAAAGATAAATTATTATTATAATTATTCAAAAAATATCACCAGTTAAGTTTTAAATTATTTAAAAAAAAAATATGAGTGCAAATGAGATCATTTTAAAAGCCTACACATTTATAATATGGTTTAGTCTTAGCCTGCTTAATTGATAATTCCTATATTGAAATCAACTTCTGACACAGCGGTCGTTCGACATATATGCGTTCGGTTTACCCACGTGGCAATGCCATCTTGGGTCCTCGCAGACGCCGGGCAGGACGGCTTGCCTCGCGACGAGGAACATCTCCAGTGATCAGAACCGTCTTTGTTCTTCCTTGTATGATAATAGGTGTAACCGCAAACCTCCATCATTATCTTTCCGTAGCGGGACAGCTTGAAAGTGGCTGCAAAAGTTCAAGAATGTATTAAATGTTGTATCGTAAACGTAACCAGCGACGTCATCCTCAGTCTCAAGAAGTGAAATGATTGAAAATTTACATTTCGCATAATTTTTTTTGACAATAAGAGTAACCATCTATTTGACAATAGGAGTAAACATCTATTTGACAATAAGAGTAAATATATTAAAGTAGTTTTGTATTTTAGTCCAAATACTCAAATATTATGAACCAATTAAAGTCAATGACCTCACTTCATACTTTGGAATGAGTGGTTCCCCTTAAACGACTTGAGCTTAATCTGCAGTTAGTATGAATGACCATAGACAATGCACACATAAAACTTGAATTTAACCTCCAATTACCCTTGTATTTATTATAAGAAAACGATGCAAGCAAATGGAAAATGGTTATAAATGCTGGTAGAATAAAAAAATACTTAGTTAATAATTTTCAGAGTATTCATCCTATTGTAGTTAACAGTTTATTTTTAAGGCCATTATATACAGGATGTATTTATATTAACTTGACCTTAACAACCTTTTAGGGGGTTGATCTATATTGACAACAATTTTCAAAAATAACAATGAACATATTGCCTTTGCTGTACTAGTCTCATATATTGTTCTGTCGGTTGTTACATTATTACAACCATATGGCTTGTATGGTCGGGAAGTGTTGTTCAGACAACATTGCTGTTGAGTATGCGTTTTGATAATCAAAAACCTCTTGACCCTAAATATATCCAAGACCAAATACATAAACTTTAGTTTAAGGACAAATAAGAGAAATGAGACTCCTCCTTTGTTACACATTCAAGAAAACTGCCGGGTAGATATAAGGAATAGCTTCTATGAAAACGATACTCCGGCGCCACTATCAATATCCATCCAAGCCGAGAGTTGATTACACAAATATCAGCGGTAACAAACCAAAGTCGAGCATCTTCATACCGCTAGGGCAATTTATAATAATTTACTTGTAGTTCCTATAATGATTGTAAGATCATTTAAATACGCATTTTTGCAATTCTGTTTAAGAGTTTGGTGTACTGTATAGTTTTTACAAAGTTAAATTAAATCACATCATAATAAATTGATCTTTATTTAAAACTCACATTTTATTAACTATATCAACAGATACAAAAAGTAAAAACAAAAAACAAATGTTACGTAAAGGACTTAAAATGTCTAACCACCAGAGAAGTGGTAGTTAGACATTTTAATCATTAATATCTGATATTTACTTTTAAAATTAATTATAATACTATTATCACAATATTTTTGCAGGACAAATACCAGGAATAATTATTTAATAATAATATTTAATAGAGTGGAATGATAAAAAATAAAATAAATCACTAAAAAAACATGAATAAATATATAAAAAAAAGCTAAAATAATAATTATGTATGGTAGTGCCACGAATATGGCAAGCCAGATGAATTTTTTGAATATTATATGAACACTTATCATATGCAATCTTTTAATTTAAGTGTAAGTTGATAATTTGATGAATTTGGTTAGTCACTTTTACCCAATGTATAGGTGATGTTTTTAGAGGCGTGGTTTTCAAGAAGAGATAAAACGCATATAATTTGATGTTATGGCTAAGAATTTAGTTTTATTATAAAGATAAGGGTTTGCCATTATGTTTTAAAAATGATTTCGGGTAAGTGGCCGCCGCGGTTGACTCGAACAAATTCCAGCCGAGAGGCCCAATTTTCAACCACTTTTTGCAGCAAGTTGGGCCGTATGTCAGCAATAACGCGCCGAATATTCTCTTCCAAGGCGTTAATCGTGTCCGGTTTATCTGCGTAGACAAGCGACTTTACATAACCCCACAAAAAATAGTCCAGCGGTGTTAAATCGCACGATCTTGGAGGCCACGCCACAGGCCCACGACGCGATTTTTACTTTATTTTAGAGTGGTTTTAAAAAAATTTAGAGTGATCTTTTCTAAATTTGCACTATTTGCAAACGTTGTTCAGGAGTAAGTCTATTCATTATGAAATGGCAAACCAAACTGAGCATAAATCAAGTGACAGCTGTCAAAAACACCAACTACGAAAAAAGTAGTGCCAGATTAAAAACCACGCCTCTAAAAAAAACACCCTATAAAAGACAGTGCCATGCCCATAGCAAACAAAGTAGGTAAGTAATAAATAATACAATAACTACTTATATATAAAGGTAATTAGTTCCAAAGGAATATTTGACGTTTGTACCATAAATGCTGATTTTATAATTCTTAAGTAGCTCTAATATTTAATATTATATAAATATATAAATTTTTAATCGGTTAGATATGGCCTTAAACAAGTAAGCAACTGGGCACAACAAAGTATTTGTTATTATAAAATTAATTTAAAAATTCTAACCAAAATAAACTTTCAAAAAAATAAAAATTACAGGCGATCTCTAAACGGCAGCCAATAAACTACCAAACTTATTGGATTGGATAGAAAAGTGTACAAAATTAGTGATGTAATATCTACCCTTATATTTTAGTGCCTGCTCATTTGTCAATAAGTTAATATAAAAATGAAACAAGTACTTAAAAAAAATCTTCATCGAATATTGAATGTGGGGGATATTAGTTTTGCAGGATGGCATAACAGGCATTGTGTGATGGCTTAAAATGTTATCAGCGATAGAAATGAGATCACATTTAGGTTACACTTCTGGTGTGTTAGTTTTTTATTTGGCATGTTTTTCTTTTTAGAGTTACTTTTTTATAAATGAGAACCCAAGATAATTGGAATTTGCTGCAGATGATTTTTCCTGGTAAAGATAAGCCTTGCATTACTGATGTGTGTCAGGAATGATCATCATAATATAATAATCGGAAAATGTATGCACAATCTATATGAAAAATATAAAAATATGCATAGGAAAGGAGTAAAATTGGAGGGGATTCAAAATGGTCCAAATTTGTACTGCATTCGGGCTTTTATATGGGAATGTATGAGGTTTCCATAGATGACTTTGGTACCGAGGGTTTTACAGGTGGCTGGGCAGGGAAAACGCCCATTCTTGGAACATTTCCAGTAGTTAGAACCGTCTGCGTTGCTCCTCTTCCAAGAGAACGTCTCGCCGTCAATAACCGCCATCATTTGGCCGCGCCGTGACATCACAAATTTAGTTCGAGCTGGTTGGAAAACATCGAAATTAGACATACATGATGGGAATAAATAAAACCAGTTAATTGTAAACTGACCGGGGTAAATTTGGCAAAAATTACAAATGGTAATAAAAAAAAACAAAAAATATGCAATCAATCATCTTGAGTTGAACTTGGATCTCCCATGGTGTAAGTTTACCATCTAAATTCCATAATAAACTTGGTCTTTTTAGTGTAATTATTAATTGAGATAGCATAATTTGAAGCAGAGAAGTCATAGACACTTTGGGTGCTAAATCTGTTTTTTTTATTGTTTCAGAAACAATGGTCATGGCATTAGAAGCACCGATTATAGTTTTAGAAAACATTAAAGGCATAGATATTTTAAAGTTCTCGCTTTTGAGAAATGTTCTTTTCGAAATAAGTATGTAAGGGTGGGGAGGGGGTTAAGGTGAAGGCACAGTCTATACAACAGGAGGAGAAACTCAATAGGAGAGGGTAAGCCGAAAAACGTCCACTTGGGTATGAGCCGCGCGTGGTGGTCTGCGCATCTCGCGAGTACTAAGCCAGCTTAACCTCCTTCAGCTGTCAAAGTCGTGAAACGCAGCTGTTGCGGAGCCGTGGCTCTGTTTTGTTCAATGCACTCACCTTCTTATTGAAATGTGAACATTGTGATTAAATAACACGTCGGCCTAAATAAACATCATCGTCACTTTGCATTGCTTTGCATCAACCGTCAACTTTTGACGTGAACCGAACGAAAGTTACAGCGCGCTTGTGTGTTTGAGCGTTCTGTTAGTGTGTGTAATACGTGAGTCGTCTTACACCCCGCCCCCCCACTCCTGACGACGTTTTGCGTCGCATTGGCTGGGGCTGAGTTACTCCTCCTGTGTATAGACTCCGTGGGTGAAGGCAATCAAGCAAGTTGGTGCCGTAAAGTTGTCTAGCTTTTACGCTGGTGGCTGTATGACTTTTTGATGGAAAATATTTTTCACAATTTTGTTCATGATTAAAATATTTAATCTACGATGAGCATAAATGCATTAGTTACTCGTATTAATAAAAGCCTCCAATTGATAGGCGCTTTTTGATTATTTGACCATGCGCAACATCATTTCTGAAAGAGTATCATCACAAAACTTAGACTATACGCTAGTAGCAGAGCATGTTTTACCTTCCCTACCCTCATCTGTGAAAGTGTGACAATAATAACAGAGAAATTAAACACTCGAGCTTAAGGAAAAGGAATACTTTGCGGAATACCTACGGAAAAGGCACCAGCCTTTGTGGGTATGGTGCATTACTAAAAATAATAAAAAAAAAAATAAGGGCTATGAGTAACATACAAATAATGTTCAGACAGAGAAATGTAACGAAGATGATACCAAGATTATTGCTTTTCATCCGTTTAGAGCGCGGGACCCTAAAACTTCGGTATCAAATCCTTTATAATAAGGGTTCGTCAAAATAGGTATTCTGAGGATTGTTTATGATAAAATACACATTTGGAAGGTAATTTACTTATTTATTTTTGTAAATATAAGTAACAAAAATAACAGGTTGATATTATTATTAATTATATTTAGGTATTTATTGGTATAATATAAGTACTAATAATATAAAAAATATTGAACTTACAGCTCACTATACCAAACATAATAAGTTAGAATTAAGCAGTTTTGCATAAAGATTTCTCGAAGCCAATCCAGTGGGATGTTAATGTCAAATTTCAATATAAAAACTATTTACAAACATACCTACATAAAATGCTTAAATGAAAAACACCAATCAAAAATTTATAATATTCATAAGTATATATATATAAAAATATCATAAATGATTACTTTCAAATGTTAAATGGAGGTAAGTAAATTAAAGTTTATACCCTAATTACTTTATTTTTACAACTGATACTTAAAAACCCATTTCAGGGTTTGAATAAATCTACGGAAGCTCTGTTGAAGCCTTTTAAACATTGATGAAGACGTTATTGTAATAAATACAAATTTCAAAATACACCATACTTAGAACAATTGAACTTCCTTAAATCAAAAGATTATGATGATAGTATGTCTAATCATACAAAAAGGTATGCGAAACTATAAACCATACCAAGAACAGTGCAAGCAATACCAAGATTTAATATTTTGCACAAAGATAAGATAATGTTCTTATTTTACTATTTATTATTTTATATACTGGTAGCGGTAAAAACAATTAAACTATCAATTAAATAAAAAGTTAAAAAACAAATTCAATAGTATAAAAGTAACAATCTCGATTGAAGGAAAGAGGAGAGGAAGAAAAAGTTAAGCGAAGTCCAAGAAAAATTTTAAGGTCATATTATTAGCAAGACTAGGTGAATCACAAATGGTTTAACACATTCAGCTCCGTACGTCAAACGTGCGGACCACGCGTTGCCGCCCGATCAGCGAAGTACGTTGCCCAAACGGAAAATAGTCAGGAAATTTGCCAAGTTCCCAAGTGGGACTCACAATATGTACAAAACTACGAAAACGTTTATTTTTTATATTTAATATATTGACATAAGTTTTGTAAATAAAACTCGAGTTATTTACCGCCAAATCTGTCAAAAAGACTTCCAATTCACTAACGCACTTTTCAGATAAACAATCAAAAGTCAAAACTGAACTGAAAAAAACAATGATTAGTCTGAATTCAGGTATACGTGACATGCCATGCATTTAAATATTATTAGAAATGCAAGACGGTAACGGTTTTAACTAGAAACGGCACCTGTCTTATACGGCGATTGCAGGATATACCGTTATCGGATACTGAGTGTGTTAAAACAGTATTTAAATACTGGCTCAAGAGAGTTGAACTGACTTCTTTGGCTCTTATAATGTTGAATATTAAGATTGAGATTGTAGTTTATTCCATGATACATGTATAGTGAGCATAATATTGATGGCATTAGATTATATACTGCTATTGAAACCTTGTTTTGTTTGACTAACATATACTGAAAATTTCATACCTACTATGCTAACTCAAGTTGGCTGTGTCCATAAACAAAATATAACCTGTGTTTTGTTGATGTTCTTGACAATTTTATTGAGAAAAGTACTACATAATTGTATAAGCTTTGGTCTACATGATTTTAGAGCAGAATCTTAGAATCTAATGTACCGTTAGGGGGTTTATGACAATGAATATTTTAATCTATGTATTAGATACCTATTTAATTTGTATGAAAGTAGAATGAATCTTTAAAGTGGTACTACAATGAATAACATGAGGGGCGGGGGGGGGGGGGGACCTCCGAATTGACCTGCTACAATACTTCACTTAACAAGCTTTTGTTTTTGACAGTGGATTTTAAAATAGTTTTCTCTGAGACAGGGAAGACACACCAAATGAATAATAATATTAATACATAAATAAACAATTGCAGTACAATCCTTCCGTAGTGACTGTAATCATTTGATACAATTTTATGACTCCTAATTACGAGAAGTAATATCCCTATAAAAGAGTTTTTTTAATAATGATGGGACCAGTATATATATTTATATATTTATATACTTATATATATTTATCGGACATAACCTAAGTTTATTTATCAGTCTAATAAGTTTACATGCCTAAATTTCTATCACATTTTTAAAACGTTTTCCATCGCACTATCTATGCACAGTGAAATTTATAAAATGTTTCTTAGTAAAAAACATCACTTCAGATAAGTGAGATACGCTGAAAAAATATTTAATTCTGTTTAATGTTTAACAAATTCGGATTTAATTAATGCATAAAGAATTAAAACAGGATCAGCTAACACATATGAGAAATCTAGTTCTAAAAAGGCCCATGTGTACTATTTATTTATTAAAATATGGGTGTTTTATAAACACACTGGAAGTCTAGTTTGGCCATCTGCATAGTTTAATAAAACCTGGACATGTGTGAGATTTTTCAGACACAGGGTTCCATGTACCTTTCTTGAAAACCTATATGACGTTGCTTCAGTCTACAAAACTTTAAATGCCTTCCTTGGTACGGGCTTTCATCAAGTGAAGTTGGAAAACAATAAACAGTAATCCCCATAACTCCCTATTGTTGTGATAAATGTTTTTAATTATTTAGATGTCTGTATATAATTAGTGATGTTTGTAATAAATAAATGTTCATTTATCATAACCTCAAATTCATGTTGAAATTGGACTTTGTCACAATAATAATGAATCTATACAGCTGATAAGACTTTATATTGTTTTTATATAAATATGTTACAAAAGGGCTAACTTTTGCTATAAAACCATATCCACCATGTAACCCAGAGAGGGATGTGTAAAACGAATATTTTTGTATCGTCAAAAAAATATTATTCTCACTACCATGGGTTTACTAATGCCGAGACATTAAAAAAGCATGACAGAAATCATTGCTTCCGCACGCAAATATTGAGATACTGAGCTGTGTGGCACATATTTATTAGCAGTGGGCGTTAACGCGATAATCATATAACTGAGGTTACGTTAAATGTGATTTCAAAATAGCCTAATGGCTACAAAATATCTCACGGTGTCGCTTGTAACGAGATTTCTGTGCATCTGAACAAGCGAAGCTATTTCGTTGAACGTGACTGTGGCTATCTACGGTTGCGAATGAACGCGATTTAGTCACCGCTATGAGCCTGCTTCAGTAACAGGGCTATTCGTTGCGCTAGATTAATAGGGTTATTTAAACGGTGTCGCCTTATAACGCACACGTCTAATACTTATGTACCTTTCTAAACCTTACATTATCAATTATTATTATTATAATATCATGCTTTTAGCTACATCATATTTTAAATGTCCACCTTTGACATCATTTAATAATTTTAAATGAAAAAACAGATATTTTTTAGAAGTTTACTCAACTTTGATAAAAACATTGAAACTGAAACCAATTATGGAACACTCCTCTGTTCCTGTATTTCTTTAAATAACTTACTTGAGATAAATTCCTACAGGGTTCTAGCAGCGTTTATCATTAATGACCATAACCTATAAAGAATTTTGTTTTTTTTCTGTACAGGATGTCCCACAAGTGGTGGATCAAATGAAATGAGGTGATAGGAAAGGTCAATTGCAATCAAACTTATTATAAACATGGTCTACCAATTCTCAATGGTTTAGAAGTTATACCACTTACAACCACTTTTTTGAAAATACTTTACCCCATCTTACATAAAAAACCATGCGTAAAAAATGATCTATTTTCAACATTTTTTTTTTGTTTCGTGCTTATTAGTAATTTATCTTTCTAGTAAAAGTATTTTCGTGAACTTTTCCTCGATATTAAAAAAGTAAACCTGAATTTTGTCATAATTTACTATCTTCATGAAAAAAATACCTCAACTTTGTATAAAGTTTTACCACCACTTTTCATACTGTTTTTTAATAGCGGTAAATCGCCTGCACTTACAAATAGAATAAAAATTTTCATAGAAATATTTCATGCAAAAGATTTTTAAATGATATCATTCCACAGTTTTAAGATCATGGTAATCTAATGGTTAAGGCGTTGGACTATTAGCCCAAAGGTCGCGGGTTTGAATCCGCACATGGTCATACCATTTTTAATGCTTCATTACCACCATCTACCGACACTAGCACCGCCACATTTGGCCTAGTTGAGTAGGGCCAAAAATAATAGTATAGGACATAGGTCATAGAAAATATTTTTATTAAAAAAAAATAAAAAATCCTAATGAATAAAAAATGCTTAGTTTAGGCCCTCAATTCACTTATATTTTTACAAAAATAAAGGTTTTACACAAATGTGTATAAACCTTCATATATCCGTATTCCAAACATGGTCTCCTCAATAAGTTGATTGTAAATATTGTCATATATTTAACTGTAAAGTTTTTATTATTATTTGTTAATATAAATCTCAACCTTATCATTATTTTACAGTAGGATATATAATACTGTATTGATATGAATTTATCGATGGCAATGCAAAAGAATGTTATTCATTATAATAGGCTGTGTAGTAGAGATGGTTTCCATTTGTTCATGTTCAGAATAGACAGTGTCATTTTGCAGTCAACTACCATCAGTAACTTGCGGTAGAGTCATATTTTTATCACTACAAAAGTGCCATATTTGTTGACTGCAAAATGACCGCGGAAAGCCTAGAATGTATCCAACTCGAAACTAATCAAGATGGAGGGCTCGAATAAGACACGGATTGAGACTCATTACTATTTTTAAGGCCTGTTTGTGCCTGTGCTAGATTCTGTTGTGAAATAGCTACATCAGCAGGTTGCTGCTGAAGATACTGCGGTAGGATGTATGATGACCTGGGCGGCGGATGAGTGTGCTCGTTTTTGCAGAAAGTGATGAAGTTCCTGATGGTTTGCAGTCGCGCCGTGCACTTCAGACGTCCGATGCCCGTAGAGCAGTACCAAGTGATCCTGTCTCCTTTGTGGAGCTGTTTGCAACCGCAGCTAAAGGAGTAGCCATCGAGATACACGAGAGGCTGGCCTCTTCGCGAGCTAAGGATCGGTATGGCTGTTCCAATGTCCTTATCACCGCACCAGATTATTAATGAACCTGATAAATAGAAATGCAGATTTAGATGTGCGCGGATAAGATACATCTCGGACTAAAAAAAAAGATATATTAAGCTGACTTACCGAATATTGCCTCTCTTAAATTATTATTAAGAGCCATCTCCATTGATTTATTTAAATATTTAAACAAAAAATATTCATAGAAACGTTATTTAATAGAGATAGCTTCTTAGCAGCAACAAAAAATAATTCTTGGATAATAGGGTATTGGATAGGATATAATTGGATAATAGGGTATTGGATGGGGTTGGATAGGGTGGTGATTTTAGAGGCGTGGTTTTCAAGAAGAGATAAAACGCATATAATTTGATGTTATGGCTAAGAATTTAGTTTTATTATAAAGATAAGGGTTTGCCATTATGTTCTAAAAATGATTTCGGGTAAGTGGCCGCCGCGGCTGACTCGAACAAATTCCAGCCGAGAGGCCCAATTTTCAACCACTTTTTGCAGCAAGTTGGGCCGTATGTCAGCAATAACGCGCCGAATATTCTCTTCCAAGGCGTTAATCGTGTCCGGCTTATCTGCGTAGACAAGCGACTTCACATAACCCCACAAAAAATAGTCCAGCGGTGTTAAATCGCACGATCTTGGAGGCCACGCCACAGGCCCACGACGCGATTTTTACTTTATTTTAGAGTGATTTTTTTCTAAATTTGCACTATTTGCAAACGTTGTTCAGGAGTAAGTCTATTCATTATGAAATGGCAAACCAAACTGAGCATAAATCAAGTGACAGCTGTCAAAAACACCAACTACGAAAAAAGTAGTGCCAGATTGAAAACCACGCCTCTAAAAAAACACCCTATAGTTAACAATCTTAATGATATTTACAGCATTAAAACATAATCACACACTATATGGAAAGCCATGATCATGATGATTAAAAAACTTGCAAGAACTTGGTGACTTGCAAAGTGTTAAACACAAACATCTAACGCAAATACAAAATTTTGTTTATTATTAAGTTTAAGAAAAGATGAAATATGTGTGCAAATATTTATAAAATCCTCCCATACGTAGCATTTGTGCATCTTTGAAAATATTTGCGCACATGTTTGGGACCGGCAATATGAAAAGAATTTCCGTTCTACTTTAAAATTAAAGATTATAAATGTTAAAACAGTAAATAATAGTTAGTAGTATAACATAATATTGAAAGTTAAAATTATGTTTGAGGTATAATTAACAGAAAAGCCATTATTTTAGAAATCACATTGAAAATAATTATTATCAAATTGATACTAATTTTGGTCAATTTATCCATTACTGAAATCTCGTAATAAACGTAAAACCCTTTGCATTGGCGTATTATGAACAAAAAATGTGAAATCAAGCTTCCATATTCGTTCGATCTTAATATAGCATAGCTCTTGTTCAGACTACTCGAGTGTTCGAATTATAGTATGTAAACTATACATTAAGGTTAATAAAGTATAAATAAAAGGAATTTATTTAACATGTATGACTCATGCAGTACCAGATAATTTAAATTAAGGATGTGACGCAGGTAAATAGCTTGTTGAGAGAGAGCGCTGATATTGTTAGATTGTCTTAAATCTTCCAATCTACCCTCTCTCTGACACACTTACGCACACATACATAATATAATAGAGCAAATGTCACCTAGTGCACTCTGGTGGAGCAATACTGAATCAGCATTATCCGGAGGTAAATTTCAATAGATAATAAATTTCTACAATTTTATCAAAATCATAAAAAATATCTTATATCTTACTTTGGATTTAGCTCCAGATGTGACTTTCGATTCGCAAGGTTTTGCTATATAAAAATATCCCAATTTCTCAAATAGTTTAGTACAAAAATAATTTTATGATTCTTAAATTTGAACAATTGAAAAATATTTCATAAAGATGATGTGAAATGCAAATTTAAATAAATGTAAAAATACCACTAATGGAAAACAATGCATAATCAAGAAAATTTAAATTACTTATAGTGAAAAGTTAATTTTAATTGTTAATATATAATGTGCTCATTGTAGAATTAGGTACAATCAAGTGCGTAACAACCACTCGTAAATTAACATGGAATCGTGTGGCGGTTGACTATAAAACAGTAATGACGCGAAAATGCCGTAAGCGACACTTACACCATCGCCTTCGGGTTGAGTGACTCTTTGCGCTTGACTGTACATGCTGATTTAAATGTACCGGGTAGCACATATTGTTAAAACACTTATCTCTTTAAATTTACAAAGAACAAATTGATGTAAACATATGGATTTTCATTAAAAAAAAAAAAAAAAAATAATGATTTTGAAAAATACTCGAAAATGAACAATTCACCTGGAATAAATCCGGTTGTTCAGGATGGTTGTGAAGACCACGTTCTTCCACAGAACTCAAATCCCCAGTTCTCGCCGTTGCCTTACAACCCTTCGATTTTCTTTTGGAACATCTCCACAAATTTTTACAATGCCTGCTGTATGAGTATCCGCTGTATACCAGCACCCTCGTTCCTGTTCCAACATCTACAAGCCTGGGTCCTAAATAAGAGCCATATGTATCAATTATAATAAATATAAATTTTTATAATTTTTCGAGAATTGATCAATTTGTATTTAAATCATTGACGCCCTTAAAATTAACCTCATGGTTCTTAAAATGGACATCCATACTGCTTTTAACGTATAAATTACACTCAAGTACCCAGATGTACCAAATGCTCTAAAGACAGTCCGGTAGAACTTACTAATTTATATCAAAGTCAAATACATAAATAAAAAAATATTATAAAACCTAAGACATCATTGTTAAATTTTACACACTGTTAAATTTTAATTTGTGTATAAAAATAAAATGCAAAAATTTATTAGCATCATATACAGGCTGAACTTTTTCCCTCTTACACCTCGCAAAAGTAGGAGGCACATGCTCGTAAAGTGAATATGCGTTTAAATGTGTCTAGGATTATTTATATTGCTTGTTGCAATACTTTTTTCGGCACATTAAAAAACTTGTAAAGCAAAAGTTGTCCAGTTTGAAGTGTAAAATAACCCCGTAAAAAGATACGAGAAAAAGTTCACCTGTATAAAATGTATCGGCATCTTGAGTACCAGCCATGTTTGTCGATTTGGTAAGGATATGTTACCTTATCTAACTAGACAAGAGTTAAATCTACATACTTCTAGTTAGGTTTTTTTTTAAAGTATTACGGATGTGAAGGACTTCATTTCATTATTTTCGAAACTTTTTTCCAACAGCTTCTCTGCCAAAAGGATTAACAAGTTTGATATTAATATAGTTAAATTTAGTTTTGGCAGTCTTCAATTTTTTGCTAATTTGCACCTTGTAAGTTGATTTATTATTTAAACAATTTATAACAAATACATCTTATAAACAAATAGACATCGTTATAGGTGCATTGAAGGTTTGACTTTCTTAGTTGTAGCACAATATAACACTGCCTTCCTTAGTACAGACATAGTCTAGTAAAGAAGGCAGGGCACAAAATGTAGCAGTGCTAATCGCTCCCAGTGCATTTGTAACTGTGATTTGTACTACTACAGTTCTATTTCTTTGTCAAATTAATTATGTCAGAATACATAAATAAATAAGGTTTTTATATAACGTAATAAAAAGAGACGAAACATTGCACGTGCTAGTGCATACCAAAATTAAAATGCGCAATATAAACTTTTTAATCCACCTTCAAGATTTAGGATCTTAAGAAAATAGAGGTTTACAAAGAAAACTGAAATATTTTTAATGTTGCACATATGTTATAAGCCTTGGCATATGTGACTGTTTAAGCTGACTTTAACCAGGTCTTGTCCTATGGTGACGCACGTCGCATTGCAGCGCTTCCCATCCCAGCTGCGAGTGCATCTCCAGGTAATTCTGCCGGACCGGTACGTTCTGCTATAGGAGTATGAAAATCTCTTATATATCAGTTGTGTAGTACCGCGGGGGGTGTCAACAAAATGCACTAGAAATTAAATTTGATTAAACTAATTAATAATTAGATTTGAACATCTTTCATGGCATCTTATAAGAAGTCAAATTCTTAGCTCCTTTTAGATTTAATGTGCTTGGAAATTGTGATTTATTAAATTTTGTGATTTAGTAAATTTTGTGATTTATTAAATTTTGTGATTTATTAAATTTTGTGATTTATTAAATTTATACCAGGCTAATTAAACGTCTCATTGGACAAGCATCAATAACTCTCTTAATAAGGACCAGTTATTTAATTCCTGGTTTGAAGAATTGATCTCTCCATGAGCACTTTCACAGAAAAAATATAACTGCCTGGTCATATATTAAAACCAAACACTCATTTCTAACCCTTCAAAATAAAAAAACATAACTTCAAATAACAAAAGTAATAAAATCTATTGCTTACTAATCTATTACTAACTAATTACTAATAAAACGCTTCATTGCCACCATCTCCCCTGACTCTAGCACAAGCACATTTGGCCTAGTTGAGTAGGGCCCAAAATAATTGTACATGATCTAGATTATAGCAATTCTTTTATAAAAAAAAAATGTTCCAATATATATATATATATACGTAAAATATGCATCTGAAGATCAGGTTGAGCGTTGATCTAATAGAGATGTCTTACATCCGTATTTGGAACTGTCATCCTCTAATACGAGGTGTGTTCAAAAAGTAAGGTGACTTTTGAAATTTCGCGGGCAACGTATTTTCGATTATCGTTTTTTTTTTTGTTTTGTTAAGTTGGTACACTCTTCCCGAACATCTGTACCAAATTTCAAGTGAATGGCATTTTTTGTTTGGTTGTAAGAGGCGTAAAGGTTATAAGTGTTTTGTGAGCTCGGCGATTTTTTGCTATCGAAAAATATGGATCAAAGGATTTGCATCAAATTTTGTGTAAAAAATAAAATTAAGTGCTCTAAAACTCTTGAAATGTTGACAGTGGCATACGGTGAAACTGTTCTGAGTAAAAAAAAATGTTTACAAGTGGTACAAACTCTTCCAAGATGGCCGGGAAGATGCCAATGACGAGCCTCGCTCTGGACGCCCAAGCACGTCAACAACTGATGAAAACGTTCAAGCAGTGAAGAAAATTGTTTTGGAAAATCGTTGAATCACTATCAGAGAAGTTGCTGAGGATGTCGGTATATCGCTTGGCTCGTGCCATGAAATTTTTTCTAACGTTTTGGGCATGAGACGTGTGTCAGCGAAGTTTGTTCCGAAATTGCTAAATTTTGAAAGAAGCATCGCTCAAGAGCTGTTGAATGACGTCAACGTCGACCCAGATTTACTCGAAAGGGTCATAACTGGTGACGAATCATGGGTATATGGATATGATATCGAAACCAAAGCCCAATCGTTCCAATGGAAGCGGCCAGAAGACCCAAGACCGAAAAAGCATGCCAAGTTCGATCAAATGTCAAAGTTTTGCTCACTGTTTTCTTCGATTACCATGGCTTGGTGCATCAGGAGTTCTTACCATATGGTCATACGGTCAATAAACAGTATTATCTGGAAGTTATGCGCCGTTTGCGAGAAGCAATACGAAGAAAACGTCCAGAATTGTGGCAAAACAATTCATGGCTTTTGCATCACGATAATGCCCCTGCTCACTCATCTTTGCTTGTGAGAGATTTTTTGGCCAAAATCAACACCACAATCATGCCTCAGCCACCATATTCACCGGATTTGGCCCCATGTGACTTTTTCTTGTTCCCAAAACTAAAGGGACCTATGAAAGGACGGAGATTTGCAACGATTGAAGAGATAAAGACTGCATCGCTGGAAGAGCTCAGGCTATACCGAAAAGTGCTTATGAGAAGTGCTTTGAGGATTGGAAAAACCGTTGGCATAAGTGTATTGTATCTGAGGGGGGTTACTTTGAAGGGGATAAAATAAATATTGATGAATAAATAAATATTTTTTCTTAACAATACAAAGTCACCTTACTTTTTGAACACACCTCGTACATCCATGTTTGTTATATGTTTATTAATAACTTATTAATGAAACCATCTATTTTTTTGTCAGATCATGCAATTTTTAATTGTTTTATTTTTTTGACCTATAAACAAAGATAAGGACAAAAAATATTTATTTAATTTTTAAATATAAATAATGTTATTTTATTACACTTAAATGACTGCTTTGCGTAAAGGAGTCACTGAAAAATAAAATTATAATGAGTTTTTAGACTGCTTACAAATATGCTTCTTAGAATTGACATAAAGAATTTCACCATCTTTAGTTTTGCATGAGGCTGTGCAGCTCCTAGTCATATTAGCGAGATTTTTCATCGGGCATCTCCAATAGGTGGATCCGTCCCTATTGGTGCTGTAGTAACTGTAGATTCGACCCTCGTAGACGATTTGAATGCCACCTCTTGCCGAATGCGTATACTGAATCATGCCTGAAAGCAATAATCAAGGATGTATTTATATTTTAGCATTAATTAACTTATAAGTTAATTACTACAAAATAAGGAACATAATTAAAGGTATAGTTGACAAAATTGAATTTACCAAAGACAAAATTGAAATGTTTTCTATCATTGGACCAAAATCAGATATTCAAACTGTTAAAAACATGATAACTAATATCATTTTACATGATAATTAAATTACAAAGAAGTGAGTGATGTGATAACATATTCAGTCATTCAAAGACAGAGGTTTTTAATGTTTGATATTGGCAGCTTGACTCAGTCAATAGTATTTTTTATGCCTGATTCGTCAGCCATTAAAATTATCATGTTTTTTTTATTTCCTTGTGCATGTTACAAATGGCATGGCATGTTACAAATGGCATGGCATGTTACATGGCATGTTACAAATGGCATGTTACAGTATTCATGGCAAAATGAAACGTGGATTTTTTTCTATTATTCCTTTAATTTAATTTTAGTACATTTGCGCTGATTTGTTAATATTTCGCTTTACAATTTGAATTGTATTCAAAATACGGAGATTGTGCTCACATTGCGACCTTCTCTAAAGACAATAGGTGCCGGCAAGTCCATATGTATGTAAGAATAAAAATTGTGCATCTATGCTTTGCCACATGTGGAAGGAGTAGCAAACCTAAAGTACTGAAGCCGAGGAAAGGAAATGTTTCAACACATCCACTCCTCGTTAAGCACATTACTAACTTCCGTTTTTTATAAAGCGTGCGTACCGAACATTCCCTGATGTCAGAATTAGTAACTAAACCTTAGTTTATGGGATGTTTAATACTTCTAATAATTAACTTTCTTTCAATGTATCGAATAAGGTCTAAAACTATAACTTTACGTAACTTGTGCAATCTGTTTATAGCTATGTAATGTAAATGAGTGGAGATCATTGTTGTTAGGATGTTTGACTATTGACCCAGCGGTTGCGGGTTCGAATCCTCACATTGTTAATGCTTCATTACCACTATCCCCCTTGACTCTCACAAGCAAATGTCGTTTAGTTGAGTAGGGTCCAAAAATTGAATATGATCTAGGTCATAGCAATTGTTTGAAAATAAATCAATAATAATATAATAGACATGTCGAATCCGCACGTTATAGTCATAACATTTTTAACACCTTATTACCATAATCTTACCTGACTCTAACACAAGCAAATGTAGTTTAGTTGAGCAGGGCTTAAAACAATTATTTAAATAGAAACAATAAAAATATAATAGACATGTGGAATTCGCACATTATAGTCATAACATATTTGTAACTTCATTATAACTATTTGCACTGACTTTAACACAAGTAAAAGTAGTTTAGTTTAGTATAACCCAAAATAATTTAATATGACCTAAGTCATAGCATCGTTTCAAAACTATATAATAATATATAATAGATACTATGGGTTATTCGTCAGAATGCAGTCAGCACTGTCTATTGCCGGCACTGCTTAGTCTACTTAACGTGAACCAGCACTGGCAGCTTAAAGCCATACAGTAAATTAATGAGATAAATCACACATGCACAAAAAAACTTTATTATTTATTGCTTATTTACTAAAACTGCATAAAACAGAAATGGTATCCTTAAGGTTATAAAAAGTAAAGTCTCAAGAGAAAAAAGTGGTTCTAAATTGTAAAATTGTAATCGTCAAACACCGTCGGTGGATGGGAATGATGGTGGCGAACCTCTAAAACAATGGTATCATTCGTTTTCAAAGTTGCATGGCATTTTCTCGACAACCTTTTAGAGCATCTCCATCTATTGAGGCCGTGTTGACTATAAGAATAACCTTGGTATAAGAGCACATTTTTTGCTCCCGAGCCAACATCAATTAACACGGCTGAAAAAAATCATAGAAGTTAAACTCACTCTTCTAATGGTCCTAAACGGAAAAATAGAATAACTGCAGTAGTCTCAATATTTAAAAGTAATATATGATCCGCACTTACTGGACTCACACATAATAGTAACTCAGGCATTCAACGGTCGTCCATGTAACCGTTAAATCTTCTTAAATTTGGAAACTTTTGAAGTCGTCCACTTAAATCAAATGAAGTTGTAAACGCTTCCTCGAAATTATTTATTTATTTATTGTACATAATTAATTTGACAAAAAATAGAAATGTAGTAGTAGAAATACACAGTTATAAAAGAATATTGCAAATGCACAGGGAGCGATTAGCACTGCTACATTTTGTGCCCTGCCTTCTTTACTAGACTATGTCTGTACTAAGGAAGGCAGTGTTGTATTGTGCTACAACTGAGATTGTCAAGCCGTCAGAAATATGACTGAAAGGAAAACTTTTGGAAAAGTTTAACGCGTAAATAAACTATAAGAATAAATATTGCAAATTTATAAACATTTGCATTATAAAAGGTATATATATTTATATAAAACATAAGCGATTGTAAATATACACATAAATATATATACATAATTTATAATATATAAAAGTATATGTACCATATATATAACATATAAATGAATATATAACTATACATGTTAATTCGTAATTCGTAATTTCGTTGATTAGTGTTGGCTGGCTACGCTCGCAGCTTCTCATACGTCAGCATTCGAAACAGGTGAACGCTACAATAAATGACATGGGTAGGCGACAAGTTTATTTCTGTGGGTGAAGACCCTAAATAGACTTACTTTGAAAATAGAATTTCTTGAACCCGATAATTTTTAACAGAAATAAACTTGGAAAATGTAAAATGAATAGTGATGTCTCAATATCTCTCTTAGTTCCGCCGTTCTCCAAAGTAACGTGTTTCTGTTTCTTAATTTTATAAATATTCTTTCGATGGCATAGTTAAACAATGGAGAATGGGATGTTACTGAATTAAAATAAATTCTTTTTATTGTGAATAATTCTGTTCCTCAGTGGTACGAATGCTTGCTTTTGTGGCGGTGTTAGTGCACACCGACACATGGTCATTTCACACACACACTCGAAAGTCGGCGGCGAGCGAGGCGACCCGAGCAGCGGCCGATCTCGAACGAGTTGAGCCAAGGCTGCGCACTTGCGCGGTGGCGGGATGGATCGCCGGGCGACAACGGACAAGCGGAGTCGGTTGAAAACAAGAGAGCTGTCTTGCGCGAGCGGCTTATTAATTAATCTTGCTGTTTTATTATTATACTTCTACCTACGTTACTTTTATACTCTTGTTACCTAGTTTTAAGCACATCGTATTTGTTGAAATCTTTCCCGAATGGGATCCATTAAATAAAAGAAATACCGCCAGCGAATAAACTACTTCAATGTTCATCGGTGGCTTCATCATTCATCCTACCTGCACCCCAACATGGACATTGGAGTAGCCAGTCCACCTAGCGTTATACTTTTAAGTCAGAGGTTATGGTATTGATCCTAGTAACTGGGTCCAACTCACACCCGTGTGCTTATTATTTTTTTGAGTAGTCTAACCCTAATTAGAAATGTAAAGTTGTCAATCATCATACCTGTCAAAATGTCAAAATTGAGGTTTATCCTTCCTTAAGGGTCTAATGTTGATTTTAAAAAAAACTTCTGCTTTATAACACTACGCCATTTACCTCAGAAAACGACTAGAATGCGAAATTTATATGTATAGCGTTAGGGAATTCAGTTAGGATTAAGACTGGGTTCACTTACTAACTTGTATGACATCTTGCCTTCCTGAGAAAATTTCTCAGGAAGGCATCTTGCCTTCCTGAGAAAATTCAATGACGCTTTTCTCATTACTGCCAAGTAAGACACAGACACAGAAAGTCATTAGTCATTAGGAAAGATCTTGCACGTATCTAACGTTGCAAGATCTTTCCTGTAAAGAAAAGCCTAAATTATTAGGATAAGAAGGCAGTCAAAACAAAAAATATACATATTTTATTAGTATTATATAGTTTCAAAATTAAGCATACTAAAATTATAATTAACCCGTGTAAAAATTTCCCGAAATTTTTTTTGGCATGGAAACTGCGATTGTAGTGATTTTTTATAAAAATAAATATGAAACTCACCATTGTGAAGAAAAATCAGATTTGGATGATCTAGGACGTCCAATTGCCACAAATTTGGTGTCATCTGGTTTACTATTATATTCTCTATAAGAAAATATCACTCTGGTCACTATCTGTATTACACTTTTTGTAAAAAAAAGCTACTTTTATAGACCTTTTCACGTTGGATACCCAACTTTTCACTATTTTTGATAACTTTTTTTGACTATTTGTCACTTTTACGCTTTTACAATTTTTGTTGAATGTATAAACTATACGTTACTGTATATAACTTGTTCAAGAAAGGTGGTTGTTAAAAAAAATCCAAATGATAAAAATTCGATTATGCCTCCATGTCACAAAATAATTTTCATAGAGTATTCATTTAGATTATGATTTTTTATCAGTATTAAACCAGTGATTGGTTATTGATAATCGAATGGCATAGACAGTAGAGCAATCGGATGAACAGATAATTAAGCAGAAATTTTCAAATGAACGACGGCGCTTTGACATGTATACATGTCGCTCAATGAATGAACGCTGAGATGCAGGCCGGCTCGACATGTAAAGATGTCGCCCAACCTAAACAGGTTAAGATATAATAAAAATACATATATGAATGTCTTCGACATATCAACATCGAATAATCATTTATTACATTCATTTATTAACAAATATAATACTTTTTAATTCAATTGTTTAGTCAATATCTAATCAAATCATTTTCATACACCTACGAGTAATCTAATTTACTCAGAAAACATGTTTTAACTTTCAGTAATTGCTTTTTTAAGATACCGGCTTTAAAAGCAGTTTCAGTCTAACACACTTTCTTATTTCTCAAAGTTCTCCAAAATGAAATACATATAACAGAAACAATTCAATTTTATATAAAAACACATATTTTGAAATAGCTTAAATATGATAAAGCTATATAGTTCAACTATAAAAATAGACCACCCCCTACACAATTTTAACTCTCTATTTATTTATAGGTTTTTGTATTCAACTTATTTATATTACATCACTTATTACTAAAAAAATTAGAATGGTTTTATTTAAACTCGTAATAGCGTTGAGCTAGATAATAGCTAAAGAGTTAAAGAGTTGACCTGTTCGCTTTAGTATGAAATTTTGCAAATTTTAAATAGTTATATCTAGAAAAATAAAATAATTGAAAATTAATAAAAACTTAAAATATGGATAATATGTTATATTATTATGAGTTACTATTTATGTGAAATCTGTATACATAGAAATATCAAATTGCTTTGATAATATTTTGTATTTTCCGTTGGGGTCAACTTTAAAAATACGCCGAGCATGTTTAGAGTGATCGTAACACGGTGGATGATTGTGTGTGCCGCGGTTGTACATCAGATAGCCATTGCGGAGACACATGATTACGTTACAACGGATATTCTTGTAGAAGGACTTGGCGCATTTCCAGGTCACCCTTCCATTCGATGAATCGGGTTTTTTTTCATACAGAATATTTCCATTAACCACCAATTGTATCCGACCTCCAGGCGTCAGTAGATAAAACCAATCTGGCAATCAAGATATTTTTTAATTACCGATTAATATTGATTTTTCACCTTAATAAAATTTCTTCTATATATAGAAGAAATTTTTAGAAGAAATTTTTTAGAAGATTTATAAATCTTCTAAAAAATTTCTTCTAAAAAAAAAGGATCTTTATGTTTAAATCATTTATTCATAATAAACAAATGTTACTTTGCAAATATACCCTAGCAAATTGAAAAACAGTCTATTTGTGGTAATAACTATTTTAATACTTTTTACTTGGGCTGGAATATGAGATATATTAACTGATTTTAAACTTTCACTCTCGTCATTCTTATAAAACATATGCACAGTAAAAATGATTCCTTATAAACAATGCACCAGTTCCTGTTAGTAGTTCGTAACGTTCGGAAATGTCGAACCTCCCCCTGAGGACGGGATGTGTGATCATCGCCGAAACTTTCGAGAATAGTCTTATAGACACAATATGTAAAATTTGAAAAAATATATGTTTTATAATAACATATATTGCTAAAGCTTGGATACAAAACTGCTAATTCCATATTAAACAAGCAATTCATTGACATTAGTTATTTCACAAAAAAAAGCTTTTCCACGCTCATTAGAATCTGTCTGTAAGTCGTAATATGCGAAGGAATGACTAGTTATGAAAAAACAAATTTGTAATATAAATAAACTTCTACCTCAGACAGAATATTTATTAATAATTAATAATCACTTTTAATCTCTTCCTAATCTATTCCATTTGGTATCCAAGCAAAAAAGACCATGTGGAGATGCCCCAAAAAATGGTTAGTCTTAATCCAAAGTTCAGAGCCAGATGATAAATCATAAAATAATACAAAATTAAATAAAACACTTTTATATTGAATTATTATAAAATATATAACACAGGAAATTTGAAGAGAACTTCAACTCTTGCAGAATAACGAAATGTTAAATGTCTTTGAGAGGATCTTGTATTTACCATTCTGGTCAACTTGAACAATACGTAGACCATGCTTAAAGTCATTATAAAGCGGCGGATGATTATGCTCACCACGGTTGTACATCAGATGACCGTTGCGTAAGCACATGGCCACATTGCAACGAATCTTTTTGTTATATGACTGCCCGCACTTCCAGCTTACTCTGTCATTTGTAGAATTGTCGTTCTCATACAGAATGTGCCCGTTGACAACCATTTGCATGCGGCCTGTAGGAGTACGCAGATAGAACCAATTTGCTGAAAATAAGAATTCTCGTTAATTAATAACATATTTATAGCTATCGGTTTGGAGTTGGCTCCAGTAATTGCACGTGGTAACAGTGCCTTATTTATCACTTAAATTTCTGCCACTTTGAAACTTTTATGCACTAGCGTTATCTGCATTTACCAATTTTATTAACAGATTTGGCAGTTTTCACTGAAATTTGTCCAGTTTATTAAGTCCAGTGCTTATCCACGGAGAATATGAAGTCAGTAAAAAAACAAACCTATAACCTAAATTGCCAAAAGAATTTCCTCCACATCATCATGCAATCATACTTAAATGCAACTTTTAACTCTCTCACACGAGCAATGAATATCACCACTGGAAAATTGAATATGTCTGCCATTCCTCAACAATTTTTTAAACTAACCAGATTAACAATCTAGGTTACACAGCCAACGGGCCCGAATCAGTAAGGGGTCAGCACCGTAAAAAAAAACAGTTCAAACATTTAAAATTTGAATAGAGAAAAAGTAGAATGAAAAGTGAAAAACAGAGAAATTTGCAAATCGGCTAGGCAATCAATGGTGATTTACAAAATTGGCATTAGGTTAACTGCAGGTTTTAAGGATAAATGAAAAAATTCAATGTGCGTTATAAGTAAATCGTAGGTGAATGATCACATCACCTTCGAGCGTCCTCCCGAATGAGCATGTCGCAATTAGATTCACTCACTTGCAATTATTGCAATGTACAGTGTCAATTATTTCTGAACACTTACTTCTTAATGCGGAGGCTGCTTGCTCCGCAGGCAGAGCCATAGTGTAGATCAGGGGTGCTCAAACTTGAACTGCTGGCAATCTACCTCAATATTTTTAGACTACTTACGATCGACTCTGAGAGACTGCAAGTGTGTGTGATGCAGGGTTGTCGTACATACACGATACACCCTACCTACCTAGGTAGGGCGTACCGTAGCATATATAGATATTAGCTTTCTGCACGGTGCTCAAACGGTCGATCGCGATCGACCGTTTGAGCACCCCTGGTGTAGATAATCGGATAAGGAAGGTATATCACACGCAAAGCACAACACAATCAGTTTTTTTAACTCTAGTTTATTTATTTTTACCTCAAAGGGATAAAATCTAATATATTCGGATATAAATGCAGTCATGTGTACCTTGGAATTCAGAACATTATTATTAATAAAATAAACTTTTTTATTTAATATAGCATAATTAGTTTTACATAAGGACATCATTTAGAGTGGGAGAGAAGAGAGAAGTTCAATTTAAATTTTATTTTTTATTGAAAAACACATACATGTTAAATAAATATAAAAACGTTAATGGTTTGCGTTTTTTTTTTCTACGTCGATACCAAAAATTTTCAATGCTTTACCTAAGGCTATCAAGAGTGCCAAGCTTAATAAAAAATATAAATTAGAGTTGTATAATGTTACGGGTAGATGAATTGTTATTATTTGATACTATTGTTTATAATTTGACTTAAGTTTTGTTTTTATTAAGTTTTTGTTATGTATTGTACAACTACAAGGTATGAGAATTTTCAAAATTCAAATCGCCGACTTTTAAATGTGCCACAGATACACCATAAACACTGACGGGCTGATAACTGATAATGACCACCGTTTCTGTTTAGGTTTACAACTGATTAAGCATAAAAAAACCTATGATGTAATGTAGGTTTAAACCCCTATACACCTACTGGATGAATGTGGGACCCTCATCTACAAAAGGTACAAGCTTCTTGGACTAGAGGGCGAACTATAAGCGGATTTAAAAGTACAATAGTTCTGCAAAGGACGCAGTACACAGGGGGGGGGGGCAAATAAACCCCCATATCTACTAACATACATAACATAACATAACGCAATGTAGGTTTGATTTGTAACTAGTTAAGTCCACATTAAAAAAATATCTAAACGCTGCTAGTATGAGTAATCGAAATTATTATTTACAACTTGATTTCTAAAATTGTAGTTTTATTGAAAATGTCCGCTTGAACGTAATTCAAACAGATCAAGTATTTACAATAAATTTGAACAATGTCTTATTTAAATATCTTGACAAAACAAACAACTTCCTTGGAAAGAATCTTATATTTCCCATTTGGATCCACATCGGCAATGCGGCTGGCATGCTTGCTATGCTTATAAAATGGAGAATGGTTGTGCGACCCGCGGCTGTAAATCAAGTGACCATTCCTAAGGCACATGACCACGTTGCAACGTATATTCTTGTTAAACTTTTTTGCGCATCTCCACGTTACTCTATTATTTGTAGAATCATTCATTTCATATAGGATATTTTTGTTGACAACCATATGCATTCGACCAGACGGCATACGCAGATAGAACCAATCTGAAGCATGACATTTTTACAGATTAGCAATATTATTTTGGCTTTATCATTGACCAATAACAGCAACAAATAATTGCATATCAACTAATTTGTCAACTCTAGAAAACGACACTTTCTGAATAAGATCAAATAAAAATGAATCCTTATTTACAAGTTCAAATTATTTTTGTCTAATATAGATATTGAAAAATGAGATTTCAGAGCTAATATTGCAATATTTGTAAATATTTATTATTAATTAAAATAAAGAATCAAACCACAGATCGAGAATGGATGTGCCATTCTAGTATATATTTATTGATCTGTTAAACATTTATACCCCTATATTGACATGTGACAAACAAGTCAACTATCAATCGATTAAAAGCTTATTAAGAGGATAAAAACAAAATTAGTGCAAATAAATTCAATAAAATATATGAGTTCAACCCACACCAGGAACCGAAGTATGACCTCCTGAAATCGAGTTGGATTTAAAATGAGCGCCTAAATGTAAAACCTCGTTATTCTTCTCCGGTTGAATCCTGAGCAAATAAATAAAAAATATTATTATTAGTATGAGATTGTGGTAGTCTAGTGGTTAAGGCAAACGTCGCAGGTTCGAATCCGCACATGGTCATACCATTTTTAACGCTTCATTACCACCATCTCCCCTGACTCTAGCACAGGCACACTTGGCCTAGTTGAGTAGGGCCCATAATAATTGTGTATGACCATTGTATTGTATTGAGGTCATAGCAATTATTTTTTTAAATAAATAGTAAAGTTACGAGTTTTTAAAATAAAAAAAAAACAATATGTCACCATGATTGTGAAACAAGCAAAACGAACAAGCAATTCACAAAAGCAAAATCGAATAGCCATTTCATAAACGGAGGATTGAAAAACCAAAACCATAAGGTAGAAATAAAAGATAATTTAGTGTATAAAAATACTCATTTTCATAATAAATAAAATGTATAAATTAATACATTTTGTTCACCCATATCAATTACAGTACCTACTTATATAAATAATAATAAATAAAATCACACCAACAAACGTTTACCTAATAATAAAAATATTTTTTATAGTACAAAATTCAAATGCATTAAAATATTTTCCTTATACTTATTAATCGTCTAAAAAATAAACATTCAAAATAATTGTGTTAAATGTATAAGTAAGCGTTAATAAATTACATGAAAATATTGTAATTTAGTTCAGTAATAAGTAAATACAATTATAATAAAATTATACAAAACCAATATTTTAACAATCGAAATTATACAATGCCTACTTGGTTTTATTATTTATAGTATGTGTTAGAGTAGGCAGGAATTGTGACGATAACCACGCCAATACTAATTATTACAAACAATATTTATTTCACCACAGATTACAGTAGAACACAGAATAAAATATATAGTAAGAGAGAACAGTTGCTGGCGAGTGGCATGGCGGCCGAGTGGATAAAGCGACTAGAGCGCAGCCATCACTGCTGTAACGCAACTAATCTGTAGTGTGCAAATTGCAAACTCCAACAGTATTTTAATACGAAAAAATGTTGTTGTTTTCACATCTTTAGTCGAAATATTTGGCATTATTCGTTCACTTTATACTTAGCTAAAATATCTCGACACCGAAACATACGATAAAAAACTTGGAACGTTAAGTTACCTGACAAATTTATGGTAGTCTAGGGCTAATATCAGGCGCCAAACAAGGAGAAACCCAAAGAGGCTAATAAATATGAGGCTTTTAAAGACTCAGACCGCAAACGAGGGTTCAAATTTATTTCAGATTTTTAAATAAACTTAAAACTTAAATCTTAAAAATTTTTTCCAGACTCATTACAGACCAATTTTTTGATGAATGTCTGGAAGTGAGTGTCATAAGAAAACAGAAAATTTCTTATCCATCATGTATAGGGTGTTTTTTTTAGAGGCGTGGTTTTCAATCTGGCACTACTTTTTTCGTAGTTGGTGTTTTTGACAGCTGTCACTTTATTTAGGCTCAGTTTGGTTAGCCATTTCATAATGAATAGACTTACTCCTGAACAACGTTTGCAAATAGTGCAAATTTAGAAAAAAACACTCTAAATTTTTTTAAAATCACTCTAAAATAAAGTAAAAATCGCGTCGTGGGCCTGTGGCGTGGCCTCCAAGATCGTGCGATTTAACACCGCTGGACTATTTTTTGTGGGGTTATGTGAAGTCGCTTGTCTACGCAGATAAGCCGGACACGATTAACGCCTTGGAAGAGAATATTCGGCGCGTTATTGCTGACATACGGCCCAACTTGCTGCAAAAAGTGGTTGAAAATTGGGCCTCTCGGCTGGAATTTGTTCGAGTCAGCCGCGGCGGCCACTTACCCGAAATCATTTTTAAAACATAATGGCAAACCCTTATCTTTATAATAAAACTAAATTCTTAGCCATAACATCAAATTATATGCGTTTTATCTCTTCTTGAAAACCACGCCTCTAAAATCATCACCCTATATAATAATTATGGGAAAATGCGGACACTAATTAATTAATTTTATATTATAGTGTAAATTTGTTATATTTTTTTTAACAAGAGATAAATTCCAAAAACAGCAAATAACTTAAATTTTAAACAAGTATATTATATTCTATGATCATTCATAATTTGGGTCCATTTTGTTTTTAAGTGGGCCTTTCTATTAGGGTGCCACTCACTCCAGGCCACTCACTCCAGGCCACTTACTCCAGGGTATTATGTTTGAATTATTGTTTTTTTTAATGTAGCATCCCTCATACTAACGAGTGTTTTTTAACAAAAGAGTTACATTGTAAAAATATTGAATATGGGAAGGTGGACTTGCCCCGTCTGCCGAGTTTCGTGAATTTAAAGGCTTTATTATAGAACGGCCTGGTGCCGCAGTAGTATAAGCGCCTGCTTCTAAATCCAGAGGTCCCGGGTTCGAATCCCCAGTGGGTCAAATCCGGCCAGGTCATTTTTCGCCGTTGTGAATATTCAACGGTGCTGTTCTTAACACTGTCGACTGCGTTAGGTAACATACAGAAAAAAAAAACACGTTCAGTTACAGACTTGCGAGATGTAATGAACGGCCTCACATCATGAAAACAATAATAAGGAGGTCGGAACTGCGCCCAATAGCGGCTCCTCGACAACACAAACCATACAAATGAATGAAGAATTAATATTATTATATCATAGACCATAATCCAAATAAATATCATCCAAATTCACTTAACTAGAGTAATGCGACACAAATATAGTACAGGCTTAAAATGTACAGAAGTTTACTAGTTTTAAGAATTAAAATTGTTTAAGAACCTGAAACCACAATGGAGATCTTGAGAGTTTACCATTCAGAGAAGTTACTCACAACTAGTCGTAGCTTGATACTAACCATTTATGAGGAAACGATTGAGAGTTTGTAAGGAATGAGGTTTCCACCTTGCATAACCTTCGACTGTCAGGCCATTCTATCTCTATTTCATTTTAATGTGCCAACGAAGTACAAAGCACGTAATTTAAATGTATTTCATACACCAATTTGCTCCTCTAATAATACTCTTCACTCTCCTATTCCTCGAATCTCTTTCGTTTAATGAAATTATCAATTGTCATGATTGCCTAAAACTAAGTAAATTTCAATTTAAAAAAAGTTCTTGATATTATAAATAATTCTGAAAAATGTAAATAATATATGTATTGAAATTTTTGTTTTAGTTTCGTTCTTAAATGTTTTATTTAGACAATGTTATTATCATCTCAGTAGCATAATGTAGGAATCTTATTTAGATTTATGTAGTATTATCATTTTTTCTCTCTTTATTGTTAATGTAAACTACTATTTAAATCTGTAGATTTTTTTAAAAATAAATAAATTTACAAAAATCAAAAAAAATAATATATCGCTATAAAAAATATGTACCCTGACTGGGTACTTGAAACTATGTAGAATGACAATATCTGGAATTGAAGATATCAGAAAAATGAATTATTTAAATTAAGAGGTAGAAATATGTGAATAAAAAAAACAAAAATTTAATTAAAAAATCCTCATTTTACATGAATTTTAACTTTTACGCTTAACAAGTGAATCTTTGGCTGATTTATGCAGCGAACCTGACAAAACCTGGCTGTGATGAATTTAGCCGATTTCATCAATAAAAGAATAAATTGAAAATTCCTATAGAGTAACCAATTTACAGCATTATCTGAATTTGAATTAGGAGATTACCCCTAAAATCTACGGTAAATATAATTTATTTATTTAAAGCATAGTTTTTTATTCGATTAACTTTTTTTTGTCATTTCTACATTGTTTACCATAAAATTAGACTAAGTATAAATAGTATTAAAAAAATTGCGTTAAAATAAATTGTGAAAAAAATTAACTTTTAAAATAAAAGATTGTCTACTCTTAGCTAACCTCTATCATTTAGTTCTACCATATCATATCAACTAAAAACTAACTTTGTAGATAAAACGCTATCATTAATCAATGTTAACTATAAAAACTAAACCCAGTTTATATCTTCAAAATCTATTGTAAAAATTATCTAAAAATATGCCTAAAATATGCAATTCATATTTTACGTCAACTAATTACTAGAATAGGGTACCTATAGTAGGGTAATTACTTAAATAGAGTACCTAACCAACTAAAACACATAAATAACAAGAAGTTGCTTAGCAGTCTAAATGTAAAGTTAAACCTAACTAACATGATTTACAATTCGAAAGTTCGAAATATTAACTCACTTCAATTTAATTTAGGTGCAAAATGTTATAACGACATTTTGTAAGTACGTTTAATAGATAAATTGCATTGTTTATTTATTTTGGTTTGTACAGAAATAATAAACTAACAATAGTTACAAATTACGATAAATAATAATAAACTACACATTGTGACTTTACATAACTATAAACTATAGGATAGCCCGAAATTTTTACAATATTTTATAGTAATCTCTGGTGATATTATTTAATTGAAGATTTTTTCATCTCTTATATTTGAAATTAATTTTAAACGGCTTTGTATTATTTGTAAATGTAGCAAACACTGATTTATGTAAAGCATTCTACTCGCGTATTGCTTGAGGAAGGTAAATTGAACTTTTTTTTATTAAAAAAATCATTGATAATTACGTTCAATGTGGTGTAATATTTTGGCCTAACCTTGCAATTGACACATCTTTGAATAGGTATTAAAGTCTACATATTGATCGCTCAATTGTCCCGTTTTAGCTTCTGGGCTCCCATTTTAGCTCCCATTTATGTTACATAAGCTTGGTCAGATTGCCATATCATCCAAACCTTCTAAATACATATTTACTTGCCGATAATTGTGTATTTTAACATTGAGTATAGGTGACCCACACTGCTGCAATTGGGGTCGCCGGTTGGTCAAACTAAGGATATAAATAATGTTGTTTTTTTCTTTTAGTATTATAATGTTATGAATTGAAATGTGTAAGTGGGAAACCTGTTAAATATATAAATAAATAAAAGCTAAAGACGTTGCTTTATGACCTGCACCGAGAAGATTGCAAAGTAAAAAAAACTGTAATTTTCTGTAGAATTTTTTAACAACCGATATGTTGTACAGTTGATGAAAAAAAAGAACCTTTAAGTGTAAAAAAAAACCAAAAAGTGTTTTACACCTATCTTACGAATCTACATCTCTAGAAAGTTCCGTCTTCCGTTGAAGATTAGTATCTTCAACGACATCAGGACGAATAACAAAAGGACAAATTTTAATGTCAAAAATACTTGACCAGGGTGAAAGACGTGGACAAAAGATAATTACAAAAATACTTCCTTTCAAGTAAATATGTAATTCTTACACTATATAGTGTAAACATCTTTTGCATGAAGTATTTATATAAACGTTTATTTTTGATGTAACTGAGATCGCATAGCCTATAAATTTGCTACATTAAGTTTATATTTTTTGTAAAGAAATGAAATGAAAAATGTAATAAAATAGCAACTATAAAATATTTAATATAAATACATTTTTAGAATGACATTCTTAAACGATGACCATTTTTTTTTATAATGTTCTATAATACATAATCATAACTATAAAACAATAAATTACCTTTTTATAGTATAAGAAATAAAAAAAAATGTATTTTTTTCCGCATAAATTTCTATATTTCTCACTGTAGTTTAATACGGCTATTTTCGTGTTAAATTTAAATCTTGATATAAGCAAACGTTCACCTAATAACATAACGAGCCTTAAAAGGCAAAACATTGTACCTCCAAAAATGCAAAAAAAAAAATGCCTCCTATTTTGAGGTTTCTTAATTTAGATTTGTTTTGATGTATGTATCTAAAATATCTTTCAAAACAACAAAGGGATGTTGGAGGCACCTACTTGGTGCCATGGAAGACGCATTCGGGAAATCAATGTTTTTTTTCCAGTTTTTTTTATTAAAATCATATTTATTTGTCATAATAGAAAAATAAAATATGCTCTGTTTTAGATAACTGAAATGTATAAATTAAAAGCCCGTGACAGACAGCCTTCTAAGTGTGAATAATAGTTTTTTTTTAATCTCTTTGAATAGAACCCTAAAATATGCTATATGACATTTTGACACAATCGAAAGGAGATTAAAGAATTAATTTCAGATTTATTTGACACCCAAATCTGTGTTGAGTGTGAAAAAAGTGTGGCTTAGCTTTATAATGGGAAAAGCAATGAGAGAAAATAGTTTGAGTATTTGCCATATTCAAATCGAGAAAATAAAATTCATTTTAATCTTAATTTGTCAGATTTAGACAATGTAACAAATGCAGTTTGTAAGGTAGTTTGTACTTCATGCCAAAATATAAATGTATCTTATATGACACTTGTACGGTTGTACAAGTGTCAGTAAATAGATATACTTGTGTGATAACTTTTAACTTATTTTCTTATAATAATTCAGATTTTATTTATTGATAAACTCAATACAAAATTATACCTACTAAATAAATAAAGGAGTTATAATATTTATTCAGTACGAAGTACTTGTAACTGAAGCCACTACTTATACATGCCGAAGTAAATCGGCCATAATGAGATTTAACCAAAAACGCTTAAATTGGTTTTAAAATATGATATCTAACAGAACAGTAATAAATCCAAAAATATTATATATATATAAGCAGCTCCATCATAAACTATTAAATAATTAACAATTTCCCACATTTTAATCTGTTTACTTTGTGGAATTCATATGCTTTCAAATTAAATAAATGTTCTTTATTTTCAGTTAATATCACATCTTAGTAACAATTATTAAGTATTAAGTAACAAGAAAATTTATAATAGAATATTAAAAAAACTGTGGTACTCCCCAAATACGACACTTCTGTCAATACTGGCAAATATTACATCAAAATAGCATCACTTGCCATGTCATCCAATAATAAAAAGAGGTTAAACAATATTTAATGTAATTTAACAGTACAAACTACTTTCCATTTTATATCACAAAATAATTACATAATTCAATATGGTGCCTCTCACTACAGAGTCTAATTCATTCATATGGACTCACCCACTGGTAGCCGTTATTTTTGAAATATATCAAAACAGGTCTAAAGCATTGAGAATTTGTAATTCAATCAAAATATGAAATTTCTCTCTGTGAAAAGCCAGTAATAGAGTTTATAAGCAGCCTTAATGAAACCGTCATTTGAAATTAGGGGGGGGAGTTTGGTCTGCAGGTGATGGTAATATGACATAGGAGGGGAGGGGGAGTCCTTGACAAATTGACTTCATCCTTACAATTTTTAATGAAAAATATACATTTTAGTTGTTTTTTATTGTAAAATATTTTTTTTTAATAAAGCTGTAAATCTGTCTCAGTTATCATTCTAATTAGCTTGCGATAACAATGAATCGCAAATAGGCGTTCGGATTATGGGCATTTATGGTGTTTTTTTTAGGTGAAACCTTTTTCAACGGTTCAACGGTTTGAAATATGGTATCATTTAAACAACGATATGCATTTTGTAAAGCAGTTTTTGCAAGGTAAGTAAGTAAGGTTATCAGATTATGATGATAGGATGATTGTAGGGCGGAGGGGAGGGAGGTCAAAAATTGAAAAAATCTATGACATAACGATAATCGATACGGACCAATCCAATCTACGAGTTCTCAGTCCAATTTATGAGTTTCAAAATGGGTTTATTTATTTAACATTGGCTTTAGTTAAAGTAAAAAACAAATAAACTTAGTGCATCCTATTCTTAAATTGGATTGTTCGTAGCACCCATCACAACCCATAATTAAATCTAAAGGGGTCTAAAAGAGTCATCGTTGAGTTTATGAAAGATCTTATTTTTAATCAGCAGCTGGGGAGGTGGCGATACCAAACCATGGTTAAGAGAAAGGGTTTCAGAGCCGGGCATGAAGCAGGTGTGTCTTCTCCAACTGAGCGCATAGGTCTGGTCGCGGTACACCTTGCAGGTGGCTCTGCATTTGCCGATTCCGTCAACAGACAGTCTTGGGCAGACCCAGTAGGTAGACTTGATGTTCTCGTTCTTTCTATGGTAAGTGTAGCCGGCCAGAAACAGTAGACGGCATCCGCGTTTCGAGGTCACGTATGTTGCGCGCGGGGGCGGTGCTGAAACAGTAAAGAGCGCTTTAGAAAAGACAATACAGAAGTCTTTCTCGGGGAGGGCCAAGGGGTACGGAGTACCACCCCCTTAGCAGGGGGTCTACCCCGGAAGACTTTTAGGCTACTTTTAAGTGTTTTCAGACCCCGGTAAAAATAGTTTGAAACAGTGTTTTGTACCAGTATTTTTACAGTACCGATTCTGTTATTAATTTTTAATAATGGTGATTTTTTCTTCCCCAATGCAAAATTGATACCTTGACCTGCCGATAGCTTGATTCATTTATTGTGTTATTCCAATGATATATTTTTCCTTTAAATTGAGAGTGACAGTGAAAAACTCACACTCTTATTTTCTTGTCTCGGGCGGGGGGAGGAGGGAGGGGGAGACAGACGTTAATTCAGTAATTAACATAGAAACACCGAAATTTTTACTTCAATCACTCGTCTTAATAATGTTGCAGATGATGTATTTGTAATAATTTTAGACAATAATAACTATCCATTCATATATATGTTTATGGTATTTCTTACTTGCTTAATTTCGAGAACAAACTTCTCGGTAATAATAAATAAAAGAAGAAATCTTAAACAAGGTTACTAAAGGCAGATGTTGCTTATTTTAAATTGTACTATATAACTTTATCTTGTTTTACCTTGGCATCAATGTCGTCGGATAGCTTATTACGAAAATAAAACCAATAATATTTGTGTTATTTTTGCTATATTAAATATAAATTCAACATAATAAAACAAACAACTGCGAACAACGGTAAAGTGTAGAATCAACAGATGTAAAACATTATACTTATCAACTTCATTCATATATGCCTTGAATTCATATTTATATAAGTCAAATTATTGCTATTATAAGTTAACGTTGTACCACAAAATTAATAATAATATAAATACATACAAAATGTTCCTTGCATTTAATTTACAAAAAAGTTTGAGAATAAATCAGTTAATTTAATTTTAGCAAAAATTGCTTATACCTATATAGTCACATTTTCACCAAATTGTCAATTTCATTGTAAGTGTATCGTCAAAAACATATCAATGTATTGTTTATAATAGAATATCTAATCCCTAATGATACAACTGATGATCCCTGATGATGATAAATTTATGATACAACTTAATTAATTTGACTGAATGTCTTATGAATATCTTACCCGTCACCATTAATTAATTGAATGTAAATCTATTATATGTATAGTATAATTACAAAATCTTTGAGCTTCATTTTAAAATTGTTCAGACACATCTTTTTTATATAACAAATGGTCAATAAATGCTATAGATCTCAAATAATTACTTTGTAAATTATTAATTAATTTTATTATCTCTTTTTATTATTTATTCTTATTTTTTAAATTTTATTTCACAATACATTAAAATATTACTAATATCTTAAATATATATTCATTGTTCATGTGACTTTTTCAGTTATAAGCGTAAAAGATATAAATAATGAGATAAGAAGGAATATAAAAAAAATAAAGATAAAAGCACACACATTGACAATAAAAATTAAACAAAATTGAAAGTATTATGAATAAGTAAAAAGATATTATAAAATAACAAAAACATTTCTTTTAATTAAAAACTATTCTATATTATAAAATGGTCATGGATGCGCCTAGCTAAAACCGCTCACCTAGAAATCTGAAATTTCAAAGGTAGATTCTCTTTAAACCCTTAAAGGGAGGTGAAAAGGGGGAGCAGAGATTTTTTTTCGAGAGGATATCTAGGTATATCTCACAAAGAAAAGATGCTATAAGTGTGAAAATTATTAGTGATTCTTTTTCAAAAATAAAGAAACCCCTGTTTCACAATTTTTCAAAAATCCAGTAAGAGGAGTATTTTTTTTTAATATCACAAATAAAAGAAATTATAAATGTGAACATTATTATTTAGATTCTTAAAAAATAAAGGAATACCTAGATCTCACAAATAATTTTATAATAAAATATATAAAAAATAAGTATTAAAATTATTTTTCAAAAATAAAGAAATACATGCTATACAATTTATCTAATTACATTTAATGGGGGTGAAAAAAAGGGAGTTAACTTTTTAAAAATACCTACGTGTATTCCATTCATAAAAAGTAAACTGATTTTAAATCTAAAATGTCAGCCAGGTGCGAATTCAATTTGACACATATTTTGACACATCTGGTCCTTGCGTAAAAGTTGAATCGTCCGTAAAGAGACTGCGTTTTAAGCCACCCACATGGCCTAGCTGCCAACCCGGACCCTTTATAAATAGCACGGTAATCATGTAAGTGGCTCGAACGGCCAGGGATGGGGAGCGAAGTGACCGTTAAAGTCGCCTGCAGGGCTTAGCTGCCAACCCGGGGTTGAACAGGTAGTATTACAGAAATAAAAAATGGCTGTTGGAGCAACCTAAGAAGTAAAAATCAATGGATAAAAAAAATTACAGTTCCATAGCTCTTTAAACTGAAATAAATTTATTCATATTTATTTATTTATTAACATGATTATTTCAAACATTCAATTAACATATAATCCAAAGTTTTACTGGGTAATTCGCATCCTAAGGTTTAATTTAAGCATTGTTTTCTCTTAAACATACACCAATCTACTAGTTAACGGATAGAAAGACTAGAATGTGAGCACTATTGATGATGATGAAGATTTGGAGGGCACCTGGTATAAGTTTCAACCATAGTAAGCCTGTGTACCCTACAGATTTTGTGTCTTTTTGTAGAGCACAATTTAACAATAAACAACTCGATCAAAATATATTGACAGGTTGGACACTGATAGCACATGATTTAAAATTAGGGTTAAACAAGGAAAACCGATATCAAAAATATTAAATATGCATAATAAAATGTTTAACCATTTCATAAAACATTCCACTTTTTCTCAATTATGAAAACTTTGATAAACCTTTAATCAAAGCAATATACAACATAAATAATTATGTTAATGTTCGCACTATGGACAATTAAACATGTTTAATTAAAATAGTCAAATCAAAGTAAAATTATAGTGACTTTAAAATAGTCAAAAATTCAAAATAGTCTAAAATGTGTAATGATCATTTTTACTTTTACTCCATTAGGTTCTAGTTATTTTTTTTTTATAAAATATAATTGATTTTAAAATAATCGTGAAATAACATATAATTTTATTTAACTTTACACAGCCAAAGGTTTAAAAAAAAATATATGAATAATTACACACAGTGTATAAAAGAATTAATCCCAAAAAGTATTGGAGATAATTATACATACTGTTTTCAGAAGTGAGTGATTAGTTCATACTCTCGGACGTGTCAAATTCTCTCTTGGAGACAGAATATGTGATCATTTCTGAAAAGTCCGGATTAATTATTTCATACACGGTATGTGTGTGACATAGTTTTCTTTAACATTCATGTCGTTTTCTGTAACATTTAGTTTTCTTTAACATTAAAATCGGTTATTATATTAGGATTCTTCTTAAGACTGAAAAAACTTATATTTGTTAAAATTCGTTTTATAAAATCCTTTAATTGTAAAATTAGTTAATTTCCGGTATGTGCCTTAATTATTTATGAACCTATATTAGTGATTCAATTTTGTATGAAAGTTGGCATATTTATATCAGTTTTAAGGAACCTAACTAAAAAAAAATATATTTTTATTTAATGAAATTAAAAAAATGTACTCTTTAGTGAGAACATATTTTAGGTAAAATTATCTTAATTTGTGATTAAACCCTAACAGAGTAATTGATATAAGTTAGAATTCTAAATATGATTTGTCATATTTAGAATTCTAACCGCAAGGTAAGTATTAGCACCGATTTTATATCTTATGTATGTTAATAATATGGCCAGAGTTATTAAAGAATGTGAGATACTAAAATTCGCGGACTACACTCGTCTAGTGACAGTGGACAATGATATCGTAGAATCTCAAAAAAAAATGCAAAATGCATACGACTCAATATGTAAATGGGCTCACGATAGTGGATTAGTCATAAATTCGAGTAAAACTAATTACATTCATATTCATAGCACCCACAACAAAAGCAACCATAGTATAGAAATAAAATCACATCTCGATATGTGTCTAAATAGCATACAAAACATTGATGGAAAGTTTAATTGGGTTCAACATATCGAACAAATATGTAAAATACTAAGCAAACCATCGGTTTTAAGATATAAAGTACCTTATAAAATACTAAGATTATTATATATCTCACTTGTGGAATCACGAATAACATATGGAATTAGTACATATGGTCTAACATTTAAAACATACATTCACAAAATTAAAAAACTACAGCTTCAAATACTAAAAACCATAGTCCACAAAAAAATTAAAAAGTGAGGAAAATAAGTTATTTCAAAATCGTACATTACCAATAGAAAAAAAAATAATTATCAGGTAACATTAAACAATTTTACTCTATGGAAAATTGGAAGTGGCCAAATTCAACAATGAATACGGCAAAAGAAGGCTGGAGAGAATTGTTCCAATTTTATTTAATAACCTGCCGAGTAATCTAAAGGAAACAAATAACTTATCAAAATAGGTTTGAAAAAAAAGAATTAAAAAAATATATTATAAATAGTATTTTTGTAGATGAATGTACTCGAAGCGATCGGTGTGAGATGTACTTGTACCGACTTTATAATAAGACCGACGCGAGTGACCATTATAAATATGTTCAGTCAGTACCAGCCCATACATCTAAGTTCCAAAACAATTGCCATTACTTAGGTTTAAAATATATCAATATGTTGCCTGTAAATCTAAAGGAAATTCATGATTACGATACATTCAAAAGGGATCTAAACAGTTATATTATTGATCAAACTATTTATAGTGTGAATGAATTCAAATAATTCTGTTATTGTTAGTATTTTAAATTATCGCTTGCTCTATGGTTTACTTTTTTATGAATATTTATTGTTGTTGATGAATTGTTTCATTGCTTGTCATATTTTTTTTTTATAATCTTTTTAATTTTGTATTGTCATTCTTACACACGTTTTGTGTTAATAGAAATAAATATTTGAATTGAATTGAATAAACATAATAATAACAGGCTGGATAGATACCATCATGTGTAGCTCAGAATTGTGAAAAGTGTTGTCATGTAATGAATAATGAATATGTAATAAAATATATTATATCAATTTTATTAAATAAGTAAAAAGTGGGAAACAACTAGTTCACATAAAAACCTGCAAGGGTTTAGTGAACAATCAAATAGAACCTGTATGTTTTGTTTATAAATAAAGAATATTCAGGAATGGATGATATTTTAACAAAAAATATAAAAATAATGAATATGTGATTTCCTTATTTCATCTAATTAGATGGTTACATAATACTTGACAATATTTTACACTAAAGAGGACAGGTGAGAGTTAAAAAGCATTTTTATAAAACTCGGCGCTGGGTTTAAACCGACATCCTGCGCTCTCAAGTACAGGACCTCTTTAGAACCTTTATAAATATTATGCTATGCAGCACTTTATCAAATAATTAAAAACTGATTAGTTAACTTAAGTGGGGGCTATGAATGGTTCACGCAACCCCAACTTATGTTGACTAATCAGTTCAGCTCCAAGCTGCTAAGGTCATATATTTAGTCTTAAGTGTATTTAAAATAGTAAGATCGTTTGTTCCTAAAGTGATTCATTGCCACTGCTCTAATCACATTGGTTGGAGTTATGAGTGATAGTGAGTATTGGAGTATTGTGTTGACTCAAACGAGCGTAATAGATAGACTGGATGGCTATCAATACAAAAAGATGACAACTTACATACGTAAATAACATTTTTTTTTAAACAAAACTTCTATTATTAAATAACATTAAACAGATCTCAAAAATTTGTAACTTTCTTCCTTATCATTTCTTCAATTCTCCATTTTAAATAGAGTGAAAAACTTTCTATATACTTATTAGTATTCATTTGAAATATAAAAAAATATGAATCATGGTCATGTTAGTAAATCATTGCTTTTAATATTGCTAATGCCTTTATACTCTAACATGCGTAACCCTTTAATCATGAATGTACTAATTGCTAGTTTTTCTGATTATTGTACGGCTATATCAAGGAAAGAAATCGGTGAATCTTCTGTTTGACCGTCCGCCGCTGACCTCCTCTGCAGCAATGTTTCTGCGAACATTTAAAATTGTATTTATCAATTCCCTGCTCGAAGATTTTCGCTCGACATTTGAACTTGGAGTAACCCGTACAGAGCCAGTACGATCTGAGTTTGCTTCCGTTTAAGTGTTTGATCGAGTAATATTCGTAGCCGGCATATAGGAGGTGTTTCGTGTTTCTGCTCGTTATTCTAAACCGGACACCTGAAACAAAATATTATTTTTAGTCCACGAACTACATACATTGTTTATACAGAATACTTTATTAAGGGTAGCAGTCGAGTTGGGTATCAAATAATTGCTGTTTATTTCATGGTGAAATATGTTGATTGGAACTCGTAAGGCCACATGAAACTTCTCCATACATTTGAGCTTTTATTACGACCACAGACAATGATTTTTTATGATATATTATATATCTGTTACAAGAATTATAATGTTTAATAACTATTATCTATACTTCCATACAGACCATATTTTCAAATGTTTGATATTATATAAAAAGTAAAGCACACCACTCGTACAGAATTATGTAAGGTTATTTTGTGTTAGTGCTAATCGCATTGACACTATGTTGGTCCATTGGAAAATCGTGATGGTCCTGGATTTTCATCTCCCTTAACAAATATGAATTAACTGGGAAGTAAAATGCTTCGAGTTTTATTGAGAGTCAAATTGTATTTGGTAAACTACTAGCACCCCGCTAGTGGAGTATGTTGTTTTTATCATTTATTTATTTATTTCAGATTAATCAGATATTCAAATTACAATAAATTCTAAATTGCTGTTGTACGAAACAGCTTTCTTAAAAAAAAAATCAATTGTATTAATATAGTTTAGTCATTGCTTATATCATCATGACAATTAATACACAAAATATTTTAGTATGCATACTTAAAATACTACCCATATTAGCCCACTTATGTTAGTCTAATCAAAATTAGTTTTAAATTACTCTAACAAAACTATTTTATGCATTTCTACTTATTCTTTCATTTTGCAATATATCGCTAGGAATTGTATTGAACAAATTTAAGTATCAGAGGCATTAGTTTTGATCTTCATAATAATTCATATATTTTAGAATACTGACGATATTTTTGTTTCTTACTGTGTTGAAACGAGCCGATCATGGAAAATCCAACTCAAACTTGCAACGTTTAGAGCAGAAGTCAAACACCCTAACATGACCACCACTAAAGTCGAGGTAAAGCACGATAGAGGTACTAGGCAGGGAAAAAAACCAGATTTTGCCACACGACCGACAGTTCTTTTTTCATACAGTATTTCACAACAAAAATGAATAGCCGTCTTGGTTTTTTATATAGCTGATAAAACAAGCAAAGAACAATATTTGAAACACCAATTAGGTAGTATGTGTAAGTTTATTTAGCTTAATTTGTGAAACTATATTACAAAAAAATGCTTTAAGCTACATAAAACAATAAATTAACGAAAGATTGTAAGTACACAGTTAAAATAATCACAGATGAATATCTTACAGGGTAAAATAACAAGTAGACCCACTACTACAATATAAAAAGTAATATCTTTCGTATTACTCGGTTATTAATTAAAGTAAGTTGAGTTCAAATAACTTCAGGCCAGGACTTCCTAAAAGAACTTTACAAATGAAGGGATTCGTTAAATAACTCTACAAATGCAGGCGCCATGAAATCCATACAACAATATTTTGCTTCCATTAGTACTGTCTTAGTACTCACTATGAAATGGCAATATGATGTCTATGCCGCAGGCCAATTATTTAATAAGTATTTTACAAAGCTCCTAATCAGATTTCAACATTGGACATTTTGCGATAAGGCAACCTAATGTTTAGGCAGAATGTCGTTACAATGGGTTTCACAAAGTGCCTAGTTACATTTAGGCCGATTGCAAATCGCAGTAAATTCAGTCCCATTATAAATTTAACGGGTGATTTTACACAATTTATCAGATAATCAACTGTTTTTTTTGTGTAACAGCATTGCTAGAAGACCCATTTTGTCCGATGACGCTCCCTTACACTGTATTTACAATTCCTAAAGATCCTAATTATACAATCGGCCTGCGATATCTATAAAAAGTGGATTGAGATATCCAAATATATTTTCCCAATCGGTATATCGTCCTGATCTTGAAAAGAGCTTTGAGAAATGATATTTATTCACAAGGAGTAAACCTATCATTCTTAAGGCAATCCAGACTTCTATAAAATACAGTTTATACATACTACAGTTACTACTCATTAATACAATACAATATGACTGTCACACACATTTACATCGAAACACACCCTATTTTTAACCTCTTCATTCTTACATCCCACCCTCAAATAACCTGATCAATTGGCCCTTGACTGGAATGGTAATGCATAATGAATTAGTAAGGTCAAAATCGCGCACCGCATGCTGTGAAGTAACTGTGCATTTAAACGCTAATAGGATTTTGTTTTCTACCATTTTTACACTATTTTTTTTTGACACTAAAAAACTTGTAGATCAAAAGTTGATCAGTTTGAAGTAGAGAATGACTCCATAAAAGGATGTGCATGAAAAAAGTTCACCTGTATATCCATCACTAACGAACTAACTTATATGCAACAATTTTAGAATCTGTTTCCCGATCCACTGGAAACACATATCTGGATTTAACTAATACCTTAATAAATCAATTAGAAAGAGATTTGTATCTGGACTGAGCGGATGCATCTCAGATATCAATCCTGAACTAAAAGTGACTGGCTCATTATGAGACGAACATTTTTCTAGGTCAATGGTAGAATAATGCTTTTATAATGGAAGATCATGCTTCCGGACCTAGAAATATTCTTGGGGTTGCACTCAAATGCTCTAAGCCAAAACCTAAGTTCATTCATTCTACACATTAAAAAAATTGAATATACAAAAAAGAGAGATAAGTTTGACTACTTCAACTATAGACTAATTAGGTTATTAAGTATAATTTAATTTTTTAAAATCATTGAGATAGTTGTTGAAGAAATTTTCTTTATTTTGTCAAGGAACCACATAACTCAGCATCAGCAGTAGCATGAATTTTAGTACGAACTATTTAGCAATGGTTCTAATTCTAATATTAAGAAACGGGTATTGGAATTTGGTAAACATCAATGTATGGTTATGATGTACCTAGATTTCAAAAAAGCATGAAGACTGCTCATGATTCATTAGATAAAAGCCCCTTTTCAAAACAAAACCTACAATCCTAAACATGAGATCCGAGGTTCAACTCCTGGTATGTTATTTTAGTAAATAAAGTTAGTAGGTCTATAAATCATTAGTAGTCAATAATAAATTACGGTCTTTTGGGATATGGTTACACATACCAAACCCATCTCGACAAAATTCAAAATCTACAAGGTAGATCCTTAAATTAATAGTACCGAGATCAATTTGCTTAAAATATAAAAATAACGTCCTTGATTTATTTAGACATTGCAATGTTTTGACGGTTTGGTAACTTTTTAAGTATAAATTAAATGTAAGTTTTTTTGACTGTGACCAATTTAAAATTCAAAATTCAAAACGAAACACATTTGTTAAATAAATATAAAACATTTATGGTATGCGTCTTGATGCTTTTAAGACACATACCATACTTAGATTGGTCATTTTTAAGATTAGCAACATACTAACCTGGTTTGTATAAAACCACTAAAATAACTTTTTAACAGTAATAACAGTTTGTAATATTACCTTTAACAAACATGAATAAAAGTGTAAAGATATCAAAAGAAGCTATAATAAAAAGGCTGCTAGTTATATTAAATAATCTCATTTGCCCACAAATAGCGTCCTCTGTCCAAAATTAATAAACGCTTCCACTTCGGCTTCCGAGAATATATGAGAGTAATCGCAAAAGCATAGGAGTAATCGCAAAATTTAATGAGTAGTGCTCCGCATCTGGCAATTGCCTTATTTTCCGGTAATTCACTTAATACGACAACGAAGTAAAAGTCGAATAAAAGTTCTATGCCAGGCAGTCAAAAATAATTTTAATTTTTAATAATAATTTTTAGGAGCTTTTCTTGATTCCTTAGCTGGGATATACGTAGAAACTGGCAACATCGTCACTGAGCAAAATGATAGACTCAAACTTAGTCAAAATATTTGCACTAGTTTTTTAGCAGTAGTTTCGATTTTTTAGCAGTGGTTCTTAGGTTAGTTTTTTTTTAATACTTTTTAGGAACCTTCGTCGAAAAAAAAAATTTTTCAAAACTAGAAAATGTAAAAACACAAAGGATTGATTGAGGGTTTGTAATGACACCTCTAAAACACATATATTGAAAATGTAAACATTGTTTATTTATTTATTTATTTATTTATAAACAATTTATTTGTATGTATTTGTATTTATTGTAAACAATTATTAATGAAAATGAGTTTATTTTTATTATAACTTTTGGCACTTTGGCCTTTTTGAGCAGTGCCAATCAAACTCACATATTTTAATATATTATTATGGAAAAGTTCTTATTGTAAAAAATACTATAAATAGGAGAATATGGCAATCGTAGGCAATGTGCAGTAGATACGATAGGTTAAACACTACAAAGTAATCTTTTAATTAGTCCCAAATCTTTAATTGTGTGTACGACTGATATTTTTTACTAGTTTTCACCTATGGATTTACCACACATAGTAACTAACAGAACAGTCTTCAAAGTGGCACATAAACTTATTAAAAAACTTAGTGATTCAAATTAGTTTTATTGTCTGCCGCAAACGTTGCTTACAAGTGAATTCGAAAGGATAAAAAATACGATAAAATAAAGACTATTAAAAGATGAATCTACACTCTGAATTACAACTCTGAAATACAACTCTGAAAGGAATGAACTCTGAAATACAACTCTGAAAGGAATGAACTCTGAAATACAATGAATTACAACTCTGAAAGGAGTACAATCGGAAGTAATCAAATAGGAAAAATTTTAAAGAGGTTTTAAAAAAAATAATATTGACACTTTATAGTGAAATTCAGCGGTAAACATAGTAGGCAAATTGGTAAGTAGCAGGCAAGAATTCGCAGTTAAAATACAGCAGTAATCAAGACCTGCAAAAAATGGATGGCATAAATAGTTCAGAAGGGTGCACACCTGCACACTTTTGGATACAGAAATATCAGGATATTGTGAGGTAAAGTAGAAGCAGGATTCATTGCAAAAGGTAGATGCAATATTTCGCTTCGAACACAGAAAAAAATATTTATAAATCAGAGGCACATCTCGTGTGAGCTATTAAAGGTATGTTTCCTGCTTAATGCAAGTGTGCCTATGCGTGTTGACGTACATCAACTTCTCCCCGATAGTCTTACAGGTCGCATTGCAACGACGCCCTCTCGTATGACGTGAACATCGCCAGTACGTCGTTCCATCGGGCCTCTCGGAATTCACGGAATAAGTGTAACCGTTGAGGAGTAGCATCATCATGCCTCTCTTAGAACGGACAAACTCCAGGTAGTCTGGAAAATAAAATTATATTTAGTCACATTCGTAAAAACACTAATAAAAAAAAAAACATTTCAAGACGAGAGTCCTAAGCTGTATCTACTAAGCTACATAAACAATAAACGAAAAATAAAATATCATGAGACTAAAGCTTAGAGTGGCATCCCCATAAAAACAACATATAAATCTAATCATTGTATATTATTTTGTGTTTGTTATTCTTTGTATTTTTTATCAGACAGTGCCGACCCTGGCCCTTGATCAGAATAGAACGAGATTGTCATTCGGTGCCAATTTGGCGGCACTTTCACTTCACATAAATTATATTTGAGTTTATGTTAAATAAATAATAAGTACCACCTATTTCACAAAAATCAACTTTTATTAAGAAAATTAACACTTATTGAACCTAAATTAAATTAAGTAGCTCTAATTATTACACTCCTGCTCCGTTAACATAAACAAAGTTTCTACCGCTATATAATTATTCACATTTGGCATTTTGGTACCCCTTGCCACTTGGCGCCTAGAGCGACTGGTCCTATCGCTCTACCCCAGGGCCGCCACTGATCAGAGAACGTAGGTACTGACATACTTACCACTGCCTGGTGCGAAAAAACAGTACAACACTATGTAGCTAATATGCTCATATCAGCATTCTAAACTTCTAGTAAATTAAATAGTCGTTTATATAGTTTGATCGTAGTTTATTTGTTTGCGATTGTTGTGTTGCTGATACTGTTTTACTGGCGGTGTTGACAGATATAACTATAAATAATAATTATTATAATATATTTGAATATATTAAAAAATGATCATTATTTTTTAATTTGTGTATTTTTTGTATGATATTATAAAAGTGAACAATATTCTCAATTTAACAGAGGGAATAATATATATAGTGTAAATATATTTAGTATACTAGTAAAATAAAATATGTCTACAATATAATAAAACGATTCGGTGATTATCATTGATTATCAAAAAATTGATTATCAGGTAAAATTGGAACAATTTTACTCTATGGAATATAAACAGAAAATACCGCACAGTATAAAAACAAGGCAAACAACAAAAGGAATTTTGGAAGTGGTCAAATTCAACAATGAATATGGCAAAAGAAGGCTGGAGAGAATTGCTCCAATTTTATTTAATAACCTGCCGAGTAATCTAAAGGAAACAAATAACATATCAAAATACGTTTTAAAAAAAGAATTAAAAAAAATATATTATAAATAGTATTTTTGTTGATGAATGTACTCGGAGCGAAGCGATGTGTGAGATGTCCTCGTACCGATTTTATTATAATAAGACCGACGCGATTGGAAGTGACCGTTTTTTATAAATAAACAATTAAAGACAGTGTGGATAGATACCGTCATGTGTAGCTCAGCATAGTAAAAGTTTTATCATATGTTAATATTGAATATGTTATTGTCTATATAAATTTTATTAAATAAGTTAAAAGTGGGAACAATTAGTTCACATAAAAACCCGCAAGGGTTTTGTGAACAAACAAATAAAATATGTACTTTGTTTATAAATAAAGAACTTAAATAAATAAATAAATGTGGTAATTTGTCTCATCGGTAACACCTTATTCTCGTTACAACTGTCGCTGCAACTTGCCGATGAAAAAAATATACTAATTAGAAAGTAAATTTTCGGATTGCTAGGTGTAAGTCTAAAAGAGGTATTACAGTTTTTTGTAAAATATTCAATATAAATTTATTAAATTCCACGATTATGATAAGATTGAAATTATATTTATGTGGTTTACCTGTTTAATCACCTTTGACTAGCTTAGCTAAACAAAGTTTGATGTGAATAAGGATGACTTACCTGCTTATTCAGTTAAATAAAAACAATTGATGCATGTTAAAAAATTAAGCCGAGTGAATTTCTTACATATTTTTTTTGTAATATAAAAGCTTGGATTTTTTTGGTTACAACCACCAACCTGAAAATGGTTTAGCTAAATAAATTCCGATTAAAGTAAAAAGCAGTTTTTTTTCACATTATCTCCACAAATTATTCATGCACGTGTGGTTTGGTTTAACCGTTTGAATTTGGTTTTCGAAAGATCGGACTGAAGACGAACAGTTTGTGCGGGAACATTGCCAAAACTTCCAACCGCTCTGGAGAATTGTCTTGAACGAGTATGAATACCCATCATAGTACAGTAGAGGTTTCCCCCTCTTCGATAGTGTGAAATGCAATTGACCTGTGAATAAGTAATTTTTGTTAATGTAAACCGGTCTACGCATCTTAAACAGAGCCCCATAACTGATTATAAAAATAATAATAAATCGCTTATTCGAAGAGGCAAGGAGGATAGTGCAATACTTGCTGCCCCTTATAGAAAATACATAATTATATTTAAATAAAAAAAGAACAATTATACACCAAAAAATATTTAAATAGGACTATGAATAAATATACACTGTTTATAAAATTTAAAATCCATCTTACAAAATTTTCAGCACCCAAGCTCGACCATTAGGTAAATGAATCGCAAATCACTCACCTAATGGTCGAGCTTAGGTACTGGAAATTTTGTAAGATGGATCGTGGATTCAGGTGCCTCTGTAACTGTCTTTACAGGTTGTGGAGAACGCTGATACGATACCTCGCACAAATCTACACGTTTTCTTGCTAGCTTCAATAAGTGCTAGCAGTGAGCTGTTGGTGCTACGACTGACCATTTAACACTGAACTGACAGTTGCAGTAGAGGGGGGGAAATGAATTTTGGAAGGATCGTAGACCAAGGATATTTGGGGTAAAGATGCGATTTTACTACACATACAAACCTCATCATTTACTAAATATTTTGATCTTGTGATTGTTTGATTAATTTTAATGTTATAATTCTATATACAATAAGGAGTGTCTTTGTCCATCAACCAATTTGAGACTGACGTGTAATCCATCACTCGCAGACTACCCCATGGAAATTTTCGCATTGCTCTCCAACCCCCCTCCCCCCGCATAGTTTGCCTATTCATGCGGGATTGGTGCACCACTCGATGATCCATCTATATACTGTAGTTTTGAATAATCATAAATTAAATAGGCATAGTAATTCCATTTATTTATTATTTATTAAAGCATAAGTGACAAGAATTAATGTACTGAATTTTGTCACCTAAAGTTCGAACCGATGCATAACAGCTCATGCGGCGTCCTCTAGAACACTGCCAAAACATCCATCCATTCTGTAAAGCTTTTTTGAACGTGTATGAATACCCTGCGTAGTCTAGAAGTGGGTTTCCTCTATTGGATCGTGTGAAATGCAGAATACCTGCGAATGGATGGATAAAAATTTTGTCAACAATGGTATATTCTTTCATATATGTATACTAGTAATGCTTATTTACTTTTGTTGTGAAAAATAATCTTCCGACGGCCACAATTTGTGCTGCAACTTATGCTGTCCGTCAGCGCCCGTCGAGTTTAACCTATCCCTGCTACCGCTAGTGTCCCGCTACCTAAGGTTAAAAATCATAGCCACAGATTAATGTAACCAAAATATAAAATACTAATATAATAATAATTATTATTACTATAGTATACCGACTTATCCGTAGAAATAAAAACCCAGTGGCGAGAAGAAACGGTCAAGACAATTCCAATAATTCTCCACCAAAGTTATACCTCAGAATCTGCATACTGGTTAAAAACACTTGACATTCATGTCATGCACTCAAAAATATAATATTAAAGTAAAATAAAATATTTATTATGACCAATAATTAACTCCCAAGTTATGTGTATTAAATAAACATCTGTGGTTAAAGTTCTCATCTTGTAATATATCTTCGAATGTCGTCTCGGAAGTGAAGCATTTGTTTTGGGCCAACACTGCCAAAATATGGTACTATTACTCCAATTCCTCTTAAATTAATCCCTTGTAATCGAGAAGCCTCTTTCCCTTCTTTGATTAGGTTGAAGGTTAAGGTTTATTTTTAAGGTTTTTATGTGAGACACGTTACAAAAAATATAAAGTAACTTTTTGTTACTATACATATGAAATTGCACCTCTTTAGACAGGCACATGGCGTATAAAATTGGGTAAATTGTGTACGCTTTGCATTCTGGGTCTGTTTCATGAACCATACATAATAATTTAATAGTTTAGAAATTTCTCAAATATAACTATAACTAAGGTACATTTGTCTATAACTTATATATATTATTCATATTTCTATTGTTTTAAATAAACGAATAGTTCACAAAAAAAAATTGATATCACCTCTCCTCACATAATAAATATTTAAAAAAAAATAATTTATAAATATTTTTTATAAATACACCTATTTAGCCTATTTTAGTGAAGAGCAGTGCAATTTTTGCAACCTACCTTAATAGCCAAAAATATATTGATGGTAGGAGGAATAGGATTATTATAAAATAAACAGTTAACATTGAATACCTGGAAATTTATTTAAAAAAAAAAACAAACGGATAAATAATAATAAAGTTTTTTTCATAAACAATATTAACAATAAAACAATTTTCAACGTTTATAGTGGTTAGACATTATTAAAATGAAACAGCTGACATTCAAAGTCGATTATATAGTTAATTACTGGGCTAACAGTCTATGTGACTGCTGACCAGTGGGGTATTCCGAAGCTGACTCGCCGCTCACTCGCTGTCACTTTGACGTTTATATAATCCAATAAAAACATTCAAACTGGCTTCTCTCGCTCGCTGATTGCGCTCGTGTTTTGAGTGTAGAGGCACTGGGATTGAGGATTAAACTTTTGTTTAGTTTTGAGCTCTGATTCACAAATTATTTAACAATTAAAATTAATTAAAAACAAATAAAGTTGTGGGAAAAATGTTCACATTCTCTGCATTCAGAACATCTTGCAGCAGTTGTTTTCGGGCATCAACCCAAGATTATCTAAATACATCAATCCTACTATTCATAATATAGGGTGATGATTTTAGAGACGTGGTTTTCAGGAAGAGATAAAACGCATATAATTTGATGTTATGGCTAAGAATTTAGTTTTATTATAAAGATAAGGGTTTGCCATTATGTTTTAAAAATGATTTCGGGTAAGTGGCCGCCGCGGCTGACTCGAACAAATTCCAGCCGAGAGGCCTAATTTTCAACCACTTTTTGCAGCAAGTTGATTTATTTATAAAATTTAATATTTTTATTGAAAATTTCAATATGAATAAATATTTATATAAACAATGCGATTTCTTTTTTAATAGAACAGTTAATTTTTTTTCATGATTATTCATTAATAATTTTATTTATTATTATTATTATTGTAAGATATTATTTTGATATATAATTTAATTTTGATGTTATTTAATAATTTGCTTAGTCGATTTTTATTGTATGTCAGAAATAACGCGCCGAATATTCTCTTCCAAGGCGTTAATCGTGTCCGGCTTATCTGCGTAGACAAGCGACTTCACATAACCCCACAAAAAATAGTCCAGCGGTGTTAAATCGCACAATCTTGGAGGCCACGCCACAGGCCCACGACGCGATTTTTACTTTATTTTAGAGTGATTTTAAAAAAATTTAGAGTGATTTTTTCTAAATTTGCACTATTTGCAAACGTTGTTCAGGAGTAAGTCTATTCATTATGAAATGGCATACCAAACTGAGCATAAATCAAGTGACAGCTGTCAAAAACACCAACTACGAAAAAAGTAGTGCCAGATTGAAAACCACGCCTCTAAAAAAACAACCCTATATAATAACATCCACACTTCCAGGCAGTATAAACCATCATGGCGGTATTTACTGCTGTATAAATTAAGTGCATTTTAAGTTCAATAATAAAATGCGAAAACTTGCATTTGCATTTTTGTTTGTGTGTGTTGTGGTATTTTATCTAATGAATAAAGACGCTAAGAATTATAGTCTAATAATTGCTAATAATTTTTCGCATATTTCAATTTTTTTTCAACACGTCTACACTAAAACTTAAAAATGGCATTATATCTGTTAGTTAATCACTTTTCGCTCTATGTCAACGATATGTACCTATATGGTGTGTGAATATTTAATATTGATATTAGATTAAGATAGATTTCTCAGTGTAGTCAATACTGAATGCAAGATAACCAATATTCAAAGGCCTCATCCATATTAAAGTAGTCATGTCATTCAATCTCAATAGTTTTTGGGATAGGTACGAGGGATGCTATTTATGAATCCGGAATAACAAAAATAAACAAACATAAATAATTTAATAAGGCTTTATTGCTTTTCAAAATATTCGCCATGATGATCGATGCACTTTTGCATATGTTGAAACCAATTTTCATGGCACTTTTTCCATTCTGATTGAGGTATCTCCAAAATGTGCATTTTGAACGCATCAAAAACCTCTTCTCGGCTCGAAAATATTGACCATGTAATTTTTTCTTCACAACAGGTGTATCGGCTGACGTGTCATGATGCAGATTGATTCTGCGTTGTCGGTGCTTCTTTCTTATTTCTTCAAAGACTTCTGGCAAACAAATGGTCGTGTACCATTCCGAATTAACCGTTTTACAATTTTCTAGTGGCACTGTAGCCACATGTCCGTTTATACTAAAAAAAAACAGGTGACCAATTGCTTCAAAGTGCTTTTTGCACAAATAACTTTTATTGGGTTCGGCTCCACTTGGAACACCCACACCGTTGACTGTTGTTTAGTTTTGGAGTTTTTTTTTTTATTTTTTTGCACCAATCGACACGAGCCTGTTTTTGATTAATTCTCAAGTTGTGCGGAATCCTTCGCAAATTTTTTTTTTTTTACAGCTACAAGTTCATGTAATATCTTACATATGAACGCTCGTCATACTTATACCCAGGAACGCCTCTATCTCGCGTTACGTAACACAACGATCTTGGATTATTAGTTCCCGCACAGCATCGATATTTTGCGGTACAACAACCGATTTAGGGCGGCCTTCTTTAAATTCGTCCGTGAGCATAGACCGCCCACGATTAAACTCACTGAACTAGTGATACACAGTGGTTTTCGGTGGTGCTTCATCCCCAAAAGTTGAAGTGAGTTGATCGATGCAGTTTTTGAGTTAGCCCACTCCGAAAATCGTAATAAATCATCATACGAAAATTTTCACGAGTTAAATCTAAGGCGATGAAGACACGCAATTTTCAAAACGACGCCACGATGGAAAAACAATTGACAGTTACATGAAGCAAAATGTATTTACAGCCAAAGAGTTCCATTTTTAAATGTTGTTCTGTAAGTGGCCAGATCCGGATTCGTAAATAGCAGCCATCGTATAAGAGTAGTTTTTAGGAAGAAGAGCCCATAACAAACGATTGCTACCCAGAAGTCATAGAGACAGTAACCTCCGATAATGAGTAGTATGACCGACTAAAAATGACGACTGCAAAGTTGCTAAGTAATCGCAGAGAGCCATTTTTCATTTCAATAATATTTCATTTCTTTGTTACTTTTACGAAATAAGCACGCATGATTTAAGTTTCCAGCTTGTAATCTGTCTTTGTAGGTCGTCACAGAAGCAAAGCATCGGTTACGAGAACACTGCCAAACTGCGCTACCGTTGCGGTAAGTTTTTGTAAATGAATATGTGAAGCCCCTGTAGACAAGGAGTGTTTTCCCTCTTTGTGAAACCGTGTATTGTAATTTAAATTCTGCAAGAAAATATAGTATCCTTTGGGTTATTGGATGTAACATTGAAACACATTAACATGATAACTATAGCATTTTTATAGAAAAAAATATTTTGATTAAATGAATCCATATAAACGTTTTTCTTTATTTTTAGAATTCTAGGTGATTGGTTTTATGTTGATGAGACTACGACGCCATTAAACATTAGAATTAATAATCATAGATTATCCTGTAACAAATTACTTTCCATCGTCAGAAAATATATGAAAGATGACGTTTAAAATGCAACCTTCATAAATTCGAAATTCGCATTTTTGTTATAAAGCGGGTAGGGTGCACCAAGGATAAAATAAAAGAGAAAGAATATGACATTGTATTTATACTAAACAATTTTTTCTAAAAATGTCGTTTAGATGGTTGAAATTAATAATAATCTGTTTTTTTGACTAAGGTGACCATTTGAGATCGTGGCGGTCTAGTAGTTAAGACGTAGGACTATTGGCCCAAAGGTCGCGGGTTCGAATCCCCGCATGGCCATACCATTTTTAACATTTCATTACCACAATCTTCCCTGACTCTAGCAGAGGCACATTTAGCCTAGTTGAGTAGGGCCCAAAATAATTGCGTATGACCTTGGTCGTAGCAATTCTTTTTAAAAACAAAAAAATAATACATACACCTAATACAATAATTACTATATTATATTATAATTCATGCGCTGTCAGTTTATCAGCATAACCCGTAGAGTGGCCAGGCCGCACCTGCCTACTTAGTTATTTTTTTTTTAAAATGAATAAAATTTACAAATATTTATTTGTACCTTATTACCTTTATTTCAAGTTCTAATTTAAAATAAATACATCTGACAAAAAAAACGTTTTTTGTACAACTGTTTTATCACAGACTGATGAAGCAATGTCAAAAATACAAGATTTTGCCAAAAATGTCGCTTGACTCTCTTTAGCAATAACCAATTGGAATATCATATACTTTTTAAATGATTAGTTAATAAAATATGTAAGTTCATAAAAGGCAAATGTGATTATCTTTAATCCATATCAAGCGATCATCAACAGTCTTGCAGGAAGCACGGCATCGCTGCTTGAGCGACCTACTGTGCTTGGTACATCTCCAGTACTTTTTATCCTGAAAGTAGGTCGTCACTGAAAACGTATGACCCTCAATAACGAGAAGCGTTGTTCCTCTTTGTGTTGTTACGAACACTGGATCACCTGAAAACACACCATTAAAATTTTTTAATGTATCCTGGATAAAAAAAGATGAGTAAAGATTATTTGATTATATGGTAGTGAAAATAGTTTAATCATTATTTGTCATTTTGTGCATTGCGCAAAGATATATTATTACATACATGTTCACCCGGGTTTTGCCACGGGCTGGCAGCTAGCTTCGGCGTTTGACAACTCGTGCCTGTGGCACTCAGGATGGGTCGCTTCGCCTCCCATCTCTAAGCCGTTCGAGTTATTATGTGCCTACCATCCTGTTCTATGCAGGCGCATTTGATGATAGTCCGCCTATATAGAATATACTCAGTTTTTCCCAAATTTTCCATTTTCTATTTTTTCCTTGCCTAAAAACCATCTTCAAACATTTAAAACATTAGAAAAAATAGCAAAATCGGTCGAGTAGTTCCTGCTTTATAATGCATCAGACAGACACACATTCAATTTTATAAATATAGATATTATTAATTGAAAATTAAGTATGATACCATAAACATTACTATTTTACATAATATTAATAATTTTTAAATAAAATAAAATATTGCCTTAATTATTAATCATTTGCTGAATGATGACCTAAATAACTTTTTATTACTAAAGTAAATATTTTGTTTCCTCAGCGTAATAGGTACCATAAATGTGTTAATGACGGAAACAAAAAATAATTAAATATAGATAGATAACATATTCTAGTGTTGCCGTATGCCATCACCACACCACGCATTAATATAAATATCATGGAGTATCAATAAAAATGTGCAGCGGTGTGTGTTCAGCTTGCAGTGGCCTGTTAAGGTTCTGGTTAGGACCTTAGTTGGTTCCGGTTTAACTTCAATAATTCAGAGTCTTTTTTGCGAGAATCCTACTATGAGTTCTTTGGCTTGCTTTCGTCCGGGTATTTCTTGCCAGTATTTTTGACAGATTTTTAGCAGTTTGCTGGTATTGCTCTTAGCTATGACGCAGGCCAGCTCATCTGCTTTTTCGTTGCCTGATGCCTGAGTGGCCTAGTACCCACATAAGTACATAGAAAATATTTTAACATAGATACCATATTTTATAGAATGAACTAATACATAAATAAATACCTAGTGAGAGTGTAAGTGTTCATTACTCTCGGGGCATACACTGTCCCCATATTTATTAACATACTTTATTGCATACAAATATTGGATTGAACACTTTCATAATTCTTATTTAAGAATTTCAAAATAACAATTATTTCAATAAAAAAGATCCAAAATTAAAAAATTGTGAAAAGAATTGTATTGTGAAAAGGTCTAACACAGATAAATTCCAACTTCCAACTTTTTGACTGCAATGTCTCAAAAATCTGCTCAGTTTATTTACAAATTGTACTTTTTTTTAGACATTTGTTCATTTGCAATTACAATTTTAGAACTAGGCACCTTTACACTCTAAACAGGTTATTTTTCGGTGACGTAAATAATCAAGCAATTTCTCAGCACTATCAACTAAGTTATGTTACAACACACACAATACATTCTTACAATTTCAGACTTGCGAGATGTTAATAACCTCGCAATATAAAAAATTTAACAGAAGTCAGAAACTTATTTCAAAAGGGCCTGCACTGACATGTAGTGTATTTCACGGTAGGTCATAGGCATGAATATAGGATTTTTTTTCATAAATTATATAAAGAATTAAAAATTAAATAAAAATGCTCTTATTTTTTGGTCACCTTAAGTCAGGCCACCGATCCTTTTTATTAAGCACATATTTTTGAAATTTTTTAACTATATTTTATTGAGTAATATGATAACAGATTTTTCCATTTTTTCATGACTTACAAAACATTTATACGTAAAAATGACTTGAGTAAGAACATACATCCGTTAAAGATCTGTTTACACTAAACTTTTCACTAATGCACCTCAATACCATTGCACCAAAATATGACAAACAAAATCAAACAGATCGATCCAGGCATAGAAGAGAAACAATAATGGCTATGACACCTGTAGCTATCATATATCACCTGCTTCTATAATTGTTTAGCGGTAGTAAATTATTTAACCAGAACCTGACGTCTTACAGCTAGGCTCTATAGGCGTCATTAACAACATCTTTCCCTAGAATACTCGCTACTGTGGTACCAAATTGAGAATACTCGAATACTCAAATTCCCTAGAATACTCGCTACTTGGTACTTGTGACTGGGGCACTTTTTGTCCATTCGATATGCGTTTTGGATGGGCATAGAGGCGACGATGGTTTTTTTTCAGGTTTGAATAGATTCCCCGCCCCCTAAACTTATGACAAGAATGATTTAATATTATCATGTAAAGTTTCCATTTTTTTTTCTCAGTAACCATGATGAATTTTGATATGACCTCAAAACAAATCATGTTTAAAATTGCAAGGCCAATTAGCTGTTTTTTTTTTTATCGGAAATGGTGTAAACGGTGTAAATGGTAAACCTACTGGGCAGAAACAGTGAATTGCTCTCAATCTATTTTATGAAACAATGAATTTTGTACATACAAATATTAATTTTACTGTAACAAAATGCAAAAAAAATAGCTGACTTAATGTGTAGTATGAAATGTTGTTAATTTATTATAATGAGAAATACATATTATAATATAAATTATTTTTAAGCTAAACAAAAAAGTTAAACAAAAAAAAATACTTAGAGATTAAGTTCGCCCTGTATATTTTTGGTGAATGGAAGTTTAAAATCAGTTAAGTTAGCAGTATCTTTTTAAGGGGTCATTCGAGGCATGAATCTTCACAACTTTTATTCAACGAGTTTTCATATAGCTAACAAAAAAAATCCGTATACAAATAAAAATACTCTATTGAACGTTTGGTGCACGTATTGTTTTCCTGGCCTGTCCAATTGACTACATTACAATATTTACGCGAGAACCTACTCGTCTTTCATAGTCGTCAATACTTTTGTAGGTACGGTGGCCCGTGGAGTCAGTCTGTGACTGGGTTGCGGCGCCGCGCAAGCTGATATTTTATTCGGTGACCATACTTTAAAATGTTTTTAGGACTCTTTCTTTTGCCATTTTAGATCAGTTTTTTTGTTTTATTTGAAAACTTGTTGAACAAACGTGTTCAATTTATTGTTCAGAATCACCCCTTAAAAGGATGCTTCGGACTTTAAGTTCACCTGTATTTTTTTTTTTATTTCTACATATAGTATGTACAAGATTATTTAAACCCGATGTTACAGAGATGGTCATACATCCGTTTTTTACATTAGGAGATCTGCATGTGTGGTCCTCTTCCTTGACCCATATTATGTTATCATTCACGGTTTTGCATGAAGCAGTGCATCTTTGCATCAAAGATTTGCTCTTTTTACAACACTTCCAGTATTTGCTATCCTTATATGCCTTGCTCAATGAGTATGTATAGCCGTTTATGAATACCAATGGGGTTCCTTTCGATGAAAACAGAAATCTTGGTTTTTCCTGAAATAAATAATATAATAATCTTCTTTCAAAAACATTTCTGATAAATATCTTTTATTATTGTGCATAAAATTATTAAAAAAACCAAATAATATGATTAATGATTTTATTTTATTTGTTTACATTCCCTAAATAACAAAAGAGTTCACCAAAATAATTGATATTTAGTGAACGCCATTAAAATTTTATATAATAAAAGTATGCAAGTGATGCGTCATTTGTCATATTCACTTGCATATTTACAATATTTTTATTGATACACATCATTTTTTACCACAAGTATGTTTCAATTTATTAGAACAGGTAAAGCTCCCATCTTGATAAACGGTCATTGAGGCGTTGCAAGCGAAGCGGGAGCATTGCCAGTAAGATGAACCAATTTTTATGCTGCGCCGAATTATCCTGAATGTGTAGCCGTTACAAACCAACAGTGTTTTGCCTTGCTTTGAAATTCTGACCTCAAAATTACCTAAAAATCTCTAATAGTTGATTATTATTGAAACGAAAAGGATACACACAATTACTCTAATACCCTAAGATACTCGCAAATTACAACACTCAAACTTTTATCACATATATAAATAAAGACGCTAGTTCGTTCTGTTAAATATATATGTTAAATTGAATATGCCTGTAGTCGGATTACGTTGTTGATTAATGTAATTTTATGTAACTGTCTTTACGTAGAGCTGTAAGCATTTCTAAGAATTAAATATATAAATAAATAAAACGATTCACTTAAACGAAAAGGGATCACTGTATATGAGAAAAGAGGGATTTAATGGTTTTACTTAACTTTAAGATTACAAAGTCCTAAAGCAACCCTAAGTAAGCAGTTTTCATTATTATAAGGACTAATGATAATCTAAAATAATTGTCCTGTTAAATTCCATAAATGATAAGTTCAAAGTGGTAAAGTTTGCGCAGTCGGCTGTGTTCGCTAATAGTATTGGTCGGTTTTATTTGAACTAATAGGAAAGCTACAAAACAAACGGAACTAGAAATAAAACACTTTGTTGATAGGTTTGAGTGAAGTCATATTTTCACATTTAAATTATCCATTTTTAATCAAATAGACTAGTTTATCAATCTTTACCATGTATTTTGTGAAATAAATTTGTGGTTCGGGTGATGTGAAAACTTCAAAGTGATTTATAATTTTTAGAAGTTATGTACAACCAAGTAATTTCTTCAGTTGAATAACAGCCGCTTCTTTTAAATTTAAACTCGCTACAAGCTAGGGACTCTCATTTTAAAACTTAAGAGTTACTGCCAGCTCAGACTAGCTAATGTGTTTTAAGTTCATTGAGAGATTGGTAGCTTTATTAAAAGGAAATTTCAATAATTTGTCGTTTCGTCTAAAAAATAAACTTGTAAAATTTTGTAAAAAATATGAATAAGATGATATAATTTAAAAAAAAAGGCTACTAAGGAGAATGTTATACAAGATGTTTTTAAATTTAGGGCGCTCCTTTTAGGATGTTGACCTATATTGACAATCAAATATAAATCAGCAAAAATATCAGAAAAATGTTTCTCAATTACGAGAAAAACGACTTCAAAATTAAATAGAAATCGTTTTAATGTTTAACCCTTAAACTACGTAGTTTATTTTGGCGCCAAAACCCGATGACTCCGTAGTTATTGACCTTGAAAAATCACTCACTACTATAAAATCCATAGTGCAGGCATGAGTCGTTCAATTGTTACAAATCTGGTATCATCGGATTCACCTTAAAATTTTCTATTACACCATATCACTTTGATTATGTTTGTCTCGTAAATTAAAGAAGAAAAAAATAAAAATGTTGCCATTTTTTTTTTTTTTTTTTTTTTTTTTTTTTTTTAATATACGAAATAAACAAAATCAACACTTTTTTTTACATTTTCATATATTTATAACTATATATTACAATTTAAAAGTCTTCCAAAATATGTACATTTTTCGGAAAAAAGAAAAAAGTAAAAAAAAAGTTATAGATATTGGAAGGGTAGTACATTAGTGTATTTTCAATACACATTTATAAATAGTAGTAGAAACTACATTAAAATGAAAAAAAAAAAAAACAAAAATGTTTCGTTGTAATTTTCAATGAAAAAACCGTCAAGTTAATGAATAATACTGAAATAATACTAAAAATAATCAAAATCAAGCGGCTAATGCGGACGTCTAATCACGTTCTACGGAGTTAACGGACACGAAATGTCCGCGCGGACCGAACGTCCAATGACGTTCTACGGAGTCTAGGGGTTAAGAGCTCTGTTGAACGCATGGCGCGAGACCGGTCATTGACCCTTCGAGCGCTCGGTTTACAAAGCACTTCGAAGAAAAATAATAATATATTTTTTTTAATAATATAATTATTTTAGAAAGAAAATATATTTTTTTGAAATTATATATTTCTTTTCGTGACACTGGTTTAGTTATCGATATAGATCAACCTCCTAAACGCCTAAAACCTTAAATTTAAAAACAACTGTATACTAAAGTTGCTAGTTGCCTGATCACTTGATTAGGATATTTAAAGTCTGTCACAGTATTATGACTTATCAGCTGGTGAAGAAAAGAAATGTAAAGATACGCTGTCAAAAGATTTTTAACTCGAATCCACATAAGAACTTCCAATCCAATCGTGTTGGGGATGAATAGAATAAATTTGCTTAAAAATAGAGTTAATATCTACTTAAAGAATCATAGTGTGCAGTGACCACTTCAGATTTAGGAATATTGACAAAATTTTATTAGCTGACTATTTTAACATAATAATATATATTAAAAAACAAAATAAATTTCACATGAAATACAATTAAATAATATCTTTGAAGGATCACATAAATATTTATTTTTTATTACATTAAAAAATTACAGTTTGCATAATCTTAAAACATACTAACATCTAACGTTAACAATCAACAATCTTCGATATAAACCACTATCCACTGGAGTGGAGTCATCATACAAAATTGTCGTTTTTTAAATAATGCTGCCGTGATGTGGCACCTTCTCACATTTTATTTTTGTTTGTTTGAGTAATGCTCCATGTATTATGAAGTAATGCCCCACGAAGGCTGATACCTTTTTCGTAGGTTGCTTAGTAGCTAAACTATTATGATAATTCAAAATGGAAGGAACCTTCCATATAACAACATTACTACAAATATATACAAGTAAAGCATGTAATACAAATTTTAACAGAATTATATAAAATACCTTGATTAATCACTTTTAGCAACTAGGAATTTAAGTAAAACTTAAATTGTGAGCACTGACAGCAATCCAAAGTAATCTTATCTCTATTTTAGTAATACGTATTAGTATAAGAAATTTATATGCATACTACAATTAAGTTGCAAGAACCAATAGGGTGTACCCATGTTAATAAACCAATTAAATAATAAAAAAAAAAACAATTAAAACAAAAATTAACAATTAAGTACATACGTACCTAATAAAGTATTTGAACAATGTATACAATATATTTAATATACTATAAAATAGATATTAATATAATTTATATAAAAGTATATTTCTATGTTTTTGATGTTTTTTAACTCATTAAGTGTCTTAGTAGACTGAGCATAAAAAGAGCAATATGAAAAACATCAAGCATAGGAAACAAATATTGAAATTCCAAATTAAGCAAAATGCCTAATCTTGCAACACATTCCATGCTGCCTTTGGTAGCATGGTGTGTTAGTAAATGCCTGAAGTCATAAAAAAATCTATTTTAAAAAGCATTTTTATTGCAAATATGCCTAACATCCGAGCAGACGGTCAAAGCAACCCTTCATATGCCACAAGAGACTGCCAGTAAGTAGAACCATTGAAGACGTTGCGTAGCACCGTATAATATGTGTAGTCATTGAGAAGTAGCGGTGGGCTTGCGATGTAATATACACAGGATATTTTCAATATTTGGTTTAAAATTAAAAACAAAAACGAGGGTGCTGATTTTGTAACAAAATAAAATGAGTAATGCTTATTTAGGACAATACTTTTACATTTTAGCATAAATACGCATACATACAATACATAAAAAATCACACAATCCGAAATTTTCAAAATATACAGGGGGTGTATAAGTAAAAATCTCTACTGTCCTTTAGGGCAGTGCTCCGCAACCGGTGTGCCGTGGCACACTGGTGTGCCGTGAGGAAGATACAGGTGTGCCGCGGTAAAATTCAAAGTATTTTGATATTTTAGTATAGAATAAAAATAATTAGCAGTGCTCCGCAACCGGTGTGCCGTGGCACACTGGTGTGCCGTGAGCAAGATACAGGTGTGCCGCGGTAAAATTCAAAGTATTTTGATATTTTAGTATAGAATAAAAATAATTAGTATAAAATTTTTTAATGTTTCTCCAGCGCCTGGTGCCAATTGTTGAAAACTGTGCAGTGTGCTTTGTACACATCATGACTGCACCAAATCAGTTATAAACAAAGAAAAAATAACCCTTTATATTTGGTAAAATAGCTTTTGGTGTGCCGCGGAATTTTAGGAAGAATTTTGGTGTGTCGTAGGTGAGAAAAGGTTGCGGAGCACAGCTTTAGGGGGCCAAATTCCAAAATTAGTTTGAACATCGCATTGAAGCAACTCCTCTGCTTCCAAATGCATGGCGCTTAACACATTCCGCTCCAAATGTAAAACATGCGGACCGCACGTGAGCGACCGTTCGGCAAAGTTCGTTAACCGAACAAAATATCTCATGTTGGGCCACCGCCCGTTTTTTATTTTCCTATTATTGGCAACTACTAAGTACAAAACTATGACCTCACGCACATTTGGGTGTTAGATACCTGTGAAGATACAGGACTCAACATCCAACATTAGTGGCCAATTGCGGCGGCTAATAGTTATTCAATGGTGAATGTTTGGCCCAGCAAATGTTGGATGAATTTGCTGATGACCCTGAATTGCTCAAAGGGGACATAGTCGGTGATGAATCATAGGTCAAACATTCAAGCATACTGGCTCTTGAAAACACTCAAACACACTGGTTTCCAGATCAACGTAGTACTTAGTCTTTTCCAAAACTACCCGGAAGCTGCAGAGCTCACGCACATTTGGGTGTTAGATACCTGTAAGGTACAGGACTCAACAACCAACATTAGCGGCCAATTGCGGTGTCTAATAGTTATTCAATGGTGAAGGATATTGCAAGACACGATTTTATTATTTTTTAATAATTTTTTTAATCCATCTTTCCAGCAAGACATTATGATTACTATTATAACATTTGAAATAATTAATATGATTAGTACAAGACACCGAACGATTGATTATTATACAACTTTATATTATTTACATCTAACTAATTTAGTTTGGTTTTGGAAAAACATATACTTTTGAATGCCAAATTATGTAGCAGAAGAATAACAAAACTTTTGCATTTATGCACCAAAAAGGATACCATACTTAGAGATAGAATATTATTTAAACATAATTCTAGATTATCAAAACCCGGTGTGATGACACCTAATGAGGCTCAGAAGAAATATTACATTTAAATTTTACATACACTTCTTAAATTCAAAAATTTGTATCTTTTTACAAAATGGTATATTGCGAGAATGTTGGGACGTTGCAACCTTTTACCTATTCTTTATTTTTAACCTTTTTTTGATGTTTGTTTTATTTTTACATATTTATTATTACAATATTCAGCATTCCTCGCAAGATACAATTATTTTTATGTATCAAATCATTACAATAGTAAATAAGTAACTTTATTTTGGCATGGCATTTACAGAATATTTACATTAGTTAGGTATCAATGAAAAATAACATGCATTTAGAGAGCTCACCAAATCTAACAGAGGCGTACTTTAAGCACAGGCACGTGATCTTCATTAATAAAAATGTATTTAAAAACTCAAGATGAGGAAGACAACATTCAATATTTCCCAAAATTTCAGCACAGTAAATAAAATTAAATACTTAAACGGCGGGTTAACCACAAAATTGACAGATTGATAAAACAAAAACAACACAACTTAAAAAAGAAACGGGATTTATACGTTTACACATAACAATAAAAGTAAAGCATTGGTATGATAGCAATACAAGTTAGGCTAATAAATATAAGTTTATTTTAAAACAAATTCACCAACAAATATCGAGTGACAGTTACAACAGATTAAAAAAATCTCAAAGTAAGTGACACAGCGAAGTACTATTTATGTTTGTGTTTCTGCGCTCAAGAGTAGTGCGGTCACTATCTCGAGGCACTATTATTTATGTTTAAGTTTTGCGGTTAGATATATCTATTTGTCGGATTACTCAGCCATTATTGTGTTATTTATTGATAAATGATTGTGACTGGGGAAAATAAAAACACATTTAGAATAAAAATAAAAGCACCATCAGTAACTGTTACGGAGATTCAAAATAAAACAAAAAAAAAAAAATATTGATACGTATATAAAGAAATGTAAAAGAAACATGGAAAAAATATAATTTAATTTATTATAGAAGTATTTGATAAACAACTGAATAATGTTCATGATATATTATAATTTAATATATTAATAATATGATCGTTAATTGGAGATAATAAGTAAGAAATATTACAGGAAAAATCTTTTAAATTTTAATAGTAGATTAAGAAATGATTTAAAATGATTATTAAAAGGACATTAAAAATAAATTATTCAAATGACCTTCCTTTAACCCACATTTACAAAGAAAAGACTTTAAAATTCTTAGTTTAAAAAGGTGAGACGGAACACAGCAGTTACAGAGTTTCATACGAATTTGTTGAAACTTTTGAAATTGTTGAAATTTTCGCTTTGTTAAGTTTTGGGAATTTAGTAAACCATGCTTCAGTAGGAACTAGGTCGCCGCAGTCGCTCGCATTTTGCTTCGCTGCAGCACATATTAGAGCGAAGCGATTTACTAAAATTTTCTAAATAAAATTTAGTCTGTGACAATAACTTTTTAACGACGGGATAGATTTTGATAATTTTCTATAATGAGGTATTTGAAATCTCTTTGATACAAATGCACAAAAAAAATTCATCCGGAAATCAACAGCATAACTTTTTAACGACGGGATAGATTTTGATAATTTTCTAAAATGAGGTACTTAAAATATCTTCAATACTAATGTACAAGAGAATTTCATCGGGAAATTGAAAACATAACTTTTCAACGAATGGATAATTTTCTAAAATGAGGTTCTTGAAATCTTTTATATACAAAAAGAGAAATTCATTTTTGTATATAAAATTCAGGAACACAATTTTCATTCAATGAATCTTGTTCAAGTTCATCAGTCATTATTTCTCCTTCACTGACATATCGTAATTGTCAGTGAATTGTCGTACAATTTAAAATAAAATTCGATTAATTATTTTCGAATAAAAAATTTTCAAAAAAGCGCGTGACTTTTTTATAATGGATATTCCCATAGACAATTTTCTTTTGACCCCAAAAATTTTATTTTTGACAATATTTAAAATCAAGCTCCGTCACGACCTTCACTTTTTCATGTAGATTCTCTCAAAATCAAAAATTTTTCAAATCGGTCAAGGAATGACCAAGTTAGCCCGTGACAAAGTTCTAATTGGAGTCGTCTTATGAGAGCTTCGCTCTAATAAATGGTTCAATCCCAGCATAGAAAGAATCTTTAGTGCAAAATAAAATTAACCAAGGTCGAGACCTATTTTGGAACATAGATGATTCGAGGTTACGGATAAGGTCTTTAACTGTAATATCAGGATGAGATGAGACTCCGACAGCTATAGAGGATTTCGCAGCATAGTCATTACCTGAAATCCCACCAGGGATCAAACCCAAGAAAACATCTATATTAGACTTATTAAGATCAAATAAAAGTTTCTTAACCTGAAAAATAATTGAATTAAATTGAGAAAAGAAAGAACTCGATTAGACTGGCCAAGGGATACTTTGGTAGTTTGAAAAAAAAAAATCAAACCTCTGGAATATATTTTTTCGGGAATTGCAACAAACTCCTGAAAAATAAAGGAATCAGGAGGAATTTAAATCGTTGACCGAGAGTGAAAGTTTTACTGAAGAATGCAGCAACAATTTCAATGTTCAAAACTTTAGAAGCATTCGTGAAAATTAGATGCCAACTATTTTAAATATTAGAAATTATATGTTTAAGAGTTAAATTAGTCACACAATCACTTCTTGATATGCCCATTGCCAAGACGGAAGGTTAACAGACTAAATATTCAAATGAAAAGGAATACAAAGGAGCATTTGAGAAACGACGAACAGATTGACCCAAAACTAAAAAAATAGTATAACCCCTGCATAAAGTTGGACTTATTTATTTCTCCAATATGAAGAACTTTTGACGTATTTCACAATTTTAGTTTAGGAATAAATAAATGCATAAAGAGTCTAGTAGCTTTTAAAAGGATCCAGTCAGCCAGAAACTGACATCGAAGCTGGAGATGAGGCTATACACACTCAACCCGAAGAGCATTAATTAGGTTAGATTTCATTTCATCGGCAATAACTCGAAAAGCTTAAGATTGTATGAGGTCTTTATAGAAGTGACTTTTTAGTGTAGGGCTAAGCAGGTATAATCGTTTAGATGTTCGTTTGTGGGCAAGCGACCGGCTTTTTTAAATAGGTTTTTTAATAGGTCAAAATAAAGTTTTTGATCGTGGCTCAGGGAGGCACGCTTGTTAAAAGTAGTGATAGAAGAGGCCATTTGTAAACTATTTTACCACATATACCCTTATTCAATATCTCATGGTATTCGTGATATTACCATTTTTGTAACTTTCCTTAAAATAACGGAAATTAGAAAATTGATCATTTCTTGAAACTATGATACATTAAATAAGGATGTATGTATATTGTTCCAAATAACCACTTCTATCACCCCAAACTTTCTATCGCACTGCCAAAGATTCTATCTCAAGCATAGATACATATTAATTATCATAGACAATTATTAAAGAATGTGGCTGGCTATACGTTTACGTAAAGACGCTAGTTTTTGCGGTAAGCTGTCAAAGTAATGTCAGATTTTACTATTCGCGGCGTTTTGCTCTAATGCCTATATGTTATTAATTATTTTCCTGTACCTGTAAATTAAATAATAAAAGTGATTTGATAAAAAATGTGATTCATGTTTTTGGGTTTTTCCCATATTGTTTGCAGTATTTTTTTTATAGTTTTTATCTTAATTTTTAGGTTAGTTTGTTTAGAAAGCTTTCAATCGTCACCTGTGTTTATTTTGAATGTTGTTAATTTATATTTTCTAGATGTTTTGAGTTATAATCTAATGGTAAATTACTGTGACGCTAAGTTTTTTTTTAATAATTACGTCAGGCGGTGCAATTTGTGATGTGTCCGGATCCACGAATGATGGTAAGAATCTCTAACCCGACGAGCGTCCATTCTACTTTTACAAAAGATTAGGCGATTGCTCGGGGTCATTTTAAAAACATGGCATTAATGCGGGTGCTTATAAAAATGCTTATTTTTAGAAAAAAAACTATGAATGCTATCTTAATAACCTGCACTTTGTTTAAATTTGTCTAAAATATGGTTTTATTACTACAGAATATTGTAGTAATAAAACTATAATAACTGTAAGATTTTTTTAAGCCAAATTTTACAATTTATAGTTTATAAAAGAAAAAGTAAATTGATGACACCCGTTTTTTATTTTTTACTTAAGTATGTTCCTAGATGTCAAATAAAAATTATTATATGTATTTTATATTTTTACCATGAGAAAAGAAAAATACCCCCAATGTATTACCCATAGATACCCAAAAATACCTGTACTCAAGGGATATCTCAGTCACTTTTGCCGAAATAATTATTTTAAATAGGTAATTATATTTCTTTAATATATTTTTCTATTATTGTGGTTTTATATGTTATTTTTCTAGACATTTATTTTGTTCACCACCATCTTCTGGAAATGAAGATATTTCGTTATAATGTAATATGTATCTAAACATTTATATTTTAAAAAAGAATTACCGGAGTTTGTTTTTTACACGTCACAAGCACGAAAACATACTGTCCACCGCCGCCGAACTGCCAAAATTATCTCATCAGCATATTGGAGTATACACCGTGTTCCAAGACCATTCCTTATAAAATTGAGCTTATTGGTCCTGCGATTTCAAACATGACTTGTTTTGACCTCATATCAAAATACATATATGGTTTCCGACTAAAAAACTTTACTTGATAATATGAAATAGCTCTTGTCATAATTTCGGTCACTAGTGATGACACTCCGTGCTGGGTCATTAACTCGCCTTGCATAGTGTCTGCGAGTAAAAAAGGGATTTACACGAGCGCTATGATAAAATTAATAAATTTGAGCATTAATTATTTTCACATTTTTTAAATACAATTTCTTACAGATAATAGGGTACATAAGCACCCCTTAAGTTTTCGAGAATGGTCTCGGAAAATCCTGTTCACATTTTAGAATACCTATGGGATTTTGAATACAATTTTATACGGAATTCTTTATCTTAATGTTTTACATATAAATATATCAAAAGATAGGAAATATATTAGTTTCTCGAGTTATTGACAGTTGTCATAATGCCGCTGTCAAACAAAAACCTCGTTAAATTGCAGGTTGGAATCATGTGAATAAACTTTTCTGTGTCTTAATTATGTTAAATGATAAAAATGTGTGGATCATGTCTGGTCACAATGATTTAAATAATTTAAGTAATGCTATCAAACGACACCAAACAACTCGAAAACATTTGAATGCTGTAATCTCTTGTCATTACTTTTGTAAATGGCGTATAAAAACATCTTTATATAGACAATTATCTAAGGATATCTCTAAACATAATTTAAAAGTAAGTAGATCACAATCAAAGCGCTTTTCAATATTTTATTGATATTGTTTGTATCAGCAAGTAGCTCAGCAAGAACTTCCTTTTGGAGGTCACGATGAGTCAGAAACATTTTTCAACAGGGTAATTTCTTGGAATTCGTCTCTTTATTGTCGAAATATGATCTAGGTTTAGTATTTGATGTTAAAGTAGTAAATCTGAAACTACTTATTTAGCAAATAAAATTCATAACAATATTATTCACAGTATTGCAGATGTAATGAAAACACAAAAGATTAAGAATAAAGAATTGTTGATTTGTTAGACGAAACTCCAGACTTTGGTAATAAATAGCAGTTATGTATAATATTTCAATATTTCTCTGGAAACTATATTCACGATTGTATCTAGGCTTTAATGATGTATCTAAAAGTCGAAACATTGTCAAAAATACTTTTAGAATTTATTAACAATTTAATCCCTCAAAGCTATTTCGGTACTTTGTTATGTCGGGTGTTAGAATTAGCCCGCAAAATAAAATTGAAGAGCATTTTCCACAGTAGATATTTGGTGCAATGCTCATATTTTAAATTTAGTTCTTTCGAAAACTTGTGATAGTAATTTTGTTAATAATAATTGGTATTTTTTTTCCGCCCTTCAGGCATTTGTAAAATTTTTCAATGTTAGTATGAAACAAGTTTTGAACAAAAAAATGTCTCGTATTTCTGCAATTCGCCGGGCTCATTCGTATCGTCTTGTTAACCGGTATTTGAACAAAAATTTAATTTAATAGATTTATTTTCCAAAATATCTGATAATTCAAGTTTGTTTTCCGAAATATATGATACAATATTTGAGAAAACAAATAATTTGTACAATATTATACAAAAATCACAAATACAATATGGGTTTTGTATTAAAAAAATAAAAAAAAATCTATAGTTGATTGGTTACACATTTTATAAATATATGATAATATTTATACTAATTCATTACAAAATAATTCCGCTCCTCGATTGTAAAAAATATTGAATGCGCTCAAACGAGTTTAGAAAGTCTTTATTTAAATAATCGATAATATATTTTCTGAAATTAACGATTGATATTCTGAAATGCACTTCAATTTTTCCAGTTACAGAATACATATGTCCAGGTACAAAATTTTCTTTTCTCGTAAAAATATCCGTCGAATTTTCCTAAAGGTGCGTTTCATTCTTTAGATAAATATTTTCAGAAACAAATGAAAAAATATGAATTAATATGCTTGTATTCTTCGATAGATTAAAAAAAAAAATGTTTTCCAGTTAATAGATTTTATAAACGAAAATTGTCCGAGGAAGCATTTTCCGAGTTGTTAGAGCTAGCATACTTGATCGTCACTGTGCCAGTACTGCCAGCAACAAGCTTCTCTTTAGAATATGCATTATCAGCTTTGAAAAGAATATTTACATATTTGAGAAATACGCAAGGTCAAGATCGACTTACCAATCACTCCACGTTAACCATAGAAAAATAGTAGCTATTAAATCTTAAATGTTCTAATTTTTACGACGGTTTTATAAAATCATTTAAAAAAAAAATAGGGGTTTCGATTTGAAATATAAATATATAATTAAATTAACAAACAAACAAGCCGTTTTCTTTCTGATGAAGAAAGAAAACGGCTTTTTCTAAAGCTAGAGAGGGTGGCATATTACTATGAAGAATGTCTGGTAACAGCAAGCTCTCCATGGGCTTTGGTCTCACTAGACGTTCTGAAGAAGGTGTCATCTTCATTTTTTGTGTGGGTAAGACAGTTTTTTTAATTTTAATAAATTCCATAGTAATATTGAATTACATAAATAATAATTATAACTTATTTTTGAATCCAGATCTACAGTTTGTGAAATCGAGGTTACGCTTATATAATAGCTGGAATTAACTCACACAAGAATTGGGTTCGCTGGAGATGTTCCAGGCATTCAGTTCGATGCAGCGAATCATTGTGATAATTCCTCTGGGACTACAATTGTGACGAGACGGAAGGATCATTGTGGACAATTTCTCTAAACATATATGCCCCCTACTGAAATTTGAACATTGGGCAAATAAATAAATATAAGCACCCTTAACTCAAATTTAATTTGTTTATTTTTTGATGTTAATACATAGTTTTATATATGTAAAGAGGTCAACTTCAAAGAATATGTAGGTATGTTACGTAATGAAATGTTCACATTTCTTTATGAAATAAAACCTAAATGAAAATTGCAATGGTATGATTACACTCTTCTTCAAAAATGAGAATCCTACAAAAAATCTAAATAAATGTAAGAAAATTGTTTAAATGTGCCTCCGCAGTTTAATTTAACTTTATCAATAAAAATTCATACAAAAACAATAACGTGCATACAGATTTACCATAAAAAAACAGAAAATATATTTTGTTTCACTTTTTCTAAATGCTTTTTCTGAATTGCTTCATACTTTTCAGGGTGTTCCAATTTTAGTTTGTTTCTATACTTCCTCTATCTTTCAGCGGCAGTAGGTGGCATTTCTGTAATAAATGAAACAGCTGTTATAAAATAAAGTAATTATATTGTTCAGTTTAATAACCCGGGGCAGTACAGCTGTGTTTTAAATAGACCTGACCGAAGTCCGCTGCCACGTCATAACCTGCAAAAAACAAACATTTAAATGTCAGTAAGTACTGTCCCGTGCAAATTTACCATTCACTATTTTGGTCAAATTTATCTAACGCACGCAATTAGTTTACGACAATAAAAAAGTAAGTGGTAATTCAGAGTGTGATTACGTCGACCGCTACTTTGCAATGTGAAACTAATTAATGCAAAAGAAATTTAATTAAGAAACACATTTATTTTATTTATTTATTTATTCGTATAAACCAAAATACATATATGTACAGAGCAGTAGTAACAGTTCAATGCGTATTTAATATTACCTATAAGCGTCCGACACCTACTGCACTGATGTTCCCTGCCTTATAATGTAAGTTTCAAGAAACTATATTATAAAGAACTATGAATGTATAATTTTGTAATGTAATGTATAATTACATATAGTTTTGCTTATATAAATAATTGACAGTGTGTTAATCAAACTCATGAATTGGCAGTGTTATCAGGTCTTAATGTTTTATTCTCATTTCGTAACACTCAATTTAACTGTATATGTCACTATGAAATTGTTACGAAATGGATAACGAAGTTAATTGACAACTATAAATATTTTTTACTTCCAAATTAAACCAAAGTAATAAGTTGTGTTTTAAACACATATGCTTAAACATAACTTATTACATTGGGTTAATTTTGAAATAAAAATATTTTTAATATATATCAACAAATTACTCGATGTAATATTAAATCAATTCACTTACTTTTCCGCCCGAATTTGCGTCACTAAATTGAGTATTGAAATTGTACCGCAGCAACAAAACGCCACATGCAGACGACGCTTATTACCCTTTTTTTTATCATATGGATGTAAGACGATTATTAGATATAAAATTAGGATAAGAGTTTCTTTATTTGGAAAATAAATGTATTTTTATTTTAATTTACATTTTTTTCTTGTTTATGCGACTTGAATTTTATGTTATCATTCACCGCTTGTTATTGAAAAATACTGTGTTTCCTACATATATAAAGGGTTAATGGTTTTAAGGTTACCTAGTAGTCATTCATCTTAATATGAAGTCTGCACTTTAAATACAGTATGTAAAAGTTTAAGCCTACCTCGAAAGAAGAGTTTGACACGCCCGTCGGATTAACATTTTGAATAAAGTATCTTTTAATTTCTCAGAATTTCGTTGCATCCTGTCAAAGAAGACCGGTAAGCTGCAAATGCTCTACAGAGGTTACAAATTTTCCTTGACTGGCCGCAACAATAACACTGGCTGGACCCACTGGCGATGTCCTGGCAATAACCGTCAGGATAACAAACGCTGTAGTGCTCGATTCACCTTAAATGAGGACCGTATTATTAACAACTCAAAAGCAGATAATCATATTTGTGGATAACAAAATATTTTAATGTATGAACCCAAACTTCAGAGACAAAAGTCTCTTTCCTAAAGTTATTATTATAATTACTTGTTTTTCTTTAGCAGTTAATATATATTTTTTTGCAATTCATGTCTATATTTTGTCTTCTATAAAGAAAATAAAATATATTGTCTCTTTCCTAAAGTTATTATTATAATTACTTGTTTTTCTTTAGCAGTTAATATATATTTTTTTGCAATTCATGTCTATATTTTGTCTTCTATAAAGAAAATAAAATATATTGTCTCTTTCCTAAAGTTATTATTATAATTACTTGTTTTTCTTTAGCAGTTAATATATATTTTTTTGCAATTCATGTCTATATTTTGTCTTCTATAAAGAAAATAAAATATATTGTCTCTTTCCTAAAGTTATTATTATAATTACTTATTTTTCTTTAGCAGTTAAACAAGGTATGAATCCAAACTTCGGAGACTTCTATAAAGAAATTGATTAAATCAAGTTTAAGAGCTTGAATTAAAAAAAACCGCATTTTTGGTGCGAATAGAAAGTTAAGGAAGTTAACCTTATGTGAATTCAATTCAACAATTCCCTGCACCTTATGGGAACCACATCTGAAGTATGGTATTCAGATATGGAGAATGGCTCAGGATGTTAATGATATTTACTTACGTAAGAAAGGATTATTTTATATCAAATATCTGTTTAGATGGATCACTCTGATTACTTATTTTTCTGAGCCTGTTAAAAACCCATCAATGTTAAAGTGACTTCACCCCATCCGAGTATTTGTAAATACTCTATAATATGCGTAACTGTATGCTGTTTTAAATAGATTTTAAACTAAATATTTCTCAGTATTTTTTTTTTATTTTGTTCGTTTTTGCACCAATAAGCTGTAATGCTAACATGTTACTGTAAATAAAGAATTGTTACCATAATTTATGGTTCGTATTATTTCCGCAAAACTCAATTTCCGGGTTATAAAAAGTGATTCATTAAAGGCTTCATTATTAGTCTTTGTTCAAGAATACAAAAAGTAATATCAAATTTGACCATATTTTAAAGGTTTTTTAAATTATTTTCAGATGACATATATTTTTTTTAAATCATATATCTGGTGCATGAAAAATGTACCTATCCAATGTCAAAAGTGCGAAGATGATCAATATATTTGTCTGTGAGTGAAGTTATGTTCGCATTTTCCTCCAGTTTCACAATTTGCCTGTCAACGCGTAACACAAAATCATAACACTGCGTTTGCCATAGTGGATCCTTAGTTATATTATTGTAGTTAATATGATAGGGTTATACTTAACTGTAGACGTGGCTAGTCCAAAAAATATTAAACATTACAATGTAAATATATAATTGTAATGCTAATGATGTATACCATAAATTAAATAAATAAATGTTGATTTATTTAAGTTTGCCATTTTAAAAGGAAAACGTCAAATGTTACAACTGACAATCTGTAACCCTGAAAAGAGAAGTCGCCTCCGGGTCTCCAATTATCTAATACATAATCAGAGATCTTATTTTATATTGTTTTTATGGCATAGGTGTTTTAGCTGCAACAACATGTGACGGGCTGTAGCAAAAGGTTTACCATAAAAGGCAAATGAGAATATTTTTTATCCCTTGTTAAAAACAATTAAATTTGACATTACTGGGGAGATTGTACATTTGTTATTACGAATAAAGAGTTTGATCTAAATGAATACTGTTTATAGTTATAGTATAGTCAGCAGTATCCTTTTAAGGAATTATTCTGAGCATGAATCTGAACGACTTTTGTTCTACAAATTTTCATACAGCTAACAAAAAAAATCCATATAAATATATAGATACTATTGAACGTTTGGTATTGTTTAGTACCTGACCTATTCAATTGACCTACATTACAATATTTGCGTGCGAAGAAACTACCCGATATTCACTTTCGTCAATACATTTTTAGGTACGGTTTACTGGGTCGCAATGTCTTGACAACCGTGCGGTCTGGTAATTTGTTAGGTGGCCGAACTTTAAAATGTTTTTAGGACTTTTCTTTTTTGCCAGTTTTTTTGTTTTTTTGCATTATTTACAAAGTTGTTCAATTTCATGTCCATAATCACCCCTAAAAAGGATACTAATGACTTTAAGTTTACTCTGTATATTATAGTTATATATTTTACGTTTATGTGTGTCATTTTTTGTAACTAGAAGTATATATATTTTATAATTTTTACAATATAATTTGTGCAGTATATCTCTGTATATTATAGTTATATATTTTACGTTTAAGTATGTGTATCATTTTTTGTAACAAAGTATATATATTTTATAATTTTTACAATATAATTTGTGCAGTATATCTCTGTATATTATAGTTATATATTTTACGTTTAAGTATGTGTATAATATAATTTGTGCAGTATATCTCTGTATATTATAGTTATATATTTTACGTTTAAGTATGTGTATCATTTTTTGTTACTAGAAGTATATATATTTTATAATTTTTACAATATAATTTGTGCAGTATATCTCTGTATATTATAGTTATATATTTTACGTTTAAGTATGTGTGTCATTTTTTGTAACTAGAAGTATATATATTTTATAATTTTTACAATATAATTTGTGCAGTATATCTCTGTATATTATAGTTATATATTTTACGTTTAAGTATGTGTGTCATTTTTTGTAACTAGAAGTATATATATTTTATAATTTTTACAATATAATTTGTGCAGTATATCTCTGTATATTATAGTTATATATTTTACGTTTAAGTATGTGTGTCATTTTTTGTAACTAGAAGTATATATATTTTATAATTTTTACAATATAATTTTTGCAGTATATCTCTGTATATTATAGTTATATATTTTACGTTTAAGTATGTGTGTCATTTTTTGTAACTAGAAGTATATATATTTTATATTTTTTACAATATAATTTGTGCAGTAAAGTGATTATAACAAAAACAATTTTCTGCCGTAAGTTTTATGTTTTTATGTAACTAATTGCTTTTTTTTAGCAATAATTTCACTCAATAATATATATTTTTTTTTAAATAAGATATTTTATTACAGTTTTAAATCTGAATGTGTGTCACCCTGCCACGTCTAATTACATTAGTAATATTTGTATACATTTCTATTAAGATGATTATCACTGACTGATGGTTACTGATGTGATAATATACATAATATAATATACTGACTGATGGTTACTGATGTGATAATATACATAATATAATATACTGACTGATGGTTACTGATGTGATAATATACATAATATAATATACTGACTGATGGTTACTGATGTAATAATATACATAATTATATATTTTTAAATTTTGTAACTTTAAAGTTCGGCTTTGCAATATTAATGAATTCAAAATGAGACTTTTGTATTGTTGATATTCTATTTCAGATTACCAAACTGTGAACCCGAGGTTTGATAAGAAACTTTTACATAATGGATATACATATTCGGTTGTGTACCGGAATTATTCCAATGGATGCCTTTACTGGCGATGTACCAGGACTACATCCGGTAGTAAGAATCGCTGCAACGCCAGGATTACCACAATGAATAATAAAATAATTAGGGAAACAACTTACAAACACATTTGCGATCTTTCTAAGATGTACTTAGTAGATCACTTAAAATCAATATCCTAACGATCAAACAATAAAGTATATTATTTTTACTACCACATTTTTTTATATTGAATTTTGATTATTAATCTCTGAATGGCCACAGTTAAGAAAAGCTTTTCCGAACTATAATAAAAAAAAGACCTTCTTTCAATGTCCTTTAAAAGTCACTCTTAATCTCCATTATTAGCCAAATTTATAATTGTATCCTAAAAATTTTCACATTTTTCGTTTCTCTTTTATGACCTGAGATTGGTCGGTGATCTTATGACAGTTGGGCTTACCTATAGCATATGTGAAATTCTTTCTTCCCATTGTATCTCTCTTGCCAACCATGTGTAGTCCTATGTTTAAACCTTTAACAATCCCAAAAATTCCCTCAAATTATGGCTAGAGAGAATTTAGGAACTGACTCGTAGGGGGATCCCTCGTGCTTTGATCCGTTTAAGCCAGTGCATAAATTATTGTTAGATCAAGTTGAATGAGGTAGTAAAATTATTAATTTCAAATAATCTGTCATTGTTGTGATTTGATTTTTGTATTTTTCATCTCATTGAGAGATGTGCCACCATAATAATGTGTAAATAGGAGTAAAATAATTTCTTATAATCCTCAGACACTTTGCATGATAGATTTAACATATCCTCCGTTAGATAATATAGGGTGTTTTTTTTAGAGGCGTGGTTTTCAATCTGGCACTACTTTTTTTTCGTAGTTGGTGTTTTTGACAGCTGTCACTTGATTTATGCTCAGTTTGGTTTGCCATTTCATAATGAATAGACTTACTCCTGAACAGCGTTTGCAAATAGTGCAAATTTAGAAAAAATCACTCTAAATTTTTTTAAAATCACTCTAAAATAAAGTAAAAATCGCGTCGTGGGCCTGTGGCGTGGCCTCCAAGATCGTGCGATTTAACACCGCTGGACTATTTTTTGTGGGGTTATGTGAAGTCGCTTGTCTACGCAGATAAGCCGGACACGATTAACGCCTTGGAAGAGAATATTCGGCGCGTTATTGCTGACATAACTTGCTGCAAAAAGTGGTTGAAAATTGGGCCTCTCGGCTGGAATTTGTTCGAGTCAGCCGCGGCGGCCACTTACCCGAAATCATTTTTAAAACATAATGGCAAACCCTTATCTTTATAATAAAACTAAATTCTTAGCCATAACATCAAATTATATGCGTTTTATCTCTTCCTGAAAACCACGCATCTAAAATCATCACCCTATATATTAATATTATACAATTTAAGTACGATTAAAAAATAAAATAAAAAAAGTATAAACAAACCACATCAGTTTAAAGAGAACCGTAGGCCTTATAAGCAATATCATTTAACCATCTCGATCACTGAAATTCTATCTACGCAAAAATATATGATAAAGAACTGTGTATAGTTTTTTTCTATTAAAAAAATCCTTTTTTCAAATATATTTATCGTCTAATTTTCCTTGACAAACAATACATCATTTTCAACCAATTTTATATTATGTTTTAGATTTTATAATGTAATGCTAGTTCTATAGTATAAAAATTTAATAACACAATTCAGTCTGCTCAAATACACATCAAATTTATTAATATGGATATTGTGTTTTTGATTTTTTTTTGCAGGTAAAATTATGTTTGTCCGATCTCAGAGGGGCGCTCGCTTGCTATTGCTGAATGGCTACACGTATGGATTTAATAAAACAAATTCTCGAAACCATAGCCGGTGGCAATGTTCTCAAGATGGTAATTTCAGCTCACGATGCCATGCGTCGGTCATACTTCACAACCAGAAAATTCTTAGGTTCGGCTCGGTAGCCCATTCATGCCAAAAACGTGTTAAATTATACATGCCTTTTCCTGAACAGCCAGATCAGCCACTCACACTGCAGACTGCTCTGAGGACACCCAGAAGCTGCTAGAGTGCGTCGAAATATGAAAGCTATTCTTCGCTTCTGGTCTGCGCATCCGACAAGCAGTTATTGAAAATTTTACTGCTGCGTAGGAAAGCAGTCTATATGTCTGTGAGCACATTGTTTTTCACCAGCTCTCCATTGAAATATAATTTTATTATTATTTATAATAGACAGGCAGCGTAGCTGATAAGTCTATATCTTATTTAGTATATCCTTAGTATCCCTGTATAGCCTGTTTCTTAGTTATTATTATTTTTCCCTTTTATTTTGCGCAAACTACTTAAATGCATTCCAACCTTCACTCCTAGACTAGTAGTACGATTTTTTTGGTTGACTGCAAGACTGTTTTGATTTCATGAAACTTTTTTCACGGGGTGAAGTGAAAGTTTAATATTGCCTTTCCTTATTTCTAGGTTTTAGAATATATCAAAATATATATATCAATATGAAGATGACAAAAAGACTAGTTTAACCAAATTTTACAGGTGAATCAAGTTGAAAAAACACACCAATCGAAATGTTTGTCTGAAATATTTAGTTCAATTTTACCCATTATAAAAATGTCCAAATATCATTACCTATTTTTATATTCTAGAACTTTGCGAATGGAATTTCCTTTGTAGATTTATATTTACCCCCTTTTCCAATACGAAGACTTCAAACACAGATTACCAACTAAACAATACACCATCCCTGCCGAGACTAGTAATATCACGGATGCTAACCAAAGTTATAATAAAAAGTATTTGAAAAATGTCATCCTCTTTTAAAGTGGATCCAAGTGACTTTTGTCAGTAGTTTTTAATGTTTTTTTTTATTCAAAGGTTTTTTATTATCTATTTAGTATTTTAAATACTACTGTTTAAGCATGGGTAAAATACCCAACCCAAATTTTCAATAACAAACCTATAAAATTATTGCCTGGACAAAAGCTTGATATGAAGGAAATTTAAGAGGTTTTCTGCAGATCCGAAGAATAATCTTGAGAAGCTTCCGTGGTCTTGAGGACTCAATTTTATCCACTGAACTCATTGCAGGGGTTTTATTGCACACCGCACCTTTTTCGAGTAGTTGGCAGAATAAAAAATGTGAAAAAAAGGAAATGTGACATGGTGGAAGATTTGAATTATTTTGGCATTAACATTTCATTTTTGTTATGTTTTTCTAATTTAATATAGATATTATTAGAGATCTTTCTGCAATGATTAGTGATTTGAAGTATATTTTAAGTTTTTTATTTGTGGTAAAGTTTGTTTAGTTGTTTAATGTTGTTTGGTTGCAAAAACAGTCTTAGACACAGTCAAAATCATCATGCGCTATTATAATATAATTAACCAACCAAAATAATTCCACCATCGTTTCACAATTTTAAATCCATTATGAATAAATACATAATGTGGTTAAACGTTCCACAGAACTACAAATCCAAAACTATTCCTACAGTATTTTCCCTCTACCCTTTCACATGTATTAATGTAGTGCCATAATAAGTTATAATTGCCATAACATCACAATATGATCTTTAAAAACAAAACCTAAATTAAAAATACTCCAAACTTATCTACCTTTGCATAATGTGTACACCGTGTCCCACGACCTTATGCATAAACTTAAAGGGGTGTTTATAATGACTATTCTAGGTATGATTTTGAATAAAAAATACAAAAATAATTTTAAGCCATATTTTAAAACTTTTTTCTGGTAGTAGTGTAAATAACCACCGCTATTTTTGTGCAAGCGGGTATTGCGTGCCGCAGCGCGGTGCGTACCGTTAATTGAGTTGAATTACAACATTAAAAGCAGAATTTAATAGATATTTTAGTTACTACAATTTATTTACCTTTAAAAATGCTAACGATGTTTCGGACGATACCTGTCCTTTCAAATTGTTCACTGTGCAGCCGAAGGCAAACATTTGTCCGCCAATACATTTCCCGATGAACTCTTTCCATGAGTAACTCTCCATATTACAATACCATATCACTGGATTCTAAAGAACTAAAAGTATGACGTGGCATTTTAACTCACTAACACACTAAACGAGAAAAGGGAAACACGATGCACGCTCCGCGAACCCACTCGCTGTTCCAGCTTTGAAAAGCCAAAACATACTGCAGTTGTTGACTAATTTGACTAACCTTGAACTTGAACTGTGCCCGGCAAATACGCTCCTACCTAACCTTCCCGTTACACGATCAATTAATTATCATAACGTATAGTTTACAAAATAATTTTTCTGAAACCACTATGAATTTTAATATACTGTCTTCACAAATTGTATTGGAAATCGCAAGATCATTAAGCTGGTTTTTTTTCTACATGAGGTTGTTGTAGGATAAGGTATATTTATGGTCATTGTTGTTTTTGCAAATTTTATCATATTTTTAGAGATATATGTTCACTAACAAAAATTTTATGAAATTACATTCAGATTTATTATTATTGTTTTTTAACCCAATCCTAATCATTCATCCTTAATTGATCACTCAAACTCTACGCCATCAATAAGCCCACCCGTTGTGAGTACACCTATTGTGATGTGTTTTAATATAGTGTAAAAAATGTTAATATTATTATTTGCATCTTTATTTATTATTGTTTTTTGTGATGATAATTTATTTCTCCGTGTACACGGATATAAGGAATTACATTTATTACTTTTTCTACCCCAACAACTGGGTTTAACTCGGGTTCGCAAACTGGGAATGTGCCTATTGGCAAGTGCTGTGCGAAAAAACAAACCTTTAATGATTAACAAAACAACTTAAAGTGTAATTTTAAAATTTTAATTTTACATCCTACTAAATAAAAAAAAATGTAAACATATCAAAACAAAACTAAGCCAGGTGTAGATATTGGTAAAGTGACAAGAGACCAACTACAAAAACATGCATTTTTAAATATTTTCTTGTAGGAGAAGAAACCATACCTACCACCTTAAAAACAAAGGCATCAGTGAGGTGACTTAAAGGATCCCTGGACCCTAAAAAGGTATAAGATTCTACTCTTAATTTCAACTAAATTTCATTTGTTATAATCGTGTAATCTGTTTTGTCAACATATTTGTTAAAAATTTTTTGTGAATATAAGTAAAAATAAAAAGTAAATTGAAATTATAGGAAATCATAAGTTTTGTGACTTCGTGTGTCAAAATGAAACACAGTAAATGGCAATAATTCATAATTTCAAATGATTTTTTTAAAATTTTTAACACTGTTTAATATTATTAAAATCGAAAGATAAAAGATACTAAAGAGTTGCCGGACGTAATATCATAGGATATTAGTTTAAAGCCAGCGATAAATTACAAAAAAAAAATAAACTCACATATCTATTTAGTGTGATATTTTGTAGTTATTTAATTGCATGAAAAAGTAAATGAATAAAATATATACACTCTAGAAAAATAATTTAAAATTTATTATAGTTAATTAAAGTATTTTAATAAGTGGCTTAATAGATTAATTTGCTTTTGGATTACTATGTATGTTGTGGAGTTAAATGTGGTGGGCCTCTATAGGGTCTAGTTTTCATATTCTATTGTTACAGCTTTTTCCATTTAGGATGTAGAGAAAGATGAAAGACGATATTACAAAAGTTATGAACGTTTTCAGAATTAAATAAATGTAATGACTATTTTTGTATAATTTATTTTCTCCTGCTCTGTTCTCCTAAATAAAATAAAAATTGTGATAATGAAGCGTTAATTGTTTTTTTAGATTGCTTTTATGTGATGTCTAAACGAAATGACAACACAATTCATCTCGTTGTCAACGGTCACATCTTCTATGAGAGGTTTGGCTGCGACTCTCGCCGCCTGACCTGGCGCTGTGCGCAGGCCTTCAACAAGAGGTTTCGCTGCATGGTTGTGCTGAAGGTTATTAATGGCTTTATGGATACGTTTATGGGGGAACACAATCACCCCCCGACATACGCCGCTTATAAACATGATATGCACAGGGTCTCCGAGCCCATTCACGATAGATACAATATACAGTTTCCGTAGTCGTTAAAGGATCATAACGCAACTGTTGTAACAGTAACACAACAGTAAGCACATACTGGCTAAATACCTTTTATTTCAAAAATATACTTCAATCTTCGTATATATACAAGCTTATTCCAATAGTCGAAGGAGCTTGACCTTCATCCAATCATCTTAATATAATATAATAATTATTATGTAACTAAAATATATTTCCAATCAGATATTTTTTTATACATAAATTAAATGTTTTTGTTAAAGAGAATTGTGAATTAAGTGTTCCTTTTTAATTGAAAATTACTTATTTATTTATTCATCATCTATTATTCCTACTTCAACGGCCTGGTGGCCCAGTGGTATAAGTGCCTGCTTCTAAATCCAGAGGTCCCGGGTTCGAATCCCCAGTGGGTCAAACCCGGCCAGGTCATTGTTCGCCATTGAGAATATTCAATGGCGCATTTATCAAAACTACCCCTAATAGTGCCTCTCCGACAACACAAGCCATACGAATGAAGAATAATTCCTTAACTTTATTATTTCAATTCAAATTGGGACTTTACAAAAGTTACAATAGATTAAACATTTCAGAGACAAACGGTCAAATGTCTAATTGCTACAGATTTAAATTGCGAGGCAATTAAAATCATGCAAATCTTAAAAGCCATTATAAATCCTAAAGCCATTATATTATTGTTAATCTTATACAAACCCAGATAACAAGAGATCTGTGAATTAGTCATCTGAATAATGCAAGTTTATGTAAATTAGTGTGTTTATGACAATACGATTATTTCTACTAAAATAAGCATCTTGAAATTTAAAAAAGAAACATGTTAGTTTTGATCATATAATATCACTTTATTATGTTGGAGGCTAAAAATAATTATTTATATATTATTTTGTAATTCATTTAAGTGGTTAGGGGTCAGAACCGGCAAAATCTTAGAATGCATTCTGTCAATCGAAACTAATATTTCATATAAAAATACTGTTAATCACAAATAAATATTGCTAAAATTACAAAAGTTCTAAAATAAATTATTAACTGCGTTCTGTAATATTAAACATATATAAATACATCCTCTATATATGATTGCATTCTGGGCATAATAAATCTATAATAATAATAATAATTGTAGTGTTCGGTAGTAACACTCCCCCTCCCTACCGCCTAGCGGTGGAGGTAAGACGGTTGCGATGCGCGGGCGCAGCGGCCCACGACAGACGAATGATCGCCTACCTCCAAGGTAGTGAGAGCTCACTCTGTCCGCACATTGTAACGGTATTGCAATAAACGAAAGTGTATAAGCAAGAATTACTTTTCATTACTTCGAACCAACCAAGTGGTGACACCGGGATCGCCGTGGCGAACCTTCGCCACGTCGCCCCGACAAACATCATAATAATACACGCAAATCATTGTAATGCTATTGAATTTAATATATTTGTTAGTTGGACTTTTATAACGAAATTCCTCATTAAATTTACCATAAACATAGGTAGTTTTGGATCTGATCTATAATTTTTAAGATATTAAAGATTTTTTGTGCTTATTTTAGTCTTATTTTATGCGGGGGAAGGTGCGGTAGGTCGTACTCGTAAATACTTCAGGTACTCTCTGGTCTCCTTCATTTCTTCCACAAAATGAATACTTAAATTTTATATTGTACACTACAAATTATTAATCTCCGCTTATACTATTTCCCCTTGCATGATGTGCCCGACTCTAATCAGTGCTTTCCACAGCTACTGCACTTACTACACATCTAATTATACCAACAACTTTTGCAGATTATCTCTTTGATGAAGTGATGCACTGGCACAAGAACTTTCCATTTGCTAAGCCGAGAGCGAGGCTGAATATAAACCAGAGCAATGAGTTGGAGCTAGAGTTCCAGAAGAATCAATACCTGTCGACTACTAGAAAACGCGAGTTGGTGGCAAGGTTGCAACTGAACCCGCGGCAGATCGTGCGTTGGTTCCAGAACAGACGAATGCGTTTTAGGGAATCTGGCGAGGAATTCATTAATCAGCAGCTAGACAATAATTTTATTTCCAGAGATATTCAACATGTTTAGCTATGATATTTCTGCAACCTGATAACAACAGACCTCTCATACTTATAGTTACCATGTTTTGCTGTTTAGTGTTTTCACACTTATTTCGTAGTGATAGTACCACCTTAGTCAGAAACCTGATGGTGACCTAAACTGATAGATTTATGTGAATCTGATAGATTTATGTGACCATATTTCTTAATCAACAATCAGAAGCGGGATATTTACTGGAGGATAAACGTTTTTGCTTAAGTTTGTTGATCTAGTAAATATTGTCCTGTCAAATGTTTAATTACTTTCATTTTTAAGTTTTATGTGCCATACCTATATTTTTTTTAATTTTCATTATTATTAAGAGTTATGCCAATCACTATTGGCATGGTGGGGTTAGAGTACATAACATTGCAGGCATACATTTTTGTAGCGGCTAATATGTGTAATGTAAGACATGTTTTATCTACTTACTGTACGTAATATATGTATTCTAATACATTTTACTGTACTCAGTAAAACAATAGTATGTGTACAGTTTGTTAATAAATATTATATTTATTCGATACATTCCTACTACCTCAAACACTTAAAATAGCAATAAATATGTATTTTTTACCTTTCGTATTTTATTCCACATTTTTGAACCTCCCAACATTTAATCGAGGCCTGGTTACATTGCAGCTTCATATTGACTGCAAATACTCTTTGTGTAATCCCTAATGTGTAAAAACATTAATTGTGTTGATGTTAATTTTATGTTTTTATTTTTGTATAAGGTTTTGGAAGTAGATTGTTAAAATTGGCTATTTAAGTTGATTTTATAGTTTCCTACCAACGCTGTTAAAAACAGAAACCCCTATGATGAGACTCATTTGACTGTCCTATGGTTAGTAAGATGTTGAATTTTTACATAAAACAGCCAATATTTATTTTTATAATATTTTGTTGCTCGATAATTTGTTTTTTTTTCTCTAAATAAAAATATTAATAATATTTAGGATGAAAACGAGAGACACCGAATTATTAAAGGTGTTCAGGCATTGCCTTCGTTACCTTCATTGTCTCAATTTACAAAATTGGTTAATTGACATTTTTTTAGTTTTTCATTTGAATTTTTTGGTTTGTGATTGGTTTTTGGTTTAAAATTAATTGTTATTTATAAGGCAGACATTTTTTTTAACGTTATTACTGGTTTTTGATGTATTTTTTTTTATTTACCTGTTTGCTGGATAAAGTAAACTGGGTGATAGTTACATCAGGTGATAGTTACATCGATGAAAACAAATCTTAACGAAAGCCAACACTTACTTTGGTTTCTAGCACATAGGATGACAAAAAATAGGTGGTAATATTTAACTGACATTTATATGAAGCTATTATTCCTCATCCTTTCCCCATCTATTGGCCATCCATCCAACTGACAACAATTTTTCTGTGAATTTAGGGGCCAGAAATTATGCTTGCAATTCGAAAAAATGTCGGGTTTGATTTTCAAATAGGTATAGATGTGAGTTTGTGGGGAAAATAAAATTTCTTTTCAGCCTATATAGGTAGTGCCTATTTTAGTATTATTTAAGATGTGGGTATTATGGGCTTAAATTTTTTTTACAACTGCATACATAAATCCCTTTTCAACATAAATAAAAATGTATTCTTGTTTTAAGGTGAATTGGTATACGTATTGTCCCGAAAAGGAAAGCCTCTTGTGCAACCAGACCACCATCCATATGCTAGAGTTTCCATGAAGTCTACTAATAAAGAGTATTGACGCTGCTCCAGAATAGCTTCAAACGGAGCACCATGCAAAACTTCCGTGATCACCGTTAATGGAAAATTAAAAGAAGCACCAAAAATTGCTCACACTTGTGGAAATATGCCGTTGTATCGCTACCAATATTCAGTTTCATAAAAAATATATAAATAATGCACAAGTTACTGAGTAAAAGTTAATAAACAAACTTGCTGGGGAAACCCTTCTCAATTTTATCACATTTTTTCAGTATTCATTGCCTTTTTTAATATTCGTTTTAAAATTAATGTAAATCCTCCGTGAATTCAATAGAAAAAATATGCAATCTTAAAAATAGATTTGACGTGTAAAATACAGAAAAAATAATCTGAAAATACTTCACAATTAATATCTGTATTTTACACACCTGGTATCCAGCAGATAAGCCTTGGGCTTGGCTGGTACATAAAAGGAAGGAATTGTAAATTTGATGAATAAACTAAATAAATAAATAATTAATATACACCATATCCCTAGACCGTTCCCGATAAAATATCCAGCTAATTGGTCCTGTAATTTCAAGAATTATTTGTCAAGACGGTATATCAAGGTTCATCATAGTTTCCGAGAATAAAAAATGTAAGCTTTCCGTAATAATATTAAACAGTTCTTGCAATAAGTATGTATTTGTCTTGCACAGCTGGTGCTCACGTCAAAAACGGCCGGCCAGTCGTCGCAAATCTTCGCTACATAATTCTCTGCGAAGTCAACGTACTCGTAAGTTACCTTATTGCGTTCCGCACGTTGCTCACTTTGCGAAAAGACTGGCATTTACATTATCTTGTTTGAAAAAATAATAAATTTGGTAATGAATTATTTTTTATACAATTTCTTGCTCATAATAGGGAAAACAAACACCCCACTAAGTCTTCGGAAAAGGTCTTGTGGACACTTTTTATAGCAAATTAAATTTTGGATTTTGTTTTAACCCCTTATGATAGAATTTCGCTCCAAAAAAAAAACTGCAAACATTTTTGGCTAATTAAATATTTTTTTTTAATTTTAAAATATGTGGGTAACGCGTTTATTTTTTTTTTAAATTTTGTTTTATAACAAACATGTAACTTTATAAAGTTATCTTTCTAGTACACAATATTTTTTTTATTACATTTTATTTAATATACATAAAACATTGAACCTGAATTGTAAAGTTATTTGACTTATATTTGATGATTGTTTTTTAATAGCGCCAAATCGCCTGAAAAGATAAATGACACAATCTTGAAAAATATTGAAAAATTTTGAACAATTTTTTAATTATTTGATAAAGTGCTGGATAGCATAATATTTATAAAGGTTTTAAAGAGGTCCTGTACTTGAGAATGCAGGATGTCGGTTTAAACCCAGCGCTGAGTTTTATAAAAATGCATTTTTAACTCTCACCTGTCCTCTTTAGTGCAAAATATTGTCAAATATTATGTAACCATCTAATTAGATGAAATAAGGAAAGGATGATATTATAACAAAAATATAAAAATAATGGATATGTGATTACGATGAAGGATGATGGTGAAATGAGATTATTTTATGAGTGATTTATGTATGAAGTTGATGAAAATAAAAATAATGGATATGTAAAATTAAAGCACATGATTTGTGTGCGTATTATTTATATAATTGTATAACTAGGTTTGTGTCTTGTATTCTGGCTATGAACAATATCATGTTTCATAGCATACTTTTTATTGTTAAAGAACTCGCAAAAATCTTTCTGAACAAATATACAGTACAGTGTAAGAATCGGTCGCTTAAAGTGAAAAAAAGATGCAATTTTCTGACTAAACCCCCTCAAGTACTTTGTTTCTGTTCTACAATAGTATAGTATAGTACATTAAGTGTTGGGTTCAAAGTTAAAAGATTGTACTTATATTAAAATCGAAAGAAAGATATGTAGTTATAATTACGTTGGTTTTAAATATGGTTCAAAGCTTTGTATTTCAACCCAATAAACTTTAAGCTGGGTGTAGGTTGGTATATCTTGATGATACTTTTTTTTTTATAGTGGTAGCCTTGCAAGTTACAAATAAGGTATGCACGTTCTGTGATAATAAAACTTGTGTAATTTTTATTCTTTGATAGGTGATCTCTTTTTATGTTAAGTGTAAGTATAATTTTATATATACTAAATATATACATCAAGTAACTAGTACCGGTACGCGTTGAGATGGGTGGCCTTTACGGCTGTCACCGATTTTGTAGGATTCACCCGGCATTTGCCTTTACGGGAGGAGGTAACCACAGATAAACTCCTCCGGATGCTCGGCATGCCTTCCAACTGCTGTTGTCATTTTGCATGTGTGCGGTTCACTTCTTACAAAAATCCTATATTTAGACAATAAAAACAACTGAGCGGCATACTGTACAAACCCAGCCTTCCCTTTCAATTTGTACCTGCTGTACTATGGATTCATCATGTTGTTCTTGTACCAGCAGTACTCGGGTCGGGTCGGGTCAGGGGGTTAGTAAATAGCGCTCGGATACTCTAATGAGATTAAATAATCGATGTGATTCTTCAAAGCCCTTTTTAAATAATATATAAATAAATAAACTAAGTCACAAAGCGCATTTTACCTTTTATGTGAGCTGTTACAAATTTAACCTATAGCCATGGCACTTGAATTATTTTTATTAGATAATTAATTGAGTATCTAAAATATTGGCAGCATTAAATGTTTAAAATGAATTTTTTAGTAACCTTAAACTTCACATCTTATAATTTTGTATGCATTTTAGGTGACTTGCAATTTACCATGTCACAACGAGGAAAACCGATGTTATTATTCGAAGGCTACTCGTTTACCCGCGCTTACGAGACCGTGTCCGGCAAGGTATACTGGAGATGCCCCCGAGATAATTCCGGCGTCCGATGTAAAACTAGCATCACCACTTTTCAGGGAAAAGTGGAGCGTATAACAGGGATGCCGCACGATTGTGTAAATAACTTTTACATCTAATCAAATTCGGTAAATTTAATGAATTATAGAAAAAATATTAAATTAATTTTTATTTATAAATTTTATGCTATTATAGAGAAGTCTACTTTAGGACGAATATTGCCCAGTTTAATGAAAACTTTACATTATATGTTAATTTAATATTTAAAATAAATATGTATAAGAAATAAAGAAATGTTTCCTTATTGAAAAAAGGTAAAATAAAAATAAATTGTATGGACATTTTAATAAGATTTTTTTTTCAATAAAAGGACTGATCAGCTGTTCTCATTTCTGAGATGAGTGATGAGTCAGATGAGTTGTCAATTAGTATAGCAAGAGTCTATTTTAGGACCACCCATATTTCTTATATACTGTAACGATTTATGTGTGAATGCGTCTAATTGTGATATCACTCAATATGCTGATGGTACAAGTGGTGTAGTTGGTTCAGAAGATATCAGTAGTTTAGCTATAAAAGTTAACCGCACTGGTTGACCTTAATGACTGGTTCTGTGCCAGTAAAATGTCTTTGAATAAGAATGAATCTATATTAATACCACCCCGCACGAAAGCACCTGCACCGAAAGTACCCGCACGAATGTTTACCACAAAATGCAACATCCCGTTGCAATGGGTGACTCGGTTAAGTTCCTTGGTGTTTATTTAGATAACCTGGTTGACCTGGAAAAATCATTTAGAATTAGTCAAAACTAAATTATCTTCTGCATGCTTCGCACTACGGAAAATAAAAAAAGTTTTGAATTTACTAGAGATGTTGTCTTCTTACTACGATCTGGAAGCATGGAACAGAGTCGTGGAAGCATGGAATGAATTGCCAGAAAGTACCATAAAATCAAAAATAATCAACCAATTTAAATAAGGAAAAATAATAACAATTTTGATACTGAATAAGATCTATGCCTATCAGCTATTCTGCCTGCCTATTGTAAAATAATAATAATAATAAAAATAATTGTTTGTTTAAATAAAAAAAATAAAAAGAGTATGTAACTAGTTGATATATCTACCTTTTCAATACCTTTGCTTGTGCTTTTTCATATGTTTTAACCGCTGTATTTATGTATTTATTTACTATTTTAAATTGAAAATGTCATTCCTATATAACTTATTCAAATATTATTCCACTGGTGGATTGTTTTAGAATAAAAGAATCAAACCTAATGTTACATTTTCAGAATAAAGGTTGTATCGTGGAATAATTGTCATTACAACTTTAGAAGTTGGAAGCTTTAAGCAAACCACACAGGTTAATTCGTCACAGTCTTATTTAAATTAGTTAATCTGAATTTAAAAGGCCTTGTAGTTAGTGGCTCCCGATTAGGAATTGAAATTAATTCAGATGGACTATCATATCGACTAAAACGCCTGAGGACATATCTGCTTGCTTTTCTCTGAACTGCTTCTAGTTCATCTTTAAGACATTGGGTGTGGAGATCCCATACTAATGACAGTATTCAAGGGTAGGAGCACTTTTAAGGCTTCGCATAACAAACCGTAATTTTCTGGAGGATAATTCCAATGGTCGAATAATTCCTAGATTGTTTGGAGGATTTCGACAGTGATTTGCCATCTAATTCGTATTTAAAATCATTAATGGAACCAAACTGTATCAAAGCTGACTTGTCCGAATTTAATCGCACGCCGTTTTGATTAACCCATCATTGCATTTAGATCGTTGTGCAGTATTTCACAGTCTGATATTATCCTAAATATGACACTATCATCTGCAAAAGTTGCACGAGTGATTTAACACAGGCAGGACGATCATTATGTTAAAAATTTCATTTTACCGCAATTTATTAACAACTTTGTACGTTAAGTGACTAATCTTAAAACGTGATATAGAAAAATTTTAAAAATGTTTATTTTAGGTTAGTTGTGAATTTATTTTTTCAAGGTTTATAGTCAAAATTTTATTATAAATAAATATATTATGAATTTTAGGTGAAGTGGAATTCATCCTTTCGCGGCGTGGAAAACCACTAGTTTCATTCGAAGGCTACTCATATTCCCGCGTCTATTCCACTCAATCTGGCAGGGTATACTGGCGATGCCCCCGTTGCAAGGGTGGCTCTCGATGCAGTGCTAGTGTTACCACATTCGAAGGAAGAGTGGAGCGAATGTCAGGAATGCCACATAAGTGTTCAAACTATTAGTATCATAGAAATAAATAAATGATTAGTAACAGCAGTAGCCATATATTTTTGTTTTATACTGATTTTCAAAAAGTATTTTTTAAAAAATATACACCTAATTGAAAAGTTACAAATAAATTATTGTAATGTACTTGTAGCATAATTGTTCAGTTAATAGAATACTTCAAAAATATGACACCCATTAGGAATCCAATTTGAGTCACTATGCATAATATCACATCTTAGAATTTTTAAAAACTATTTTTACTTTATGTACTTTAGGTTCTAAATAAAATTTTATAAAACAGCCACCTTGGTAATCATGTGTTGTCCCTAAATTAAAAGTAATAAATAGTATTTATTAGTAAAAAAATAACATTAATGAAAGTAATTCATTAGGGTAGCTATTTGAGCTGCTTATCCAAACCATTTTTCAATTTTTTTTAATATTTTTAAATTTTCAGTTTTTGTAATATAAACAAAATACATTTAGTAGTCTACTTTTGCTTTTACATTTACCAATTTAAAGTTATTTTAAGTAGCAATAATCTAATTATAAACAAATTGCAGTAGTTTAGTTGTCAAGGCGTTGAACTATTGACCCCAAAGGTCGCAGGTTCAAATCTGCACATGGTCATACCATTTTTGACGCTTCATTACAACCATCTCCTTTGACTCTAGCAAAGGCATATTGGGCCCAAAATATTTGTATATGGCCTAGGTCGTAGCAATTATTAAAAGAAAAAGTGTTTTTAATTTACTTTTAAATCCATAATATACTCCTATTTGATATGGGAAATTTAATATTATATTGAGGATATATTTGTATTTGATTATTAAGATTAATTATTTAATAACTAATTTGATTAATATGATTGTTTTTTTTATATGCACCACGTTTATTGTTATTTTAATCATTATAGAAATATTTAAACAATAAATATAATTGAATTTAAAATATTAAAATCACTGATGATGAAACACTGTTTTGGATTAATTATAATAGATTTTTTAAAATAAAAGAATATAGGTACATATCTAGTTTTTCAACCAGATTTTACTTTACAGGTGGGTCCTTCAATATTGGATCAAACCTTCAGTAGAAACTTAACAATCTTAGAAGTTGCCAAGACAAACCTTTTTAATTGCAAACTATTATTAATAATAATTTTACTTTTTAACTAAGGTAGAACTATTATTGTATTGTATTGTGTTTATATGTACCATACAGTGTGTAAATAACTATGGTGCACTAATTTTAATATAGTGTAGTATTCAATGTGTAGATCATTTTTCGACTAGAACGTATACTTGTATTCGGTATCATTTTAATTTTGTTGTTTTCGAACATATTATTTTATTTACCTCTGAACGTGCGCAAGCGCTCGGCAGAGTACAGCGGTGCGGGCCACGGTGGGGATCCTTCCTTTTTCGATCACTTTACAGCAGATAGCAGGCACATCATTTTTCCACTTTCATTACATAATTCACAGTAAAAACACGCACAGTATTAGTAAAATTGAAGCGATTATTGACACTGAGCTATGGCCTGAAATATGATGGTTTTCAATATGACCACCATTCTTCTAATGCACGTTACCACACGTAACTGAGTATTTTCGTGCACTCTTTTTAACAAATCATTTTGTTGTACTAACTGCCTTGCACTATGAAATGCATCTTCAATACGCCTCTTCATTTCTTCAGAAGAGTTGCATTCATTCCCACAATACCAAGTCTTTTACGTGACCCCAAAAATAAGCGAGAATCCTAAGATCTGGAGAACGAGGTCGTCATGCATGTGGTATATGTATACCGCACCGAACTAACTTTTTTGCTATGTAGAGGTCATTCATGTTGATATGCCTGTTCAAACCACTCGAAAATTATTATGTTCCTCACGGAATCTTGACTGAACCTCAATTACCGATTTTATTTCAATGTTTGCCATAACGGCGAATATGCACTCATTATAGCCAATTCATACACAAGTGCAAAGTTGTTTTTTAAAATAAATACACGAATACTCAATATTGCATACGAATACTGAATTTGCGACAACAAAAATTGCGTTTCCTAACAAAGACTTTGATGCCTGCTTACTTACTATCGCCGTCTGCGTATTGTAAAGATTTCTACCTAAATAATTTTGAAAGATGACAAGGGCAAAATCGGGCAGCAAAGCGCCAAATTCCAAACGCTTCGTGGTCAAAGTTGACTGCTTTCAGCCCCATTGTTACATTAAAAGACCAGCCTTAATTATAGCGTTTATTTTTCAGGTTTGAGGTTTACTCTCTCCCGCAGGGGTCGAGAAATGCTTCTATTTAAGGGCTTCGCATATAGTTTGAAAAACACGCGTGGAAATGGAATAAAACGTTGGCGATGCTCGCTTAGTGGCCGACCGTCGTGCGGTGCATCTATCAGAACATTTAACCGTTCAATTATTTCAATAACTGGAGTGCATGTATGTTATAAGAAATATACTACACAGTCATGCTAAAATGCCAACATAATGGAAAATGTAGCACTCAGAATGAGCATAAACACATTAAAGACAGATTGTTGACAGCGTTACTGTCGTCGGATGGGGGGCACATTTACTTGGTGTGCAATGTTGTCGCTGACCTGGTTGTCGCTGACCTGCTGTCGTCAATATGCTGGATTCTAATTAAAACAAGTAGAACATACTGCCACGACAAAAGTCCGACTTAATGACTTTTAGTTATCTTTTTACAATATGGGTCAGTTTAAAACTGTAAACAATTTTTTATTCCGACTGCCTAAATTTTGGATCCTAAGAAAATTAATAAAATTAATTTGATACATGGTATTATCATTTTAAGTAATCTCAGTTTATTAAGCTTAGCCGTGTACTAATGCAACTATGCATAAGAACGAATGTATATTATACGAGTATGTTTATTACATCGACATGACAGTGTATGGTCGTTTTGACAGTGACAGTTTTATCACTTGCACAACGAACTCCACCCACTCCACTCCACTCCTATTATAACCCAGTTCATAGTGGGTGGCCTTTAGTTTGTTGTATTTCATTTTACACTGCTGAGAATATCCGACGGCATATTCAACTCTAAATAGTGCCTCTCCGACAACACGAGCTACACCACTTTTCTCCGAGTAAACTTTTTTGTTAATAATATCTACTCTCATATCTATGTATCCAGAATAAACATTGCAAAACACTCATAACAATAGAGCAAAAAAAAAAATATATACTTATTACCTCTGAAAATTATAAAGCTTAACAAAAAGTACATCTTGATTGATATTACAAAAAAATGTTGACATTAAACATTATTTTTTTTTGAAAAAATATTTCAAAAAATACTGAATTCGTTGAAATGAAGTATTCTTGTAATTTTAGTTTTTTTAAATAAAAATTTGGAATTGTTTATAATTTTTTTTTTAAATAAAGACGTTTTCAATGTGACAAAATCAAATTCTGACATTTGATATTTTACCTAACAAAATATAATTGATAAAGGTTGTAGGATTTGGAGAAGCACTATGCTTTATAGAAATTACTAAGCTATTTGAAATGATGCATATTATTGTAATTATACATAAATAGTTTTCCTAGAATTATAATTTTAACGAATGCCTGTCTGTAATGGCTATCAAATTTACAAATTGGCTGGGCCCTCAACTGTAATTAATTTTGCAAAAGTGGCCCGAGCGAAGGTCAGGTTAACAGTTTTCATAATTTCTTAAGGGCAATTTTGGAAAGGTAGTTAAAAACCAATTCATTTAATTGTTTAAAACTATTAAAGGTATTGAAAACTAATTGATTGAAGTATTAGAAACAACAATTGAACCCTATATTTGTTTTTTCTGAATTTCATTAAATACAGTCTTGTTCGAATTCGATAATATGGATTTAGGTTTTTATTGAATGTAAATACCATATTGATAATCAACTCAGTCAACTTAAAAACTGAAAAATTGAACTTATGCAGAATGAAACATTAACGCACCAGGGACATTAACATTAACGTTAACATTAACATTAGGCACCATATGCTAGCTGTAATATTCTTCGAAGATAACAAATTTAATCAATTTTTCAATACTTTATGTCAATATTGTAGTTTTAAGTCTAAGCCTGACTTTTTAAAAGTACTTTCGTGCATCACTAGATGGCAACATCTAGCAAATGTTCACATATTTATTTAAAAAATATATTTTTTATTACATTTAACAAAAACAGGGAATAATGTTACTCCGCCTAATGCATATAAACCATAGAACAGTTTGTTTATAAAGAACTGACCTTACCTCAATTCTGCATATTGAGCCGTCTACCCAAAATTTGACATCGCAACGGTGTTGGTTAATATATGTGTGACATGTTTCAATAAATTCATCACATTCACGCCTCTTTTGCAATGTTGCAGTTTTAAAATTGAGCCCTTCTCCGTATTTAAGATTTTTCAATTATTTTAAACCTCTGTTCTACCTTTTCGAGTAACTAAATATCTTTGAAGAAATAAGGACTCTACGATTGGTATCCCATATCTTCAACGTCAAGTCTTGTTGCAGGTCATGTTGCAGAAAGACCTACTTATCAAATAAATCAAGGCGTTGGCTTTTTCTACCGTTGGAATTATATGTGGCTCTCATTTTAAATTGTGTGAAATGGTGATACCAAGGTCTCGTTGGGTGGGTGGCTGATGTACTAAAAATTGCTATGGAAATATTAATAACCTTTAAAACTTCCAGGACTAAAATATGTTACATCAAGGAGCGGCCATCCGCTTCTCGTGTACAAAGGGTACACATACACATCGCACAAATACAACAGCATGGCGGGTTCCAGACAATGGAGATGCTCCAGAACAGAAAGCAGGTCAAAAAATTGCAGAGCAAGAGTTACAACAAAGGACGATTGCATTATCAACGATACACATGCCTATATTCATACTTGCCGGTCACATCACTTTGTTTAAAGAATCCACGTTGTTTAACCACTCTTCTGCTACTAACCTAACCATTCCCTCATTTGATGTTGTCTATCACAATCAATATGATCAATCAATATGTCTATCAATATGTCTACTGGTTCATTATTTGTTTTTTTTTATCATTATATAAGTTAAATGTGTACTCGTGTTTTTAGCAACCATATAACGCAAAGTAACCATATAATTTTAATAGTAGTAAATCGGCCATTTGATTAATCATATCTTTTTAAACTATATTTTATAAGTAGATCAAAAGTTTTCAAAATACCTATGCTTTTGATAAAAAATTTAGTAATATTGACCCACTGGATATTTATATAAATATATATAATTTTTGTCGTGGGTGGTTGAGGTAGGCGAACATAATTTGAATGGGATTTTTACCAATTATAAATTATAAATGTAAAAAAATGTTTAAATAAAAAATATTTATTTTAAATGTTGTTTGCCATTAAAAAATATATACCTGTTAAACATAATTATTTTTATCAAACTATGTAGACTAAGAATGTACAAAATAAAAAAAAACAGGTGGATTGCAGAGAAACAAACCTTACTCGAAAATTAAGGAATTAACAAATTATACGAGGTGTGATCAAAAAGTAAGGTGACTTTTTATTTTTATCAAAATATATTTATTCATTCAATATTTATTTTGTCCCTTTCAAAGTAACCCCCCTCAGATACAATACACTTGTGCCAACGTTTTTTCCAAACCTCAAAGCACTTCTGATAAGCACTTTTTGGTATAGCCTTCAGCTCATCCAGCGATGCGGTCTTTATGTCCTCAATTGTTGCAAAACGCCGTCCTTTCATGGGTTTCTTGAGTTTCGGGAACAGGCAAGTCACAGGGGGCTAAATCCGGTGAATACGGTGGCTGTGGCATGATTACGGTGTTGTTCTTGGTCAAAAAATTACGAACAAGCAATGACATGTGAGCTGGCGCATTATCGTGGTGCTCGTATCGCTTCACGCAAACGGCGCATAACCTTAAGGTAATACTCCTTATTAACTGTACGACCTTGTGGTAAGAACTCCTGATGCACCACTACGCCATGATAATCAAAGAAAACAGTGAGCAACACCTTGACATTTGACCGAACTTGGCGTGCTTGGGTATCCAGAGCGAGGTTCGTCATTGGTGTCTTCTCGGCCTTCTTGGAAGAGTTTATACCACTTGTAAACATTTTTTTTTTAAAGTAGACTTATCGTATGCCACTGTCAACATTTCAAGAGTTTTAGAGGACTTGATTCCATTTTTACCATAAAATTTAATGCAAACTCTTTGATCCATGTTTTTCGACAGTAGAAAATCGCCGAGCACGCAAAACACTTCTAACCTTAATGTCTCTCACAAACAAACAAAAAATGCTATATTGTTGAAATTTTTCACAGATGTTAAAAACAAGTGTACCAACATAACAAAAAAAAAAACGAAGATCGAACGGACCTAGCCCGCGAAATTTGAAAAGTCACCTTACATTTTGATCACACCTCGTACATTTTAAATAAGTTTTTTTACTATTTTACTCAAGGATTCACACTGCATCGAACTCTCATAATTTAATGAAGAGATTAAAAATAATATGATTGTATTTACAATAATGACCTGTGATGTCACTTTTATTTTGTGTTAAATTTTGATTATTTATTTTAGAAATTTATTGTATGGAATATAAATAACAATTTCTGTTTCATTTAAAAAAAATATTTGGTTTATAAAATGCTATCTATTTTTAAGGGTTGTGTTATTATTTTTTTAATTAGGAAACTAATTAAAACAGTGCTGGAGGTATTTTCCATAATTAATTATTGAAATAAATTACACTAAAATGTTTGTTTTTATGCTGCTCACTTTAAATGTGACCACTAAATACAAAAAGACATCTGCTGCCACTTTATCAGCAAAGTATCACCTCTGTGCATGAGGCTGATATTTTCTAATGATGATTAATGTAAACAAGAATAAAAAAAATAATTTTATTTTTTTATGAAAATTAAATTACTTCATTAATCATCTTCTCTTATATTTACATTTTTTCTTTCAAAAAAATCTCAGCTGACTTAAATTTTTCCTTTCATTTATCGCAATAGCATCAGTTCCTTTTTGAAGTGTTTGACATATATATCGTAACAGATCTGTCTATATTTATTGCGGAGCTCAGATGGGCAGAAGGTATCCTAGTAAATGACCATCGATCACATCTTCTTAAGGCCCGTATATTAATCAGAATTCATGGCAATATAAATCAACTCAAATACTTCAAAATTCAGACGCGCCAGCTAGTTTTATCTAACTTTCGACTTCCTCTGTTTTGTTTTTTCGTGTTGTTAGCCACTGCAAATGGAACGTTCAGCCCTGACCGTTTCACTCATCTGCCAGCATCGCTACAATATCCTGGCATTACTTCATATTTGAAGCCATCTAAAAATTTTTACAATAGGCTCCATACTGTAAAACGGTAATCAGGAGTTTTGGAACCACTTATGTCTGTCTAATTACCTTTATAGGCCCTTAAATCTCTGAAATATTTGTAACATATTATATTTATTTCATGTACCTATATTTTTGAGCCTCAAAGTTACACAATTTTCGATAATTTACTTTCCTACACTTTTTCCAAGGATAAAGTTTTTGTTTTAAAATACATCTAAATAAAAAAATACACTACTCTATAAGGATCGATGGTTTAAAATCTGTCTGGTGTTTAAAAGTTCACTTTATTTAAAAAATCCTGAATGACCTATTTTTGATAAACTGTGCTGCTTAAAACTCTCCAATCTGTCCAAAAATTATTTTCATGTTATATTGTTTAAAAAAAAAAACATTTTAATGTTCGAGTGTTTAAATGTTCATAACAGATTATGGAAACAATAATTATTGTACTGTTTTCTAGAAATTAATGTTATATAACGATGCCCTAAAAAAAATTAAACCAAAATGAAAAATAACTATTATAAGAATATGTATGTAACACAATATGGAAGGTCATTCCGATTATCATCAGACTTTTATTTAGCTAACAATGATTGTTGCGAGCCACCCATTCCCGTTCCCTTTTTGGAAGTCTATTTTGTGTTATTGCACACTTTTTTAGATATTTAAAATCCTAATCTCAAGGAGCTGGAGTATTCAAAAAGAAGAGTATCAGATTTGGTGAAATTGTACCAAATGGACTACCTCATCCGACATACGGCAAGAAGAGAAGAAGGTTGCGCTGGTAAAAGATGAAAATCCAATGTAAGAATAATGAGTGGACTGTTTGTTACCTTTTCATTTACTATAAATGTTACCAATCTTGTATTGTATCTAATGAACCATGTCTAGTGATTTAATAGTATTAATTTCTGTAGTCACTATAAGGGGTATGAGGGTATACCCCTTACAGTAACTACAGGAAGAAACCCTTTTAACCAGTCAAAATATTTGCTTGTAGTTTTATCAATGTTTTTAACATTGATAAAACTGTGGTTATTCATTATGGTTATTTATGATTTATAGTATGTATTATTAGACTAACCAATACCTGGTACTTGTCAATACACGTACCAGGTACATAATATACCATGTTCCAAGACCATTTCCGAAAAAAATCCAGCTTATCGGCCCTGCAATTTCAAACATGATTTGTTTTGACCTCATATCAAATTCATCATGGTTTTCGAGACACAAATTTCTAAACTTTATGTGACAATATTAAATCGCTTTCGTCATAAGTTCGGTAGGTAGCGAGGCCCGCCGCGCTGGGTCATTTACCGGCCTTGGCCGAGCAAAAAAGGAATTTATACGAGCGCTTTGATAAAATTAGTACATTTGGACATTATTTTTGCATTTTTTTTTATACAATTTCTTATACGTAATAGGGAACATAAACATCCCCTTGAGTCTTCGGGAATGGTCTTGGAACACTGTATAGAGGTGTTTTAAATTTAGGGCACTACTTTTAGGATGTTGATCTATATCGACATATAAAATATAGGAAAAATGTTTTTCGATTAAAGGAAAAACGAATTTAAAGTTGTATAGAAATAGTCTTAATGTTTGAGAATGCGGTTGGAAGCATGGAGCGAGCTTGGACAGTGACCCCTGATCGGGCGACTTGCGAAGCACTTTGAATAAAAATAAAGTTTTTTAATAATATAACTACTTACATATGATTTTTTTTTCAAAATTATAAATAACACCAGTTTAGTTATCTCTATAAAACAACCTCCTAAAAGGAGTGCCCTTCATTTAAAAATTCAATATTTTTTTAAATGGTGAATTACCATATGTTCATGAGAAAAAGTTCACCCTACATATATGTTCTAAATACCCTAAAAGAGACGCAGGTAACAAAATGTAAAAGCTTAAAATCAGAGTATGTTTTTTGGGTAACTAATATTTTTTTAAAATATGTATTAAATAGTCAGAAATATACTTAAAATTGTTTATGTGCCTAATTTTCGACAGATGAGGGTATTTTATATAATTTCACACCAATGATGATAGTCAAGTTTTAAATATAACTTTTTCTATTGAAACTTTATTTATTATAATAAATTATTAATTAATTATTTTATAAAGGTAAAGTCTTCATCAGCCAAGCATTTAATTCTAAAATATTGAATGTGAATTATAATAAATTTAAATTACTATAATAATCTTTCATTTAAATACCTATACATACATTTTATTTGCTTATTCAGAAAGTACCTCTCATAAACAATTACATTTATTGAAATGTTACAGATTTAAAATTTATTTCATTTATTTTGGAACCTTTAATAAAATATGTTATATTTGTTGCAGATTGGTTCTACTTACGCACACATGGAGGTCGAGCCCAGCTCGTTGCCGATGGTCACATTATGTATGAGGACCAAGGGAGTACTCCACATCGCGTCACCTGGCGATGCTCCAAGTTCTATAAGAAGGACGGGCCGTGCAAAGTTGCCTTATGCGTTCGCAACGGAACACTGGCCTACTATCGCGGCAACCACAACCATCCGCAGACCTACCAACCGGATAAGCACGACTTCCGCAAATTCGACTTTGATCCACACGGCAAGTACCAGATTCCGCGTAAAAATAACCGTCACGAGGTTAATGTGAACCTGGATGCTTTTTATCCGCAGATTGAGATGAGCTCTTAGTGGTCGGCGGAGTATTCGTCTTATCTTCGAAGCACGGAATGGCGAGCAAATTTCAAAGTGGAGGCCGCTAGGAGCTCAGCCTTGTAATGCATTCTTCTTCGAATAGAAGAAGTTTGTATCGTTCTGAAAATAAGACCTGTCAATTTTTCACTTCATCGATTTCTCAGTCTTCCTCGAGATTCCATTTCATAGTAGTCTTTGGTTTAGTAAGTTCATTCTGCGATGTTCTTCCATTTATAATTCAATTTAACATTACACATGTCATGTCATGTCATGTCATGTACATATTATGTCATGGAGTGTTTGCAGATATTTTCATTGATCTCAGCGAAGATTGCATCAGATGCACTCAATGGGGTGACTATTATCCGTCATACAATTCTTATACTTTGTAGCATTTACTATTATCAATCGGCATTAACCATTGTGCCTTAGGCATTTAAATTATATTACTGTCCTTACTATAATAGCAACATGACTCTGATATGACACAAGTAAATGTTTCTAATTATTACTGGTAACTTCTTGTTCAGACTTGTTTAAAATAGGCGGTCCATCAGCATCACAGGCAATTCGAGCCTATTTAGAAATTGCTCAGTAGGTTCTAATATGCAAAAAGCATGCGTTTTCGCTTGTTGCCGTTTAAAACTAGAAAATTAACGGTGGATAACTACAACGATCAAATATAGAGGTTTTTTGTTATAAAATTGATTTGAATTAATTATAATAATACTAACTCACAGCCGATCCCTGCAGGTGGCATTGACAGCGATCAGTCACCTCAGGGCTGTGACAATTGCAATAAGTCGCTTGACATTCCTTTTCCAAGCTCTTTGGGACATCTACACATGTACCAAATTTTATGGAAATCTATCGAGCTATTTTTAAATTTGGTGATTCACCAGAAAAATGAAAATGAATTGCTTAATAATTCTCTTTATAGTTGCTTGTTTATTAAATAGCGCCTTTATGAAAAACAAAAATGGTTGTCTTTCAAATGCGTATAGATCCGTCCATGTGTTTTGTGATATTTGGAATCTTCACTACTTTTACTGGATATTTTTTCCCATTTTTTTTTTAGTTTTTCTAAATAATTACCAGGAACATTCTTCTTCTTCATTAAAATATTTTTAGATGCATATTTAAAATGTTACAAAAACATTTTACATATGGATGGATCTATATTCATTTGAAAGGCGGCCATTTTGTTTTTATTTTCATAAGTCGCTATTAGAAAGGTGGTTCAGGAAGGTATCAGGAATGTTAAGATGTTATTTTAAAAAATGTATTTATTTAAACAAATACTTTATAATGTTTAATTATAGAGGGCCTTAGGTATAGATACAATAATTAATAATAATATTTTTATAGGAACACTGATGTGAACGCAAAAGAAATACTCAATATAAAATTAATTTGATAGAGACGAAGTCTCTCTGAAGAAGGTGTTTTATTTAATCGCTTTCTTTTAAGTATTAATTTTATTTTTAGTATGCATTTATGAAATGGTGTTAATAATTAATTTTAAACCTACCCATTAGGTTGAATAGATCAACGGTATGTTTACTCTCATGTGGCTCATAACTTATTGCTCTCTACTAGATAGTGTGGTCTCGCTTTACGCTTATGGACCGATTCAGGCGATCATCGATTTATATTAGTGGTGTAATAGACTCTTGCTTCCGCACAAGTTCTGTTTAAGTTTTAACATATCTTTCTGTTCTGGGTTGGCATTTTTATAACAGAAGTTTTACAGAACTTGCTAGTTAGCGAACGGACGCCTTCGTGTCGGGGTGTTAGTTGTTAATAAAACTGAAAACAAGCCTTTATTGGGATTATAATATGAAAATAGATAACTTGATATAATAATTTTGTTACATCACTAATTTAAATAATAAATGTTATGTATATTTTTTTATTTTATATAAACGGTTAAAAATTCTCCATCGTTGACTGCTCATCTTAGACTTGTATAGTCGGTAATGTTGTCTTTATCATAGGTTGTACTTGGCATCAGGAGCAAAAGCGATTTTATATTTTTAGTATCTTCTGCTATTTTATGCTAGATAGACCAAAGCGCAAGGACTTAACAAATGAACTATCGCCTACAATTTTCAGCCCGCTGTCTCAATATTCTGTTGCACTCCATGTTCCTGAAAACAGTTTTAGTGGTTGGAAGACAACATCACCAAAGACAACATTTAAATTAATATAATGGCCTCACTTCACCCATCCAAAAAAAAAAGCCTATAAGTATTATTTTACGGAGTAAAGGTTGCCAAATTTCTCCACCGCCTTAAATATCTGTCCATTGTGTGAGTTATCGGTGTTCTCCACAACCCGAGAAGACAGTTGCCGAAGCACCCGAGTGCCTGAGACTCACATAATTTCCAGCACGTATAACGATTCGTTAGCGATTTTTCGTTCAATTATGAATTTTGCCGCGTTTCCTATATTATTTTTGGTTCCTTGATTGTGCTTCAAAAACTGCTCGGGCAGCATCATTACTGTAATCTGGATTCGGAAAAGGGGAGACTGATTAGTAGGGTAAACGTTTGAACCGTAAAGCATTTTCGAGCCTATTTAGGAGTTCGTAAATCCTCCAACTCTTCAATATGTAAATTTTACATCTTCATTTTAAGAACTGCAAATCATTCATCTTTTTCCTATTTAATTTTTACCCTTTCATGATGCGCCATACCTCGGTCAGCGATTCCCACGGCAGCTAAGCTTTTACCAGATATTTTAGGATGTAGACATGATTGATGTGCAAAATAAGTCATATTTTGTAAATGGACTTGTATTATTATTTTTTTTTTTTAATATTGTATTGTTGTCAAGGTAGGAAATTGTATAAAAAAATGCAAAAATAATTCATATCCAAATTTATTAATTGTAATATTTTCAATCAAATGTCAGATATGAATAAACCGTGCTTTATGCAAACATTTGCAAATAAGTGTGTAACTGTGTACATATTTCTCTAAGTATTTGAATGGACAAATGTTGTGAAAAGACAGAATGTGTGAGGAGGGCAAGTTTAGGACGTCCAATTGCCACAAATTTGGTGTCATCTGCTTTACCATTAAATTCTCTATTAGAAAATATCATTACCGTCTCCATCTGTTTTTAATTTAAAAAAAAAACTGCTTTAATTGACTATTTCACATTGGATACTCAACTTTTCACTATTTTTAATAACATTTACCATTATTTAATAATATTTGTTAAATATTCAAACTATACATTACTTGTATAAATTGATCAAAAAAGATAGTTTAAAAAAAAATATTTTCCAAATGATGAAAATTCATTATGCTGCAGTATCCATAGAGTATTTAGTGATAATGATTATAAATTCTTATCAGAATTTAGCCAGTGATTGGTTATTTAGAATCAAATGGCATAGACAACAACGGGATGAACAGATCATTAAACGGTAATTTTCGAGTGAATGACGGTGCGCAGATGTGTATACACGTCGGCCAACAAATGAGTGTTATGATGTGTCGACATTGCGCAACGACATATTCACTTATATCAAATACTCCAAAGAATCAATTCTACATACTGTTGTGTAATTTAAAAGCCTTACCCATGGGTTGTTACGGCTGTCCTAAACATACTTAACGCATCTGCAAAATTTCTTGTCTTAAGTTAAACGCCTTTAAAGTTTTTCAAGCATAACTAATAGAAAATTGCTATTTTTACCTATAAATTGTTTGATAAACATTGTGATTAGGTGAGGGTAAGTTGCTATGTAAAAACTGTTTTAGTCTGAAATGCCACTTAAGTTGAAATTGCTTTGCAAAATATCCGTTTAAAAATATAAGTTGTTTTGACCTGACGCCTCATAGAGTTATTTTTACTAAGTAAATTATTTAAATATTGCCATCCTCTAACTAACCAGCGTAAGTAATATTTCCTTGGACAAATAAAAACGTATTAACAACGTTAAATTTATCGCAGAATTGTGATATGCGTTATTTTATTACATATTTTGGTGCATATTTCTTATGGTCGTCAAACACGTTGAAACGAATATCTGTTATTCTGTTTGGGACACAAATACGTTAATTTCGATACGAAAAATCTTTATTATGCACCCTTAAAACCCTTCGGACATCATAATCCCATTTTATCGTGCGTTAAAATATGCATAGGACAGCATTATAGGAAAGCTAGTAGTTTTAATAGTGTTTGTTTTTTTACATTCGAACCTTACAAATAAAAATGCTAATATTTTTAGTGTGCCAAATCGCCAACCGAGGTCCATCCATCATGGTGGCATTAAATCAATTTGGGATTTTGTTCTTTTTCAAATTTGTGTTGCGTGTTTGTTTTTTTTACCTAATTTGGCCAAAATTTCTTATTGTGTGTATTTGACAATCAAAAATATTAGGTATTTGCTATTAACGCTCAATATATTTAATGTACTCGTAAATTAAAATTTAATGTCCTAGTGTCGCTTACCTCTCGCTTAGTGTCGCTTAAGTAAAATAAAAAGTTGGTAAAATCGATCTTTTAGACGAAAACATCGAATCAGCATTACAAATTCGAAATCGAGCATAATTAATTATTTATAACAACAGTAATTAACGACCTCTATATGACCAAACTGGTTAATTGCACATACAAGCCACAAATACCACATTCATTTAAACTATATGTACAGTTGTTCATTTATTTTTATTTTATTTGAACTTAAAAATATTTCAAGAGAATTTTATTTAATATTTGACTAATAAATAGGTATGTAATCTACCTAATTGTAGTTGAGATGTGGATTAATCTTAGAGGCTTACTTTTTAAAATGTCTGGAGGCTAGGGACAACTGTTATTAACAATCAATATTGATAGTAATTTAAAACTACGTAGTTGCCTTTTGTATGACTGAATTTAACAAATTTATAACACCAAACTCTTACGTTTAATATGTAATTAAGTTAAATGGAAAAGTAATTTTAGATTTTTTTCTGACTATAATAATAATTATTAGGCTATGGTAAAATTAGTTTTAGTATTTTTTTTTTTCCTATAGAAAAGAAATTATGTACTTTTCCCATTTTTTAATGAGCATACTTTGTATTTCTTTTGAATGTAAGTTTTTATAATTAAGCAATAATTGATTAAAAAGTTTTGATGTTTACAAATTGTGTATATATTGAAACAATGATTTATTTGAATAATGGACCCATTGGCTTTTGATTAGTTGGTTGTTTTTTACAATTATATATTTTTTACAATTACGTTTATTAGGTTAGTTGTATTAATTAATTTTGCACCATGACTTTATTTTAATAAGCTTGATTATAACTTTTTGAGTTTTAAAGTGTTTTTTGCAGTATTATCCAAAATTTGTATTGTATTTAAAATAGATATCTTTTGCATTATTTTTTTTGTACCTATGTATGTTTGAAATAACAACTCTCTATCATTAATGAATTGTATTCTTTTGATGTATTCATTAATTTATATTAAATATGAATTTCATTTTTGAGTTTTATTAAATACTGTTATGAACCCAAAATTATTTTCCTTTTTTTTTTAACTTTTTTTTTTTAACTGCAGTAATTGGCACTTTCACGAACATAAATCTTGTAGATTTTAACATTAATATGAGTATTCCCGAATAGCTAGCCTCTATTCTATTAGCGAATAGAAGAGTTAGCTCTTTGTGGTGGTACAATCTTGTGATATAGTAACGTCCAGTTTGTATTGAGACACCACAACTTCCAATTGAGTTTTGTTTGCAGGAACACTTGTCAACATTTAAAGTGAGCCACCATTGCTAGGTTTATTAATTGATTCTAGAAATCGCTTGTTGACATTGACTTATTGTTGGATTTCCAAAGAATTTTACATCATCCACAGAGCAACTGGAGATTGGTTTAGGTCTGGTAAATACAAATTGAATATCAACAGCCCGAGCACTGAGCCTTGAGGTATATCGCTCACAACACAGTTGATGTCCAAAACATACTAAAACAAGTTGGTATTTTTGACACTGCATATTTTTGGGGTACAATTTTATTAATAAATATATAGATACAATTAATTCTGTAATATTGTATTACACTATAAATAAACTACACAGAATTTATAGTTATTATCTGTGATTGCTAGTGTAAGAATAGGCATCAGAAGTATTTCCTGATAACACCGCCATCAAAAGGTGTGTGCGTTTTCATACATTACTACTTAACTAACATATTTACCTCTTTCGTTATTTTATAATTCTGGTTAAATCCAGGTTAAGCTGGTGCTTAATAAAAAAAAAACTCATACTTGTACATACTGGTTCAAGTAACTTATTGATAAATACTATCCGACTAAAACCACAAACTTTGGGTTCTCAAATATACCAAAACAATATTTATTTCTTAACTGAAGGAGCGTTTCCTGGCCAACATTAGGAATTGTGAGCGCTTGGAACCCTTTAGATCTTGTGCTGTAATCGAAGACGAGAATGTGAACCCGTTATTATAAATTATTATTTTTTTTTAATAATTAGTTTAAATTTGGTGTGCATCTAGTTCAGACGGGCTAAGGCATAGCAGAAAAAAAGTTTGCCTGCGTTGCATTTTTTCACAAAGGTTTGTACTACAAGCTGTATCAAGTATTTTTTTACCCCTTAAAAATCTTTTGATTATTTTATATTATGATAAAAGTATCGCAGATGAGGGTAATTTTACCCTTTCTCATTTATACATAAATTTTCTGGTGATTATAATACATTTTAGGTGTTCAATATGGTTTGTCACGGAGAGGCAAGAAGCTTTTAATTTATGGTGGATATACCTACTCTGCAGACCGGGTTAATGACAAAACTGGAAGAACTAATTGGAAATGTTCAAAGGGTGTTGCGTCCATCTCGAGAGATAGATCCATCACCTGCAAAGCAAGACTAACAACACTCAATGGGATCATTATTTCCAATTACAAATGCCAAGAACATGTTTGTAATGCATTCAACGTGGTAGCCTGGGATGACCATCTGTAGATTCAGCATCCTCATACAGATTAGGATAAAGTTGACTTTCATTAAATTTATGTCAAATAATTGCATTGTCAATAGAATGAAATTTATAAAAAAAAAATGACATATTTGCCATATTTCGATATTCTGTCATCACGTGAACACAATATTTACCAAACCTAAACACACACTGCCTAAAATTAATGAATTACTGAAGAATTAATTTCCGAAAAAAAAAAAATCTCAAATTGTGAGAAATTGTATTTTTTTTTTTCATTGCCGATTCAATATTTTGTTTATATCTTAAATATACTATTATGTACATATTTTTTTTGAATAAATAATTTAATATATGAATTTAATTATTTTAAAAATAAGTGCGTTATTGGACTGGATCATCAATCAATCAATAATAATAATATTGATTTGTTTACTTTATATTTTTTATTTTCCTATGGCCTGTGCTCTCGGAGATGCTCTGTTGTTCCAACTGCCTTGTTGTCTTCATGATGCAGACATCTGGCAGTGAATGTTTTAATATTATTATTAATATTTTTTATATTACTTATTTTACTGAGTTCAAAAATTGATTTTTGTGACACCACCTACATATTTTAATATTAAAAATGACATATACCATATTTAATTTGAGGTTCGTTGATACAGAGCAGGATATATAGAAAAAATACAATATAATATAAATAGTGCTATACAAATGCTGCTACTGCCTCAATTATTTAGTAAATCAGATAGATAACTCCACTATTCTAAGTGGGAGTTGCACTAAGAAACCAATTGGATAATTTATTTGTAGACATGGACGTGTTCTAAAATTAAGGATTTCAGTGACTAATGTGACACTGAGATACTCTGGTTGTTAGTAGGGAGTGAGTGCTGACTGGGGCAAATAATTGAGAATTGAATGAAAATTGTGCGAGTTGCAATCTCTGCGCGGCAGCCTTGCGCAGCGAGAGTGCGTATACTGAATCCCTGTTTATACTGTACTGTTATGGTTGCTCGTATCAAAAATTGTTTCAAACAAAAATTGTAGGGAAATTATAGGCCTACAATTAACATTTTGAACTGATTTGATTCAAAATTTCCCTTATTCCCGCCCACCTGGTCTGAATTGCCGATTGACGAACTTGACCGAGATTTTATGCCCTTAAATTTTATGTATCAATTCGAAAGTGATTGGTGTAAAATTACGGCAGTTATCGTGTCCACAAGAAAGTGATATGGATAGATGGATATATACATTTTTAAACTGAGGGTGGTTTTGGGTTCAAGGTGATGTGAAATGCGAAGATGTGTCGAAATGATATGGTGCCCATTGCAATAGGTAGCTTTCCTGATGAAATCTAACTAAAATTTTAATAGCTCTTTCTTCAGTATCAGGCATATTTTACAGGAATACCTACCTGATAAAATAATGTCATGCTTAATAAATTAGTTTTCGTCATTGCCTTTGTCTTACTCCGGCCTAATTATATGTTATGCCTTAAAATTATTGGTCCTTGATTAATTCTTACAGATTAATAAACTTTTAAATATATTTTTCTTACATCTTTCTTCTTAGGTTTTAGGTAACCATGTTTCATCTCGCTGATGCAATAAACATGCAATCTGTTTTTTTAACGCAATTTTTTTTTCTCTGAGGATACTTTTTGCATGTTTCCGTTCGCGTTTCTCTTAAATATTCCAATAGACTATTCTATTCTATTCTATCAATAGACTAGACTATTCCAAAATCCAATATTTAATAGACTACCTACTGCAACGATTTAGATCTATATTGATTTAGTTTTGATAAATTTCTAATAATTCCAAACATATTTCTTTCTATAGAGTTGGCTCAGTATGTGTCTTCAAAAAGAGGCAAACCACTGCTGCTATTCAATGGATACACTTTCACTCATGTTCGCCAAACCTACAATGGCACCATGCACTGGCGTTGCTCCAACAATGGAACCAAGGGAATTAGTTGTAATGCGACCATATCCACGATGAATAATGTCATCCACCAAAGTGAAAAATCGCTCAGACACAGGTGTTATCAGGCTGTCCATGGTTTTAAAAATCGAAGAGAGTAGAGGATGACCAGATGGCTGAGTTTCGAGAGCCTATCTAAAAGCGACTCATGTTAGAACAAACCGAAACTTCACAGCAAATTACAATGCAAAATGTTGAATACTGTATTACTTTATTTCCATAACTTAACCTTCAGAAAGTGCAGTCGATATAACCATATTATTTATATTGAGGGTTGTTGTATCCCTGGGTAAAGTTACCGTACTTGTTTTCCACTTTTTAAATGTTCTTATTACTATTGGCCCGAAAGAGATTTTTCCAATAACGCGCACTTATACTGCATTGTGGTAGGCAATGCAAAGTATATTTATTTATTTATTTATTTATCGTTCGTTTATATACTTCACCTCAAGTCATACTGAGTTTGTAATAAATATGCTACCATCGAAATGGCTTTTATGTAATGTGTTGTGTAATATTAACCTAACCTAGTCATTCAAAATCATTATGCAGTTAACTGAAAGAGTTTTAAGTTAAGTAATTGATGACTTATTGTTTTTTTTTCCACTTTTCACTTTTTTAAATGTGTATTTATTTATTATCATCTTTAGAAGCAGTGAGTAACATATACAAATTTACACTACTCTACAGGAAGTTCCCTACCTTGACAATTTCATCGGGCAATTACCTACGGGCAATCCTTGGCATGCTTAAGTATTGCTTTCTCCTCAACAAATAAAAATATTTTAAAAAAATTTATGTGCATTGAAAATAGAAATCTAATCAAATATAAGATGAAATATTTGAAATTTATTTATTTTGGTTATATTATATTTTTTTTGTTCTTGCCTGCAATGAAGTGATAACAGAAATTCCACTGAGAAATACCATAGTCACATTCAATTTTCAAAATAAAACGTGGCGGGGTGTCTGGTGTAGCAGCCCCAACCTTCTCTTCTAGTCCTTTCTTTCTCTTTTGCGCAACCACTTTCTCGCGCGCATCGTCCTTCACTTGCGAGTGTCATTATCACTGTCACCAAATCTCAATTCACTCCAGCCCGGAAAAATCGTAGGAGTTCCGGTAAAGATGTTTACACGTCAAAAATAGCAAACTGCAATAAAATGCAAAACACCTCTCTTTTTCAATAGGCGTTAAAAAGCTTATGTTTTGATTTATAGCTGAGAATATGTTTGACATACGAAACATAGTTTCCGATAGGGACCAGATCTACAAAATACTTCCTAAAAGGAAGTATTAAAACCAGCCCCGCCATTGAAGACTGAAGTCAAATATGTCAAAGGGTACTTTTGTGACCTAAAACCAATATGAAAATCAATCCAATTCAATATGAAGTATAAAGTTTTTTTATATCTTTATCCTACAAAAACCTAACCTAAATGATTATGAAATTAATTTTATTTTATTATTTAATAGTAACTTCTCCCATTCTCCCAAATGAATCTTTTTCCAATGACAAAAGTTATATTAATGAGTTTATATTCATTCTAACTGGCCAGTAATAAATAAAAAATTCCAACAGCCGTGCTGTCATATTTTTGAAATTCAAATATGATATTTGAACGCTCTATCAAGGTCAAAGAATTGTCAAAGTTTCATATATTAGTGCTAAAAATTTGTTGACTTTAGTGTTGTGTATCTATATTATCCATACAGTCTCCGATGTGATCTAAACTGCTATGATTGTTTTTCAAGAGCATCAATCTACACACAAATATTCAACTTTTTTGCATTTATATTTTTTGAATTGAAATTTGGACGGACGGAGCGACGGGCAGACAGACGGACAGACAGCCAAAGAACGGGGATAGAAGCTTCTTATACATAAATTTATAGAAGCTAAAAGGGGAATGTTAAAACCTTAGAAAATATTTTTTTCTTTCCTTTTGCTGTAAATCTTTTATTTTAGTGTTTAAAGGAATTAATAAAAAATGGTTTACAGCAGGGGTGCTCAAACGGTCGATCGCGATCGACCGTTTGAGCACCGTGCAGAAAGCTAATATCTATATATGCTACGGTACGCCCTACCTAGGTAGGTAGGGTGTATCGTGTATGTACGACAACCCTGCATCACACACACTTGCAGTCTCTCAGAGTCGATCGTAAGTAGTCTAAAAATATTGAGGTAGATCGCCAGCAGTTCAAGTTTGAGCACCCCTGGTTTACAGCATACTGCATTAATTTAATTTATATTATCTCTATTATAGCCATAATTTCTATCCAGGTGTACAGTTCTCGATATCTCAGAAAGGAAAGCCACTCGTCATCTATCAAGGCCATTCCTTCAGGCTGCTCTACACTGGGAAGTCGGGGTACAACTATTGGGTGTGTTCAAGAAAGGACTCTTTCGGCAAGGCATGTAGAGCTGCAATCAAACTTCTCGATAATAACATAATTATTCCGACTAGTAATAACATACACACGTGCTTGAGAAAAATATCTAGGCTTTAATTAAAGTCTATGAACATATAATTAATTTTATGGAAAAGATTGACAGTATTACAAATAAATGTGAAAAAAAATAGAAATACCATATTGTAAAACAATTAAATATATTTACTGTTTTAATTAGTTTTCACATGGTTTAATGCTTTTTACTTACCTTGGTCTCATAATTAAATTATGATGAATGTGATTGTATTTCCCTTATTTATCTTCAAAACTCAATCACATATACCTCTTCCATTTCCTACAATTCTGATAGTTTGTCGGTACTGACACTGAAGCAATATTGTAGTGAAAAATTGTGGATACTGTCAGTTGACTGAAGTTCGAGAGTGTCTTATCATCATTTTCAGGCGTCGCGCGCTTTTTATGTGTCCTCCCTGGACCGGAACTACAATCGTTATATTATAATAAACTATTGAACGCAGCATCCGTTTATGGTTGACTATTGCACAAGTTAGATTTGGTGAAGAGAAGTAGAAACCGACATTGCTGAGCTGCCACGGAGGATTCGATCGTGAACAGTGAGTACATTCACTCCAGGTGGTGGTCATCCTAGTTACGCAAATTACACGCTCTTAATAGAAATCCCACTCGACGCTTAGCATCCTCGTTTTCTGAGCGCCTTGCTCAGTGTAGTAGAGACGCGGCATCACCAGGTAGATTAATGCAAAAAGTGATTCAAAGTCCCCCGAGAGTCCGTTCCTTTCTCCCTCTTTCTATATAGTGCCAAATTAGGGAAATAACCTTTAAGTTGTTCTATGGAAATAACAGACCTAAGGACCAACCTAAGTAACGGTGAGGCAAAAGAGAGATAATACGGCAAAGAAGATGGGAAAATGCCTGAAAAAGTTTACTGCGGTTGAAACATGCAGGAACCCCTGAAATTCCTGCCCCACCTCCTTATAGATCTAGGGCTAACCAGGAAACATATAAACACCATACTTGAACGTTTCTCAAAATCCGCTCTGGCAGTTTATGGTATACGTGTCCCAGGGGCGGATTTATCATAAGTCTGAGTAAGTTGGAGCCTAGGGCGGAAATTAGGGGGTGACATATTGTTACAAAAAATCTAGACCTTACATTAATAACGATGAAGGATGATCGACTAAATGATCTCGCCGTACTTGAGATTGAGTCAGATTTACTGCGAGCTATAAATTATACCTCTTTTGCTAAGCTGAAGTCTTTAAATGGTAAATACCCACCTATCGGTCTATGTGTACTGTAAGGGCGTCAATTTTTTTTCAAGTTAATCAGGGAAGTTCGCCCCTGACGTGTCTCAACCAAACACCAGCACCCAAGGACATTGTCAAAATAATCGATTTAGACCTCGTGGACATCGGCAACTTTCTGGTTTGGATGCTGTTTCATCGAAAACACCGAAAAACAATATAAGTAAAAACGATAAAAACCTTCCCAAGTTCTGTTCAATAATGGCTGCAAAATAAATTTTAAGGTAAAGAAATATCTTTCTTGGTTTCTAAAAATAATAATAATAATTTGGTGTAAATTCAATAATTTATTTTAGATATTTTTTCTTTTAACTGTTTTATGTTGTTTTGTTTTCAAAAGTATTGGGGTTTACCATGGAGACTTGTTTTTTTTGAAAACATCATTCTGCTAACATCATAATGTCATTTTGATAAATTCGTTTTATGAATTCATATTTCAGGTGTAATGTTTGCTGTTTCTAAAAAAGGAAGACCACTCGTTATCCACGGGGGATATTCCTACAGGCGCCTACATACCTACAAAAGTGGGATCGCTTACTGGATATGCTCACGCTCGAATTCTACAACTAGGCAAACCTGTCGAGCGGCCATCAAAATATTCGAGAATAAAGCCTACACAGCGAACGCAAATGACCATACCTGCACGAGGCTACAGAATACTACTGGCTATGCGATGATCTAGCACCTTACGATAGCCATTTAGTTTGTGAAGAGGTAGGTGACTGGACTGACAAAGAAAAACAAATCCTTCCTCGTTATATAGGGTGCTTTTTTCAGAGGCGTGGTTTTCAATCTGGCACTACTTTTTTCGTAGTTGGTGTTTTTGACAGCTGTCACTTGATTTATGCTCAGTTTGGTTTGCCATTTCATAATGAATAGACTTACTCCTGAACAACGTTTGCAAATAGTGAATCGCGTCGTGGGCCTGTGGCGTGGCCTCCAAGATCGTGCGATTTAACACCGCTGGACTATTTTTTGTGGGGTTATGTGAAGTCGCTTGTCTACGCAGATAAGCCGGACACGATTAACGCCTTGGAAGAGAATATTCGGCGCGTTATTGCTGACATACGGCCCAACTTGCTGCAAAAAGTGGTTGAAAATTGGGCCTCTCGGCTGGAATTTGTTCGAGTCAGCCGCAGCGGCCATTTACCCGAAATCATTTTTAAAAGATAATGGCAAACCCTTATCTTTATAATAAAACTAAATTCTTAGCCATAACATAAAATTATATGCATTTTATCTCTTCTTGAAAACCACGCCTCTAAAAAAAACACCCTATACTTGTGTATACCTCTGTCTGGCAATAGTAATCGGGGTATTATGATCTACGACGGCTTTTAAACATATTTATTTTGTGGTTAAATATGAAATAGGCAGCTTTATATGGTGAATGTCATATAATTAAAGCCTTTTTTAATTGTCATTTAAGGAAACTCGTAAACCATCGACTATGATTTTCTCCAGAACTTTTTTACCTGGGATATACAGGAGTATTCAAAAGTGAGATTTTAATAAGAAAAATGTTTATTTAAGATATTTAAGAGGTATGTTATATCCCTTATAGATAGTTTTTATATTATTGTATGGATCAGCAACATCCCTAAAGGAGAGTTTGGACATTTGGAAATAAATTAAAAAAACTATCTGTATGTTTAGTTAATCTAAGAGAATAATATTAAAATGTTATTTATCAGAAGGATATTGTTGATTTATTTATGACCCTTCAGCAATAAAAGTTATAAAATATCAATATAATTTAACTCAAGAGTCAAACCCATTTATAATGATAATTATTTAATAGAAATCATCTGTAATCAATTTTTAAATTATATGAGGTCACAATAAAATGGTAATATTTCTATGTATAGGTGTTTTTTTTAGAGGCGTGGTTTTCAATCTGGCACTACTTTTTTCGTAGTTGGTGTTTTTGACAGCTGTCACTTGATTTATGCTCAGTTTGGTTTGCCATTTCATAATGAATAGACTTACTCCTGAACAACGTTTGCAAATAGTGTAAATTTAGAAAAAAACACTTTTTTTTAAATCACTCTAAAATAAAGTAAAAATCGCGTCGTGGGCCTGTGGCGTGGCCTCCAAGATCGTGCGATTTAACACCGCTGGACTATTTTTTGTGGGGTTATGTGAAGTCGCTTGTCTACGCAGATAAGCCGGACACGATTAACGCCTTGGAACTTGCTGCAAAAAGTGGTTGAAAATTGGGCCTCTCGGCTGGAATTTGTTCGAGTCAGCCGCGGCGGCCACTTACCCGATATCATTTTTAAAACATAATGGCAAACCCTTATCTTTATAATAAAACTAAATTCTTAGCCATAACATCAAATTATATGCGTTTTATCTTTTCTTGAAAACCACGCCTCTAAAATCATCACCCTATATATGTGGCATCGTTGTCTAAGAGATGTCCTGCTGGTTTCGGAAACTGTCTGTTCAGAAATGATAGAGTTGTTTACAGTAATGTTTTTTTATTAACGATTAAAGACATGAACTCAAATACAAATTATTATAAATAATTTACTACTTAATAGTTAGATTCTTAATTAAGAGACATTAATGCTTATAATCTATCAATTTTTATATTTGTTTATTATTTCTTTTTCATTATTATTTAGACCTTTATATTATCAGCAGTAATGATTCGTATGGTCTTTCAATCACCCGCACCCAACTACTACGATGGAGGAATTACTAAATGCCTTAGATCCGATTTACAAATTTACAAGTTCAAAAACATACATGGATCTAACTAAGCAATAAATATTACCAATCTATAAAACTAAAATAGATTTTTACACAATTTTTTTCGTGATAAAAATAATGCTAACAATTTTTAAATATATTCTAAAAACCAAGACCAAAAAGTAAGTTGTATAAAATAACATGTTATAAATTATCTAAACTATGCCATATAGGGTACGTGGCATATGCCATATAAAACTTGAAAGCGTACTTACCAAGTTTTAGAGTATCGCGACAGTTAATATATTTATTGTAGGTGTTGGGCATAAGAGGTAATGGTGAAAACAAGCGGTTTGTGGAACACATTAAGATGTTAAGTATAACGGAAGCCATTAAGTGTAAGAGTGGTGCTTAGGTGAAACATTAAAACCAAAACAGAATGCCGATTGTGAATTAGAATGCATTTAGCTTTATAGCTCTTAACAAAATAAAATATTTTAACGAACCTCATAAATTTTAACCTTATGAGGTAATACTTAATTAACATTGGAAAGAAAACTTAAAATTAATAAATCATTGACATAAAAACATATAATGATTACACTGTTAAAATTGTACATACTCTTTTATAATATAATCGTATTAACACTTATTAATTTTTATAAATCACGGATACGATTTCCATTTTATATGTATACGCATTGATTCACCAGCACACGGAATTTTGACTTGACGTTGTCGCATGGATCTCGATTACGGAACAGTTGTCGCTCGAATAGGTATTTACCATAGCCAATACAAGTTATTATTGTCTCGATACTTTGATCTTAGTGAAACTGAAGATAGTCTTTGCTTTTGGCTAATTATTTTATTATTTCTACCCAAGTCTTCAGAAAAGTATTTAAAGGCATTGTAATTCATTATTGATTTTGTAGAACTATATAATTTCACTATTTCTATTATTTCACTGATTACATTACACATGCTAAATTACAAGGCAGGCAGGCACATAAGCAGAATCCGGGGATACATATAACTGTTTTTATACCAACTACATATACACACATCTTACTTACAAAAAGCTCACTGCCTACTAACATACTTCAGAACTTATTTTACCTTTACAATTAAGGTTAAAAAACATTTTTTTCTTATTTATTTATTTATTTATCGTTTATTCGGAAAACCAACCGCACAATATATAAAAAAAGAATGGTACATACAATTGTGTGTAAAACCGACTGGTGACAGGTTTACGCTAAAGTATAGAGATACATGTAAACATTTAAATTAAATTAAATTACACTCGCACTAGCACTCTAAATACAGATATTCGAGTATATGTATAAGAATATATATATATATATTTATTTTTAAATGTTATATGCTTACAGTATTGTCTGAAGTGATTTTTCCCCTGTTTTTAATTATAAAAAAATAACATTCCTAAAATGTTACCTCTACCAGTGGAAACAGTATTACCATATTTACAGACATTTTTTTGAATTTTCAGAAGGTCTACAGTATATAATGTCTAGAAAAGGTCGAAAACTTCTCTTATACAAAGGATACACGTTCACAACTTACAGAATTGATAATAAAAGGAAGTGTATCTTTTGGAGGTGCTCGAAAACAAGCAAGCATTGCAAGGCGAGTGTTGTCATACGCGATTGTCGTATTATATTCTCTAAAAACACCGATCATCATACATGCAATTTGGCCGAGCTCTACTTGTGATGTGAAAACGCCGCTACAATTTTTTACTTTTCAAAATCTATTACAGTCAAGGCCATATTATCTATTTAACAAACAAGTTATATGTCGAGAAATCAAAATCGTTTAAAGTCTTAAAATTTTCTAATCATCTCTCGCCATATACTGACAACTTACGATGGTTCCTTAAATAACAAATAACTTAAATTATCAATCACCTACTCTTATATATATTTGTAGATTTATTATTATATTTGAAGCATGTATGGATTACATCTTTATTGCATATAATGAAATATATAACACATTGTGCGGTTTTCCTATTAATTGTTTTAATATTTTTTTCTCTTATTAACTGTTACATAAAACAAATGCCTTAGTATCTTAAATTCTATTTATATTTCTACCTTATTATTGTTTTTTTTAGAAAAGCTACGCTTTCATATACCCGTGTAATATATTGATCTATTCTATTTCTCAACTTATTATATAGGGTGATGATTTTAGAGGCGTTGTTTTCAAGAAGAGATAAAACGCATATAATTTGATGTTATGGCTAAGAATTTAGTTTTTTAATAAAGATAAGGGTTTGCCATTATTTTTTAAAAATGATTTCGGGTAAGTGGCCGCCGCGGCTGACTCGAACAAATTTCAGCCGAGAGGCCCAATTTTCAACCACTTTTTGCAGCAAGTTGGGCCGTATGTCAGCAATAACGCGCCGAATATTCTCTTCCAAGGCGTTAATCGTGTCCGGCTTATCTGCGTAGACAAGCGACTTCACATAACCCCACAAAAAATAGTCCAGCGGTGTTAAATCGCACGATCTTGGAGGCCACGCTACAGGCCCACGACGCGATTTTTACTTTATTTTAGAGTGATTTAAAAAAAATTTAGAGTGATTTTTTCTAAATTTGCACTATTTGCAAACGTTGTTCAGGAGTAAGTCTATTCATTATGAAATGGCAAACCAAACTGAGCATAAATCAAGTGACAGCTGTCAAAAACACCAACTACGAAAAAAGTAGTGCCAGATTGAAAACCACGCCTCTAAAAAAAAACATCCCTTTATATTACATATATTAATATGTATTTATATGTCAATTGTAGTGTTCATTGTTTTTATTTTGTGTATTTTTTCAAAAACGCTAATTGCATTTGCGATTATATTTCTACTATATAATTATACTCTAGTTAAGCGACATTCGTTTCTTTTGAACAGATCTAAACCTAGTTAACTTCGGCAATAGCTTAAAATTAAGATAAGTGTATTATATAAATCATAATACTATATTGGTTACTTGAATTTGACATTAACTTGTGAACTTTGATGTGAAATTGCCCTTAAACGTGAAAATTACGTTTATGAATAAACATTTTGCTTTGGTTTGAAGTGTTGTTTATATGCGACCCGAAGTATTAAATACACAAAACCTATATTGAAATGTGAATTGCATTTTAAGAAAAAGGTTTAGTGTGAGGTCTTTAAAAACAGCTCATTTTAAAGTCCCGTTTAGCAAACTGTACTTATAGTACTTACTAATTGCTTGGTTTTTTTTTTGAATTTAGGTCCACCAATTAAAAAATTAGAGTGGGGGAGAAATATATTAAATTAATTTTGAGTCTCATATCTTGCGAATGAGGCATCAAAGTAAAAAATATCATGATACATATCTGGTTGCATTTTTTCAAGAGATATGCAATGAGGTAAATAAAATTATAACTCTACTTTCTACATATGGGAGGTACCCGAGATTCGATTTTAATTATAAAACGTTTGAACCACACGTAATTATTTTTTAATTTATGAATATCAAGTTTGTAATTATAGATTATGATATTAATAATAGCTGTCATCTACTAACATGTTTATAAATTCAACAGATGCACATTTCGTTACCTCAAAGTATGGTAACATTCAACTTTTGCATGGTGGCCATCTTTATTCGTGTAAGAAGAGGGCTCCGGCGGGCAACGCTCGCTACTGGAGATGTTCCAGAAAGCACGCTAGCAACTCTGCGAGACATTGCAACGCTACATGCAAGACGATTGGAAAACGCATCATTTTTGTTCGAGCAGAAAAACACGTCTGCAACATGTAGATTTGATTGTAATGATATCTAATGGAAATCAAATTTATTTATGTGCGGAAAATCAAAAATCTAAAACATTTGATTTTTTGTTTGATCAAAATGCTTGTTTAACTTTATTGTATATCTTTATTTCCGCAACTAGTCGCAACAAGGCGACACCGTTTAAATCACGCTATTAATCTAACGCAAAGAATAGCTGCGTTACTGAAGCTGGCTCATAGCGGGACAAAATCGTGTTCATTCGCAGCCACACTACAGAGTCGCGTTTAACAAAGTCGAAAGCGATTTCGAAGCGAAGCGAAGGCTTGTTCTGTCACACAGAAATATTGTTGCAAGCGACACCATGACAATGTAGGACGGTGACGAGTTAAGCTACAAATCACGCAGTTATTTTGTAGCCGTTTAAATATTAGGCTATTCCAAAATTGCGTTTAACGTAACCTCAGTTATATGATTACTACTAGTCACAACCGTGAGATTGAATGCATACGCAACACAGTTTCCCCGCTGGGTGGGGGTAAATAAAACTGAAAAAGAATTGAAACTACAGTTAATTTTTAAATTGTTGTTTGGTTAACTAGTAGATATTGCCCTTTAGGCAATAAGAAAACACCATGTAATAAGGACTAAATATTTTAATTATTGTTTAAATAAACACATTCATTTTTCATTAATCTTTGACAGACTTTATTAAAGTCTGATTAGTTTTTAGAAAGATTACAATAAAAGATTTACTGCATTATTGCAATTAAAGAAATCATTAAGGTGACATTCATTTAATGTTTTGTCAAATAAGAATAAGGCTTTTTGCATAGTAGTATGTTGCTTAGCTTAAAAGTAACCACAAAACACTATCTATAATTTAATTGGCATGCACTGTCATTTTAGCGACAAACTACCGTGATTATGAATAAGACTGTAAATGTTCATTTTTAGAACTGAGGTAGCAAATTTGACTTTTTGCTGCAAATTTTAACAAGCAAAACCTATAATAAGAACCCAGAAACGTGATTCTGGCTTAAAAATTGGCACAGCTGAGTTAAACATAAGTGATATAATAAATACAATGTTGCAGTATTCTTTTATTATGTAACTTATTCTTCGGATCTTTTGTAAAGTTATTTTTATATCCCTGAATCCGTGAACCACCAAAGAAAATGTATTAATTTACAGAGAGTTTTTTTTTAATCATTTATTTTTTAGTTTAGTTTTTAATCATTTATTTTTGACTGATAAAAATACGGCCAAAGAACTTTTACTTATTTATGATATCACTTCTTTTGATTTTATATTTGTAAGTTGGTTATGTTATTCCTTTTATAATTATTAATATTTTCACTGTGTTTCTAAGTAATCAACAAAAAACCAGTTTCTATCCCTTATATTAAATATTTATTGTTATTTTAAATTTCCTTTCAAAAAGGTAAAAAGTTTGTTATAATACATTTAATTGAATTATATTAAAGTCAAAGCCTAACCAAATTTTATTGCATTATATAACATTTAAAGCTTAAACCAAAAGACCTACTTATTTATGTATTTTTTAGTTTTTAAACAAATAAGGTTGTGGTTGGTAATAATGTTGTAAATATGTGTGTGTGTGTTTTATAATATATTTGCAATGAATTACTTAAAACTACATTGTACTCAACTCTTTTTGTTGAATTTGAATTTTGTATGATATGCATTCAATAAACAAATAAAAACTAATATGTGTTCTATATGTTATTGCAAATAATTCGATTAAGGTTATTTATTTAAACGTGTTGTTCATGCTGCATGGCAACAAAAGATTTCTTTTTACTACTGTTAGTGAAGATAGTTATATTTATGTGGTAAGAGTATGTACCGGCTCTCTGAATATAAATTGGCCGATGAGTACAAGTTTATAACCTTCTTAACTAGGTAAGAGTTACCTGTTCTAAGGAAGGTTATATATGAAGTGTTACAGTGCATAAAATAGACCAGCGCAAAACCCTGTGAAAAATATAAAATGACCTAATGCACAAATATACACACTGATATACACACCCACACCCACACACACACACACATGAATACAATTTAAGTGTTTAATCAAGAACACTTAATATTTTAGAGGTGATGGTTTTAGAGGCGTGGTTTTCAAGAAGAGATAAAACGCATATAATGTGATGTTATGGCTAAGAATTTAGTTTTATTATAAAGATAAGGGTTTGCCATTATGTTTTAAAAATGATTTCGGGTAAATGGCCGCCGCGGCTGACTCGAACAAATTCCAGCCGAGAGGCCCAATTTTCAACCACTTTTTACAGCAATAACGCGCTGAATATTCTCTTCCAAGGCGTTAATCGTGTCCGGCTTATCTGCGTAGACAAGCGACTTCACATAACCCCACAAAAAATAGTTCAGCGGTGTTAAATCGCACGATCTTGGAGGCCACGCCACAGGCCCACGACGCGTTTTTTACTTTATTTTAGAGTGTTTTTTTCTAAATTTGCACTATTTGCAAGCATTGTTCAGGAGTAAGTCTATTCATTATGAAATGGCAAACCAAACTGAGCATAAATCAATTGACAGCTGTCAAAAACACCAACTACGAAAAAAGTAGAGCCAGATTGAAAACCACGCCTCTAAAAAAAACACCCTATATGAAAAAATAAAATGAATAAATGAAACAATTAAAAAATAACAAATAAATAAAATATATAAACAATTATTAAATATATAAGTAAATAAATATTCAATATAAATAAATAAATATTCAATATAAAAATAGTGTTATACTACATATAGTATAGAAACATATCTTATATATAGTGAATTAGTGATATATATATACATTGGGCGTAAACATATTGGTATGACATATCTAATTAAGCCTATTTTTATTTATTTATTTATTTTTTTTTTTTAAACATTCTAGGTAACTAAAATAATATTTTTTACTTAGTAGCTAAAGTCGCATAATTTACAGTCTTATTAAATTTTATCTAAACAACTATTTCTGAAATTAATTTCTCAGCATCACCCAAAGAGATTAACCATTTTAATATAGATTTAGCGAGGCTAGCTTTAGTTTTAGCATCCCTAATTTCATCGCTTATCTGATTATATATTTTTATATAAGTTATATTTTTATATAAGTCCGTTAAGATCATGCCGCAGAAACTGTAGGTATCGTCTACCTTTGAATATTCGTGGCAGCTCAAATGGCCTTATCAGCCTACCGCTGATTATTCTCGCCCACAGATTGACACCAAACTGATGTTGGAAGCGATCCCTCCTTATAATTCTCGGATTATTCACCGACCAAGAGTGCATATTGTGTATGTTGAATACGCCAACCCTTTTAAATGTTGACTCATCGCTCCACAAAATCGACTCAAAGAAGTATTCATCTTCCCGGGATCGACGAAGTATTTCTCTGAAAAATGCTACCCGTAAAGCGTTGTCTCTGGGCAAAAGCGCCTGCACACGTTGCACGTGGAAAGGGTGCAAATGGTTTCTACGTAACAGTCGTTGTACCGTGGACTTTAGAACACCAGAATATCTTGCAATGCGACGTACATTAGTAGAAGGGTCCTCTCGCACCAAGGCAAGCACATCTTCCTCAACTTCGTCCCTCATCGATCTTTCATCTCGATATGGAAGTTAATTTGTCGCGCGCTCCTGATACTTTTCTGAATTAAAGCATTGCTTATGCACCTCAGTATAATAAATACTAATGAATTACTTAGAATCAGTATGAATACTAGAAGTTTTTAAAGTGGTGGTACAACTTTCCGTAGTACTTTTTTTTAAAGTAAACTATACAAAGTTGAAGTATTTTTTTTATGAAAATAGTAAATTATGACAAAATTCAAGTTTACTTTTTTAATATCGAGGAAAAGTTCACGAAAATACTTTTACTAGAAAGATAAATTACTAATAAGCACGAAACAAGAAAAAAAAATGTTGAAAAATAGATCATTTTTTATGTAAGACGGGGTAAAGTATTTTCAAAAAAGTGGTTGTAAGTGGTATAACTTCTAAACCATTGAGAATTGGTAGACCATGTTTATATTAAGTTTGATTGCAAATTACCTCTCCTATCACCTCATTTCGTTTGATCCACCACTTTTACTTATGGGACACCCTGTATAAACACCACGTTCCAGTATAAAATTGTTTATTCAGCAAAATTGAACACAAATTTGTCATAAATTTACCTCAAAACGGATTTGCCAAATTTATTATTAACATATTATTAACTATTGTGAACGTGGAATGTACATCAAAATTTTGAGATTTTATACTACATTTTGTTATTTCTCTTGTTATTAGTTACCTGAATGGAAATTTTGCATTTAATACTGAATATTTATATGTTCTGCATTTCCCGAATTAACCGTGTATAAAAATGAATGTTGAATAAGTTCACTTGGTTTGCATGTATGTTTATCTATGCGGTGGGTTTTGATGACCTTGTGGTCAATGACCGAAATCCTGGCTGTACAGCTCTTCTTTGAACAGCTCCAGTTAGTCCAACCGGTCGACCTATTGAAACTGTTGAAAGTGTAAGTGTGGCCTTTGTACAATATCAATTTGGAACCTTTCTGTGATCTGACAAAGTGGATATTTTCTGAAAAAACACATTGTATCAATTATTTAACGAGCCGAACGTTGTACAGTACATTAAATTGGACGTCTTAGGCGGCAGGCAGGTCACATACAGCAATTGGCCGATACGGAACCACCTAACCGAAGAACTCGTAAGAGTGGATAGTGATGCAAATATCATCGGCATCCTAAACTGGAAGACCCTAGCTGCTGAGAAGAATATATAGAGGATTCCAAGGACATCAACGCCCATCCTGGGCTGTATACGCCCCCCGATGATGATAATTAATTATCTACTTAATTACCTTATTTTACATTTAAGGGTATCGCTGCATTTGTCTAAAGAGAGTGACATGCACGCCCATGTTTAGTTGCTCTAATAACTCTTACCTAATTTAGTCATAAACCCAATCATTGACATAAGACATTATATTGAGACGTTTAATTGTTTAATTGTTTAATGTTTAATTGGTAAGATACCTACGGAAAAGGCACCAGCCTTCGTGGGGTTGTATACGGTATTTACTCAAAATAAAAAAAAATAACTTTTATCAACAATATATGTGACCACCACTTTTAAGATCAAATATCACAAACTTTTAAATGTAAAATTCCATACACTATGAATAATTTCAAATTTAATGATTGTGAATAATCATTGATCCTTGTGGCTCTTAAGCACTTAAAAAATCAACCAAAATTAATACTATTAATTATAGGATAGTGTCATCCCCTTTTACAATCGATTTTTGATATAAACATCGAGGGATAGGTAAGTGTTTATCACAATTTAGCGAAAGTTAGTGCAAGGGTAATTTTTAACAATCATTAACTTTTCTATTATTTTTATTTGATAATAGACAAGCAGCATATTTTTTTTTTGTCTCTATCTTGTTTACTGTCTATGTCAACATTTAAGGTTCTTTTTATATTTTATGGCATCACTTTATATTTTAATCGTATTATGATCAATGTTTTTTCCTATTTAAATGATCGATTTTTGCAAGTCACTATAATTTAATTTTTTAAATGAATCAGCGTTTCAGCCACAGTTGCCGCAATGTAATATGAACATTGATTTGTAAGAGTTTAGATGGTCTAGGGATAATATTATACAAATACTATTTTATGTTTCAAACGTATTTATTGCTTACTACACTACGCACAATATTCAAAGATACGCTTTTTGTATCTTTTATTTTGTAAATTACTTCTGGATGTTTATAAAATTCATATTATTTTTCTTGACATTCAAATAAAACATTTATTTAGACAATTATTTACACCTTCTTATCACAAAATTACAATTGAAAAACCCTCGACTCATAGAAATCAATCTTTTATAGATCACCTTACATAACAGAGACAAATGCGATATCATTCTTGGTATAATAATGGTCGGAAAAAAGAAAGAAATATCCGTAATTTGGAAGCTTTGTAAAAGTTACGTACAGTCTTGACCGGAGAGCGGTGTACCGTGTACACTTAGTTACAGTAAGTTGTAAGAGTGACACTGCACACCCCCAGTCACCTCGAAAATGGGCTCGCCTGTCCTGGCGCCTGGTAATGTGTTAGTAAGAGCAGCTTTTATAATCAATTGTGGATGGCAATTTTACTCAATTCAGCCTACTTCATAACAATTTTTACTTTATTAAAGATAAATATTATTTGTATGCAAGTTATTGCAAAATTCTTATATTTTTGAAATATAGTTTCAAGTTATCTCAATAAATAAAGATAACAAACAAAAAACATTATTACAAGTATATTAAGTTGCATTGAAATTATCACAGAAGATTATTAAATAAACATTTGCAACCTAACATAAACAAGTGCCTCTTGCCGCTAAACCGGCCAATGTTCAAATCGGGTCCTATCAAAAATAGATTTGTTATTATTAATAAAAAATAAATGATGAAGTACTTTGATCCAGGAACCTTACCACGTTATTACCTTACCATACCTTGCCCATACTATTCTCATATTATTCAACCTTATCATATACTTTTGACATTGTCTCTAAACGCAGTTAATTAATTGTACAAATTGCATCATTTCACTACACACTTGTACTATAGCACATCTACTCATGACATTGGCATTACTAGTACTCAATCAATACAATTCAATGAACAAAATTTTTTGGGCATTAAAATGGCCGCCGAAAAAGTTCATGCGATCTGCAAGTATGTTCGTCTATACGGTGCATTTTGACAATCTTTTGGTCAATCACCGAAATCCTAGACGAACAGCCATTCCTTCTCGAGCAACTCCAGTTGGTCCAACCGGTCGACTTATTAAAACTATTAAAGGCATATGTATGGCCCTTGTATGATATCAACTTTGAACCTTTCTGTGATGCAACAAAGTGAAAAGAATCTGAAAAAATAAATTTTATTGAGAGCGACATTTGCATGATGCATAAATGCTGACCAAAATACGGTCTCGTACTAGCTATTTTTAGCTAGTATGAACCTATCACATCTGAGAATAGCCAAGGTAAAATAGTAAGAAAAAAACATGGTTAGACCAGTTTGGTGGTTTGACAGCTTTCGCCAGAGCCATTTATCTGAATTTTAAATATACAATATTATTATAACCACCACGAACCAAACCATAAATACGAATAACCATGATATATTAAATGATATTTCTGTTCATATCTTATGTAAGTGCGCATTTTGTATTAACTGCGTTTTGTGGTGGTACCTACATACTTATTTCAAATTCATTATTATCAGCTATTCCGAATCGAAGTGATCGAGTTACGAATAATTATATTTTCTAACAAATTTATATATATATAATAACATAATAAACATACAATATTACATACGTAATTACAGAATACTGAGTATTTACGCATTTTTCAAAATATTTTTTGTCTCTTTTTTTATTGAAGGTAAGTAATGTAAGTCGATCATACAATAATTTGAAGAATTCATTATGATAAGGCCAATATGCTTTACCCTTGCATGAAGTGAATGCAGCCTTTCACCTAAAGTGACTTCAGATTCGAAATGTTTTGCATTGTAAATGCATTAAACCACAATCAAAGGTATTCAAATTTCTTGGAATGACATTCAGTGCAATTGGCCTATTATCAGTTCGACTTTCAAGCAAATCTTCCTTTTTCTTTGTGTCTCACGTCAGTTTGTGTCTCATGTGTCATGTGTAAAAGAAGATATGAGCTGGATGTAAAAAAAATGAAACTACTGAAATTAAAATTGTAACATGTAAAATTAAATGACAAACTAAGATTATTCAGGGTTTAATTTATATAATAAAATGTACTCACGTTTTCAAATTAACCCTTAAAAGCATTTGAGTCCGGAATAATTTTGGCGCCAAAAGTCGTTAAGACCGAATTAATGACCTTGAAAAATCACTCATCTACTATAAAATCCATAGTGCAGGCATGAGTCGTTTAATATTTACAAACTGGTATCATCTGATTCACCATAAAATTCTCTATTATAAAATATCACTTTGATTTTTTTTTATTTCGTAAATTAAAAAAAAAAAAAAAAAGTTGCCATATCAAATTTTTCATGTTGACCACCCAATTTTTCACTATTTTGACAAATGTTGTCAAATATTACACTTTTTTTTTACATTTTCATATATTTATAACTATACATTACAATTTAAGTCTTCCAAAATATGTACAGTTTCCAAAAAAAAAGAAAAAGTTAAAAAAAAATATATATATATGGGAACGGTAGTACATTAGTGTATTTTCAATACAAATTTATAAATAGTAGTAGACACTACATTGAATTGAAAAAATAATAAAACAAAATTGTTTCGTTGTGATTTCCAATGGTGAAAACATCAAGTTAATAAATAATACTGAATTAATACCAAAAATAATAAAAATCAAGCAGGCAATGCGGACGTATATATACGTCCTTGTGCCTTCCGCGAACTTCGCTGGCCGGGCGGCCGGACGTATATATACGTCCTTTTGCCTTCCGCGACCTTCGCTGGCTGGGCGGCCGGACGTATACGTCCTTGTGCTTATACGGGTTTGACATTACTTTATTGACATTGACAGATTATTGAAAAAGGAACGTTTGAAATCACACAAAATTCACGGCTCGAAACTCATTCAGTCATGTCAGTTAGTATGAATGTTTTATTTTATTAAATTTAATGTATTTATAACACATATTACAGATAATTTTAACTTTTCGCACTCCTTCTCTATATAAACTTTAACCATGCCAAATCTCACACTCCTCCGTGCACGCATTATGTTTAAAAAGGAATCCAAAGTTTTCCCTTCACATATTAATATATAGATTTAGTTTCTAATCATTTCCTATCTATGACTTCAATTAAATTCAGGCTTTATTGAGATGTGCTGGCCTAGAGCCAAAAAGTTAAAAATTCTTTATTCGATTACGACATTTAAATGTCGCTCAGCGGGCCAAGGGGCACTGCTCCGCCTAGCTAGGCCACCGCATTCACTACTAGATACTACATTTAAAGATTATTAATCAGAACCTTCACAGGCCACTGTAGGCTAAAGAAATACCTACACTAATCTAAATAAACTATCATCAAATGACAAGTGCAGGTTCTACCAGGAAATCTTAAAAACCCCACTACTACTTGATGTGGGCCTCTAATCCACAAAAACTATCAAATTTTAGGCAATCATCTTCTAAACCCTGAAGAGATTACAAGCAATCGCACCGAAAAAAAATTCTTAACTTTATCAACAAGTTTGCAAACTTTAAGTGGATGATAAATACAATAGATCTGCAAAGGATGCGGTACACAGGGAGTGAATGGACCCCTATATCCACTAAAGAACATAGCATATGTCCGGAATATCAATAAAAATGTAGGCATTTAGATAATCAGGTTGAAATCTATTTCAAAGTAAAAGTTCGATTTTAATCTGGGAATATTTAAAATTAGCAAAATTCTTAGAGAAAATACTGCTTTTGTTACAATACTTTTGGCAGGAATATTTTACGTAAAAATTCGGCTTTGATCAGGAATATTGTTTTCAAACAATTTTGAGGTAAAATAAAAGTGATAGTAACTTAATTGAAATTTATTCAGTTTAATCAAGCAACCAATCTTATTTACATTCATTTCATAACAAATAAATTTAAAGCATTTAGTTATAAAAAATATATAACAATCTCAATCATTATTATTTCTCTAACAAATGTTTAACACAAGCTCTTGGTCATTTTTATTTTATTACAATTAATGTTCCTTAGACAATTTAAATTCTCCATGTGAGCAAATGGCGAGAGAAATCGTTAAAATAATATATATATATTTTTTTTTAACACATTCAAGAGGAATAAAATCATTTGCATTATGCACAGAGAATCCTCACTCTCTGTTTTGTATTTTATGCAGAAAAATATGAAAGACCTCACTATTTTTTTTAATGCTCTAAAATTTTTTGACTTGAGGACCCGCAGGCTTCAAAAAATTGCCAGGGGCCTCAGACAGTGTAGTTACGCTATCATTTCTGGTTTACTTTGACTTCCAAATAGTATGATGATGACCAGTTTGTTTTATCTAAGTATCAAGTGGTGAAGTCTCATGAAGAGTTCATGTCTCTTGAATTTTATTCTATATAGAAGCATCAATTCTTATTAGATAACGATTCTGACAAATAGTAATCTTCGCGGTCATTACACCAAATTACCTAAAAAATGTCTTTTTGAAATTGGATTTTTATACCACATTTCATAGGGTTTTTTCTTACAGGTATGTCTGTAGTTGTTAGTAACGATTGCGTTGTCTAGGATTCGAACTGAAGCATTGCATGAATTGGTCGTACACAACCAGACCTTGATACCGCTGGCATTAGTCCGACGAAGATAGTACGAAAAGCCATTAAGTGACATTTGTTGTCTGCCTAGGCGCGATTCAGTATATAATGGAAAGCCTAAAAACAAGAAGAATATGTCAGTAATCTTTTAATATTATTGTATATACATACATAAAACTTAATATCACGTCACGTCACGTTTATCTACGAAAGATAACACCTCCGCTTTTTCAAAAATCTGGGATTTTCAAAGAGAATAAATACATTTCACAAACAATTCAAGGCCTGTAGTTAAAACAATATCTTGTCTGGATGTGAAATCGCATTCGAGTAAGATAGGTATCTATATCGCCATGACAATGCTATCAATTTTTGATTAGCCATAGGCCGAAAGGGACTGTCATTACAAATAAACCATCTGAAATCAACAAAAACTATCTACCGAGGTCTATTCTTGATAAAACTAAGGATTGAATTATCAAAATGAACACCTGTCCGGTAAACTACTTCCTGTAACCCTCCACACTCTGCAGTTTTCTATGGCTCTGAAAACAGTTTTAACCCTTAAAAGATACCGTGGGTACATATAGTCACGTTGACCTAGAGTTTAGTTTATATTCGAGTATTTTTTCTTTCACGGTAGTGTGATCAACATTCGGAGAGCTATTTCTTTAATTATTTATATTTGATGGAACCTCATTTGAAACTAAAACCGTTTTCAAATCGCCTGAAGGATTAAATATATTGACTTAAAAAGCGTCAGGGAGAATCAAGAAATTGTCAGAAGAGAGATAATAATGGAAACCCTTCTTCATCAGTGGAGACCAGGCCAAGCGCAAAACAAGGATGCTACAGACATTTCACAAAAAGCGATTTTATGGTTTCTGTTACTTGTTGCGAATGTGATAAATTCCAAAAAGAAATGTTTTTTTTGCGTAAAATGTTGTATCAACTAAAATATCAACATTTCTAAGACAATACTTTGATGCTGATTATTATTATATTTTGTAAACTTTAAAAAAATATATATTTTTATTATATGTAGAAGAACTCTAATTATGTATCACAAAAAGAAAAATGCACTAAGTGCATCATCCATTATGGTTGTTGGGGGAATATTCAATCTTTTGAGTACGAGGGCTGCTATTTATGAATCCAGAATAACAAAAACAAACAAACATATATCATTTAATATAGCTTTATTGCTTTTCAAAATATTTTCCATGATGATCGATGCACTTTTGCATACGTTGAAACCAATTTTCCTAGCACTTTTTAAATTCTGATTGAGCGTTGGATTGAGGTAACTCCAAAAGTGCATTTTGAACGTATCAACGGCCTCTTCCTTACAAAAATTCAGTTGTATCAGCCGACATGTGACAGCTAGGAATGTCATAATACAGAATGATTCTGCGTTGTTGGTTCTTCTTTCTTATTTCGTCAAAGACTTCTGGCAAAACGAGGTAAAAATATAAAAGTACATATTTATGTTCATACATTTTATTTATATATGTATATATATATATATTTATTTATATAAATAATATATACACAATTATATATTTTTTGTATGTAATCATATAATATACGTATTTAGTGTATGTATATAATTTATATGATATATAATTTCTATTTAGTATAATCTGTGTTTTATCTTTTATATGCATGTGGTGTTTTAATATTGAAAAGGTTTTTCTTACTTAAGTCTCTAAAATTAATGTAAATATGTAATAAATAAATAAATAAATGGTCGTGTACCATTCCGAATAAACCATTTTACAATTTTCTAGTGAAACTGTAGCCACATGTCCATTTATACAAAAAAAAAAACAGGCGACCATTTGCTTCAAAGTGCTTTTTGCACAAATAACTTTTGTTGGGTTCGGTTTATCTTAAAAAACCCACACCGTTGACTGTTATTTTAGATCCAAGATTCATCAGCTGTGTAGATATTATAAACAGCTTTTAACGCACCACAATTGTATTTTTTGCACCAATCGACACGAGCCTGTTTATAATCTATTCTCAAGTAGTGCGGAATCCAAAGCGAACAATTTTTTTTACAGCTAAATGTTCGTATAATACCTTATGTATGCTCGTCATACTTATGCCCAGGGACACCTCTATCTCACGAAATGTAAAATGACGATCTTGAATGATTAGTTCTCGCATAGCATCGATATTTTGTGGTACAACAACCGATTTAGGGCAACCTTCTTTAAATTGATCCGTGAGCATAGACTGCCCACGATTAAACTCACTGAACTAGTGATACACAGTGGTTTTCGATGGTGCTTTATCCCCAAAAGTCGAAGTGAGTTGATCGATGCACTGTTTTTGAGTTATCCCACGACGAAAATCATAATAAATCATCGCATGAACATTTTCACGAATGAAATCCATGGCGATGAAGACATGCAATTTTTGAAATGACTCCACATTGGAAAAACAATTGACAGTTACGTGAAACAAAATGTATTATACAGTCAAAGAGTCCTATTTTTAAATTTAGTAATTACTTTGTAAATGTTGTTCTGGAAGTGGCCAGTTCCGGATTCATAAATAGCGGTCGTCATATACCGTTTTTGACCTCTTCTACTACCTCACATAATTGTTGCCAGGTATAACATATTGCTTTCTAGGATTTTCTTTTATACTTAAAAGGCATTGTATTTCCGATGGATACTTAAAAACATTTTAATCATTTTATATATTATTTTTTTTTTTACTTTTTAATCAAAACAAAATAAACATTTAAAATACCTTCTAACAAGCATAATTACTAAAATGCACTCATGTAAAATAATTTGGTGAGTTCCTCATACACTCAATTCACAAAAATGGGATTTAACTGAATGCATAAGGCGTACTTTTACTAACCTAGAAAATACAACGAAACTTCGGCTCCCACAAAATTCAATAACTTTGTATTTTAAACATGCATCTCATATTATATTCATAATACAAAAAACTTACCGCTTATATAGCAGTCAGACTATAAAGATGTTGCAGATAATTTTGAATAACGAGATGATGCACTTCCGCTGAGTCGAGCTACGGGCCGAGCTGAGAGAAAGGAAAACAAAATGGCCGCTGTGGATTGATGTTTTATAATTTACACTGTGTTTTACTACAGGTATGTTAAATTTGTAGTTTAACTATTAAATACCAGATGGCAGACCAACACATGTAAAAATAAAGTGCATTTATTTGCCTAGATAGTTGATTTTACCCGAGGACCAAACATACCCCTCCCTTATCTTATATTATTATTAAAGTAAGGTGTTCTATAAATGATAATTAAGAATTGATTAATAAATTAATAAGCCATTGCCTAAAAAATATATATTTAGATTCAAGTATACTAAGACGACGGTGGAGTCGTGCTGGGTAAAAAAGAGTATTCGAATCGGGGGTCTGGCTTGACGCACGTATGCTGGATTGAACTAGCAATAACGTTGTCCTCGTTATACACTTTGCAAGTAGCTCTGCATTTGGACTTTCCGTTGGCCGATGACTTAGAGCAGATCCAGTAGGTGGATTGGATGTTTTGCTTTTTCATATTGTAAGTGTAGCCGTTGAAGAGCAGGACGCGGCGACCTCTATAAGATCTTACGAAAGTTGCCCTTCCTGAAAAGAAGAAATTTTCTAAAATTTAAAAGCAATAGGTAATTAGTAACCGGACAGCTCGGCTTTTGATGGTCGATCATTCATACTCGTGAAAATACTACGAATGTCTTCCAATGTATTCATTCTTATTCATTTTTTTTTAATTTAAAATTTTTTGATTCGATTTTCATTTGAATCGTCTGTCAGAACCTAGTTTTTAGTAATTACTAAAAATTTCAAAAATCCGCCTACTAATTACAGAGATATGTGCATAGGTACATTTCTCCATTGGAGTCATCATATGGAAGCTTTGCTCGCTACGCTCACTTCAAGACAAAAACGCATTCATAAAAAGCTTATTATTATTGCAAAATATTAATACAATTTTAGGCAATTTCATTCCATGAACGTCCGTCCACCCGTCCGTGTGCAGCGTGTGTTCGAACGCAACTAAAATCTTCCACGCAGGCAGTGGCCTGCCAATTTATGGAGTCCCATCTGTATGCTTTCAGTATGGGTGTAGTAGAGGACCCGCTTCATTCCCCTTACGTCTTGCAGCTGCTTCAAACATAATGTATGGGACGGAGTGATAGTAACTTTTAGGTACTTCCTTGCTCTGTGCATTAAACATATGTCAAACTGACAGCTCCTCTCGTCGGTTAATCGCGCTCACGTTTTGAGACAAGCCCTGCTGGTGCGTGGTTTGACATAGTGTCGCTTCCACGGTCGACGTACGGTAATGTGCTGAGAAAAATGCACTTTGTGTGGCAATACCTTATTTGGTCATGCCGGTTCTATTCGATGACGTTAATCGTTGATCACATGACCTTTCGTTGGAATGTGGCGTCGGTTGGCTTATGAGGAGATACTACAGTACAGTGACAAAAGGTTATGATGGTTGAAAGACTGGTCTAGTATTAGTCAACATTTCAAAATATATGCACAAAACCACTTAAAAAAATCTCCATCAAAAAAAAAGAAAAATATTTCCAGATAATTTATTTTTTTCACAAGAAACATATTATTTTACATGACTTATGTATATAAAATTTCCTTTAAAATACATAAATAAATTACACTTTTAAAAATAAAAAATACTAAATCATAGATTTTGACAGTCGACTAGTTCGATTTTGATTCGAAGTTTCAATTTTTAAGACATCTAGCATCTAGGCCCCTTACCAACATTTTTTTACAGTAATGGCTTTTTCAGGTGTTAAAATGAATACTTAGTGATATTGATTTTTTTTTTGTTTTTAGTTTTTTGCACTAGTATAATTTTTTTTTTTTTTAAATACATATTTTTCAAGTATATCTTAGGGTCATTGCATTCAAACGCTGCTATAAAACGTATGAAACAAATAAGTTGTAAAAATACAAAGTGTAAAATATTCATGTGGAACTATTGAAATAACAAAAGATACAGTCAACTGCGACATCATTAAGTTTCAATGGTGTCCAGATAATTTTACTCCCATTCAAAAATAAAGGTAAATGAATAAATACAATTTATTTCCAAATATTTCTGCATTCATGTTTTTCTGTTCGGGCAAAGATGATGCGGTCTTGTAAGGACTTGCAGGTAGCCTTGCACCTCGTTCCATACATTCCATCTAGTGATCGCGAGCATCTCCAGTACACAGAGCCATCCTGATGGACTGTCTGTTGGCTATAAACGAATCCTTCGCAAACGAGCTGCTTTCTTCCGTTCCGCGACAGCATGTAATAGTTTGAACCTAAACAGAAAATACAACATTAAATATTTCCTACGGGTATTTAATCATACGAATAAAATAATTATTTTATTCAGTCGGTAAATACGATTTACAATATTATATTTCAAAACATTTGTGATTTGTTACCATTATTTTATTATTTTTAATTAATAGATGTGCAAGGCTGCACATCTATTAATTAAACAGCTGATAAACCTGTCTTTGATTTTTGTGCTCTTGTGAATAAGTACTCATCTAAACAGGTTTTGAACTTATCAACCGAATTGGAGGTGATCGCTAGTAGGCAATTCATTCCACAAATCAACCACTGGGTTGGATAAAAAGTTCTTTTTTGGGTTAGATTTGAAGACACTTTTGGAAAGTTTTCACTCGTGCCCACGTAGATGGGTATTAGTGTTTAATCACTGCATAGGACAAACTGCAAATTGAAGGACCTTCAAAAAGGTTTTATTTTTTCTTCAAAATGTGAAGTTTTTTTTAAATAAACATGATTTAAAATGATATTTTCAAATAAAGTCTCAAAAAAACAAATTAAACAACTCCCAAAAAAAAAAATGATATATGTCAAAAAAAAATCGTTGTATTACGTCATTTTGTTTTAACCCCTAAAATAAAGATGTACCAAAACTACACAATTTTCGAAACAAAGAAATAACACATGTTTTTGGGCGCTATTCATATTAGGTTATTGTCAGATAATAAAAAAAAATATTTACACAATGACTTTAAAAGCATGTTGTGTTTTTTTTCCACAAAGAGAAATGTTTTTTCGACCTTTAACAAATTTACACGGAATTCAATATAATTTTATCAGTGATTAATTAGAATTTCAGTTGCAAATTCCACAAAATTAATACAATCTTGAAATATTTTTTGTTTATTTTATTTTTATAAATTGAAATTAGTTGGATAAATAATTATTTTGGGCCCTACTCAACTAAGCAGCGGCGGAAAAAATCCAAATAGTATTATAGAATCGCTCTGTTGAATAAATCTTGGCTATAATACTATTATGGTGCAAATTAAGTATTTTTTGGTAGTCCAAATATAAAACTATATTTCTGAAATAATGAACAAAATAAATTTGGTGGGAAGGAGTCGACAGGTGTCACGGAAGCATTCGATAGATACAAAAAGTTTAACAGCTAGAATGATGGTTAGAACATTTAACCATAATAGTCCAACTCTTAAGTCAGGATTTCGAACAAAAAAGTAAAAGGAATTCATAATAAAAAGTAAGATATTTAACATTTATCTACTAAAGCAAATAATATTCATAAAAAAACAAATATTTGGATAAACAAAAATAAACAAAATTTAATTTAGGTTATCACTTTATTTAATCTTTTAAAATAACTTTTTAAAGTTTAACTTCAACTGGTCAAAAATATATATTACAAATTCATAGAGTAGACAAAACGAAAACTGTGTCTTGTAAGATTGATCATTTTGTAAGTATAAGTTTACAGTTACTATATTGTTTACAAGTCTAAGGGCCGAAATTTTATTAATTTATTTAATTTACTATATTTTAGGGAAACATACAGTGTAACTTAATTTATAAAACAGCAAATACATAGTTATTAATTTGGCCAATTACATGAATCCGCGATTTAACAATTTAATTGAAAGGTAGGTTCACCCAGAACTGATTACGTAAAATAGAAAATTATACGTAAATAAAATATAGGGTGTTTTTTTAGAGGCGTGGTTTTCAATCTGGCACTACTTTTTTCGTAGTTGGTGTTTTTGACAGCTGTCACTTGATTTATGCTCAGTTTGGTTTGCCATTTCATAATGAATAGACTTACTCCTGAACAACGTTTGCAAATAGTGCAAATTTAGAAAAAAATCACTCTAAATTTTTTTAAAATCACTCAAAAATAAAGTAAAAATCGCGTCGTGGGCCTGTGGTGTGGCCTCCAAGATCGTGCGATTTAACACCGCTGGACTATTTTTTGTGGGGTTATGTGAAGTCGCTTGTCTACGCAGATAAGCCGGACACGATTAACGCCTTGGAAGAGAATATTCGGCGCGTTATTGCTGACATACGGCCCAACTTGCTGCAAAAAGTGGTTGAAAATTGGGCCTCTCGGCTGGAATTTGTTCGAGTCAGCCGCGGCGGCCACTTACCCGAAATCATTTTTAAAACATAATGGCAAACCCTTATCTTTATAATAAAACTAAATTCTTAGCCATAACATCAAATTATATGCGTTTTATCTCTTCTTGAAAACCACGCCTCTAAAATTATCACCCTATAGTTTAATTTTTGCATATTTACACTGATAAAAATATGTGTTAATTAGAATATGGGTTTTGTTAGGAGTTATTATGATTAACATAAATAATTAAGACTTTTACCCTCTATTTACCTATATGAGACGTGTATATTTTACTTACCACGTTTTTGAATGAATTCAAAGTACGATTAAAAATGTCAAATTCCGAATGATAACTATTATATTCTGTGAAGCGTTTTGAGCATAGTTTGAATTAGTTTTATGCAATAAAAAAAGATCTGTTGATCTAGTAATTCGTTGGGATACTCTAACTCTAAACTGAATACTTTGTATACTGAATACTTTTTTTTTATATTAAAAGTATATTAATTTAGCTCTATAAAAACCTGTTTTCTACTGTTGAATTCTGTTGTCTTTTTCATTTAAATTGTCATTGTCATTCCTGTACAAAAAGTTTGTTTATGGAAACAAATTATCTTATCATATAGTTCTTATAGCAAAAAAAAACATGATGATTCAATTATTTTTAGTAATTCTCTAAGCTCGATTCAGGAGCTTCAACCACCCCTCCTATTTTGCAATTCCACTCATATTGAACTTGACATAGGGACTTACTTTATGAATTATATGCTACTAACAATTCTGTTATTCTGGCTTGGATTCCGGAAAATACTGTAGAGGACATCACTGCCAATAATGTCCACTCCAGTGGTTTTAGGTCTTTATCAAACTCCCATATACTGGCTTTTTCTAACCTAAAAAAATCAAATTGTGGAAAATATGGCAGTCTCGCTGATTATCCTCGTCTAAAAAAGTCGGCATTCATTTAGCAAAAATCTGCCCAACTTTACCAAGCAAACCTTGTTATATTAATTCTTGGTTCTCTAGAGGCCAAATCACTTCCATTTGCAGATAAGTTTAACCACTGTAGCGTCTCAGATTATTTATATAAAATTAATTTTGTCAACACTCCTATGTGTCTGTCAACTGGTAGTAGGATCAGTGAACCATATATTTTTAGCGTGTCTACAAAATTCCCATTTCTCAGATTTTTTGTCTGAATTGCTTAAAATAAAATTCCCTATGAATATGAATTGTTTGCTGTATTTCAATAATCTTAATGTTTACAAAATCAACCTCAAGATTCATCGACTTGCATGGCCCAGACATTTAATGATCTATATGATCTAAATCGCATCTTATGGTAAAAATATCCCATAAGAGGGTGGAGATGCCAAAAAAAATATATACAGATAAAAAAATCTTCAGATTTTGGTCAACATAAAATAATCATAATTTGGGTTAGGCTGGTCGCACACGCAGCCACTTGTGGTCGCCACTGGTGGCCGCAACGAGTAGCTTGATACGGCCACCGGTGATGTCCACCAGTGGCAACCACAAGTGGCTGCGTGTGTGCTGGTATCACGTTTTTAGCGTTGAATTGAGCTGAGTGTCTGTGCTGTGGCCGCGCGTGTGCGGAAATATTGGTAGGGAGTGGCAGCTACAAGCAGCAAGATACAGCCACTGCTGCAGCCTGTGGCTCACTCGGCGAGTGGCGGACGCTGCTTGTGCGCAGGGGCCATACTAACTGTATTGAAATGGAAACCCGCAGCTTGTGGCCGCCACCGGATCACTACGGACATTCATTGCAAGTACCTATTGAAATCAGGTGCGACAGACAACCTATTATTCATCTATATATAAATATGGCTAAATTTGGGATGATAAGGTGAAAGTAATGAATTTGGCAAATACACACACTCAAACAAGTTTAATATATAATACTATAAACAGAGTTATAGTTGTTGTTCCAAGGTAAAACGTAAACTTAAACAGAATACGGCTGAAGTATGGAGCTGTTAACGTATTGGTACTAAATGCTTAAATTGACAACTTGTACTAAATATGACACCTGTGATAACTTTTGAAAATAATGCTACCATTTATCCTATATTATTAGACCAAACATTGTAAATATTTCATAAAAACTACCAACATGTCGACATAACATAAGTTGCTGCCGATTGCCTGCAGTTACTTAGCCAAGCAATACTTTGGTCAAGTGTTGAATCTCATTAAAAAATTATGCGTTTTTGCAATAAATGGTGGGCAGTTAGTCTAGGTTTTACACAAGTGTGTATATTGAATCCTTTGAATGCGGCAGCCACCTGATCAATTCGAATTGTGGCTTTGCATTTAGAGTTGGTTGCTCTCGTACACTTCCAGTAGCTGTATCTTCCAGTTACTGATGACTTTGTGTACGAATATGTGCAGCCGTTGTGGAGGATGAGTGGTTTGCCTCGCCGCGAACGAACAAACTGAAGTCCTAGGTGCTCCATATCAGGAAATCCTACAAACCGTTGAATAACGAGCAAATTAGATTTTTTACAAGAAATTGTAAATGATTTAATTTATTTAGATACAATAAATTAACTTTTGATTGTGACATAGAATTTAAAATTGAACGTAATCTTATGTGTATCATTTAATAATATAAAATTACAAAAAAGCTAGATTAAACAAAAAAAAAGTAGTAATATGATCCTTAGAAACAACGAAGTGCAATAGAAAAAATCTGACCTATTTTGTGTAATTTATGTACAAAATATTTGATAAAAAAACTATTTATAAATTATATCCCCCAACATAATATAATTTATTTCTGGATAGTATAATATATATATATAACATAATCGTGGTTGAAGTATACACTAGAGGTTGTCAAAAAAAATCCATTTTGACGTATTTTGTCATACATATAGCCGTATAAAAACTAAATAATTTTTTGTTAAATATAAGAAAATATCTTTAAGGGTATATAATCGCTGTATTGAAAAAACCTAATATGTTTTGATGTCTTGATGTCGCCACCACACAAAAATGTTAATACCCCGTTTTACTGGATTATAATAATAATTAATGTTAACACATGGTAAACCATTTTCACTGTTTTTTTTATCATTTGCAATTTATTGGATATGAAAGAAATTTTATTTGAGATTTAATTAATTTTTTATTGTGCTTATACCTTAAACTATTATACATAAATGACATTGTGAAGGGTAACACTTCAGTGCGAGTGTGAACATAGGTTAGTATTCCATTTTTGTTATATTGGTAAATCTTTTCAAATTTCTGCGCATTTGGGGAGTTAACTTATTAAATAATATATATGCCACAATAAAGCCAAAGATATCACTACAGGAAAGAGGAAAAAACCACCACTTTCTATCAAAATCCCATTAAGCAAACTACGTATCTTTAAGTAATGTAAAAGACAAGTACGGAAGGACCATTCCCACAAACTGCAGATGTTCCTATTTTACTACAGAGAATAATGTGATTCTAACGGCTAAATTACCTTAAAAAAATTAATCCATCATGTGGAAACTCATCAGCCTAGATTGTCTGTTCGTCTAGCTCGCTGTCTTCCCACATTTCTTTTACTAATGCTTTGTTGCCATTCTATGACCCCGAAGATAGCCATGCTGACCGTAGATTCCCAAGACCATTTTACATTCATTATTTCGTTTGACCTTAAATGATCTTATTTCATACTTTAACTCTTAAAGTGATGCCGAATTTCAACACTCTACGTAACTTGTTACACTTATATAAATTACAATTACAATTACAATTATAATTACATTCGGTTATAACACATCTACAAAATACAATATTAAGCAGTGATTAAAAAAAGATAATACAAAAAAACAAGGTTACAAACTTTAGTCAGTGGTAAAGTTGCCATGTCTGTATTTTGTACGGACGGTTTGTATCTTACAAGCCGTGTCCGTACCGTATAAAGGAAAAAAGAGAGAGTTGTCAGTAATTTGGAAGCTTCGTAAAACGTTGCGTACAGTCTTGAGTATGAGAGGTATGTACCGTGTAACTTACACTTATAGCAAGCTGTAAGAGTGAGCTCTCGCCTGGCCAGTGGTCTGGCTCGGGGCGGTGCGCTGTCAGTTTTGTTTTGTGTTAGTGAAAGCAGCTTTTAAAATCAATTGTGGAGGGCAATCTTACTCAATTCAGCCTGCTTCATGACAATTTTTACTTTATTAAAGATAAATATTGTTTGTACATATTGCAAAATTCATATATTATTGAAATACAGTAACATGTTAAATTACTAAGTTTTAATACTATACTAATCAAATCAAATACTATCTAGGCATATCGCTAGTAACTGAGAATGAGATATGTCAGCTAAATAGCTGCTTGCTCAATAAACAATAATAATAATATTACATATTTAAAAATTGGCCTTATTATAACTAATACTGATTAACCGTACCCACTTTTTGTGCTAAGAGAAGTGACATTTCAAATTATTTTATAGAATTTTTACAATTTATTTTCTCTAAAAGTGGCACCATTACAAGGAAAGGTTTTAAAAAAAATGCGGTGAAGGACTCCTAGAAACCCTCCACCGGTATGTTTGGAGTCCATATTTTACCTTGAGAGTCTATGGTAACCCTAGTCAGTGGATACCTGTTCTGATTTGGTAACATGTATTAGGTTTATGTATTGCGTTCAGTGATTATGGCAATCGATAAATTCAATTTGCTGATTTATATTGGTCTTCATAGCAGCTTTGCATTTTGAAGAGATTCTTTTGGAGCAATACCAAAGCGAGGAACCGTTGTAGGTGGTGTGATATTTCCTAAATGAATATTCACCTATGATAATCTTTTTGTTTCCTTTATTTGTTACCATAATCCTAAGGCCTGGAATGGAAATAAAAACCAAAATAGTCAGCACAAGTCAAAATAAATAAATATTATGTAATGATAAATAAATATGAGTATATACTTGACCTGATGATTGGGTCTGAAGCGGAGTTTATATAGAAAATCTAAATACACAAAATGATAGCCCTTCTATTTTATTTATTTTTTTCTTCTAGAGGCCAGTGAGAATTTTTGTATGAGAAAAAGTTTTAATGTGGGAGAAAATGTCATAGATTCGCGTCACCGCATCACCGTCTGACATGCAGTCAGGGAGCAAACAACACTTTTGGTTTATACTTGTTTTACGACTGCCTGTAGAAAATAGTCAGGGAGTCAGCTTAGCTCACTAATAATATTAATACCCTGTTATATATTATTGAAGTAAAAATTTCTATATGCACGGGTCAAGTAAATTTTTGTATGGAGATAAATTTTTGAATGTAAAATAAATGGAGGGAAATGTAATGGATTCGTGCCGCCGCATCACCGTTATGCTAGGTTGGGTTCGGTTATCTCCGAAACTACTTTTGAAAATTCTTTCACTAATATTTAAAATAGACTAAATAAATAAATAAAAGGGATTTTTGTGGAGATACATTTTGCAACACAAATTGACGAAAAAATGGTTGTATGAATGTGTTTCTTACGAACGCTGCCTAAGCAGAAAGAGATATATGTAAGCACGTAAGTGGCCCCAAGGGTCCAGAGATACATATATACAAAAAGTAAGGGTAAAGAGCAAAACATACATTTAAATTTATCGACAATTAAATCAACGAAGGACAAAAACATAAGGTTTACATGGTATATTTATAAGGAAAAATAATTTACATATAGTTCTTTATTGAATTTTTTTATTTAACATAAGATAGGAAATGTCTTCATTGCAAATTACAAAAAGATTAATACTTTAAGTATTTAATACAAATCACACAAATTAACAATTATAAAAAATATTATTTAGGGAAATTACAAACATGTTCTTGTGTAAACTTGGTCATTAAAATCTCATTATGTTTTAATATAAGCCGGGCTTTACAGCGTTTACTTGTCTTAGAACATCTCCAATACTTAAGGTCTTCCTTAGGGTTTATCCTCACACACGAGTAAGTGTAGCCTTCGTAAACGAGGAGCTTTTTACCAAACATGGACATAACATATTGGAGAGAACCTGTAAGAATTATATTACAATTGAAGAGTATCTGTTCAAAATAGTATATTTCCTCCCTCAAGTTGTTTTTATTTTAAGCTATAGTACCAATGATACCATCAACCCAACTTAAAATTTTACTTTTTCACAAATTCCCACTTCTAAATTTTTCATTTTTTGACTTTTCATGACCTAGATCATATACAATTATTTTGGGCCCTACTAGACTGAGCTAAATTTGCATGTGCAAACTTATTAAATTTATATTAAAGTTTTCATTTCCAAAAATCCAAAAACATAATGCGCAAGTATGCTTTAAAATTGTCTGTAAATATATAATACTATGGCCCCAATCTTTTATTTCAATGAATAACATACATATTAAGTCTAATGTTTTATACACCAAATATAAATATAAACCCTACACAAAAAAAATATAAACGCCACACAGTCTTCTGTTTTCGTTATATTCATAAAGCCAAACCTTCAGCAATCATCGTAAACTCAATTTTGGTCTAAACTTCCTAATCTATTATGACCAAGATAGAGCATTTCCATAATAAACAATTACATGGCAGATGGAATGACTTCACCCTAATATTATTTTGTTTATTTATTTATTTATTTGTACTCTTTAAGAAGGACTTCTAAAATTAGATAGCTGAATTTAGATACTAATTATACAAAAAGTATTACTCTTAATGGTAGTCTAGTGGTTAAGGCGTTCGGCTATTGGCCCAAAGGTCGCAGGTTCGATTCCGCGTATGGTCATGCCATTTTTAACGCTTATTACCACCATCTCCCCTGACTCAAGTACAGGCATATTCGGCCTAGTTGAGTAGGACCCAAAATAATCGTATATGATCTAGGTCATAACAATTATTTTTAATAAAAATAAATAAAAAAAAAATAATATTATCTAAACATATTTTGCATTATAATTTTGTATCTTCTTTACCTTTCTCTATGCTTGCAGGCCTAAAAATAACAGAAGAAGATTAACGGTGCTCTTTCCGAAGAGCTATCTTCTGTGTTTGGGGTATTCACAAATCATATTATTTCATCTAACGGCTGCATAGTTTAGCATTTCTCAACATCAGATATTTTCAAACGAAAACACACAAAATGATCAATCGCTTTCTCATAATAACATAATCTTGAAAAGCAAAAAAAAAAAGTACTTTAAAAACTAATTTGAATCTTTATGAACTATGGTTCTATTTTTTTGATTTTTGTTTTCATTCAATAGCATACATATTAAGTCTAATGTTTTATAAAATATATGGAAAAATATGAACTTGTCAAGTACCTTAACTTTTAAACAGATAAAAATATATATTCATACACAATTCATATTCATACAAATCTACATCTACAAAAAAAAAAGGAGTCACAACGCTGCAACTTTTGTATGGAGATAATCAGGTTGAGTCCTCAGGATCGCATGAATTCAAAATTTGTATATTAAGGAGAATATTAAAACTATGCAGAATTTTAGTAGATAAGATCTCCAAAAGGAAACCCCACTATTTATTTATTTTATTTTAAAACATCCATAACTTTACATATTACATATTATGTAGTAAACATACGACGAAGAAAAAAAAACAATGAACATGACTAGACTAAACACAGATTACTATTTTTTATTATATAGTTAATAATAAGAATAAATATTGTCTTATTACTACGTTTACACAATACAAGAAGAAAACTTATAATATTTATCAGGAATAACATAAACTAATATTTTAATCACATTTTTTGACTTTCACATTCTTAAAATAAATTAATGTAATCTTAGGTAATTGTTTATTAGTCCATTAGTTTATTTGGTGGTACTATTTGAGGAACAAATCGAATTTGTTTAAATTTGTGTTTTATATTTAGATGACACATTTAAATGAAAAAGGGACAATGCCATACACTCGATTTTGTTAAAAGAGAAACTATTTAGAAAAGAAAGGTCGATCATAGTCTGACGCTCGCTTAGAGATTTTATGCAAAAAAAAGTTCAGTTTATAGAATTTGACACCTCGGTGGAATTTTTAAGAGTCAAAATTTCAGAATCAAATTATAATTTACCGGCAAAAATTATAGGTAGGAATAGAAATTTCAAAAGGTTAGGTTACACGGAGAAGAAACCCTAAAAATTCCTAACGTTATGAGGTTATGTAATTAATATAGAATTGAAATTATTCACCCTTTCTAGACATATCCCATCAAAATCCAAAAAACCCTTATTACATTTTGATTGAAATAAAACCTTACACATATTTAAATTTAAGACTATCTTATTAGATATATCTTATTACTATCTTATTAGATCTATCTTATTAGACTTATACAGATTATTGAGATCATTTTGCAATTTGTTAAAAAATAATTATTGAGGATATTTTAATATTATATAAATAATATCTATAAAGAGTATAAAAACAGGGTTGGTAAACCAGTCGAATGTATAAATTAAAAATAGAATAAAAAATGCTGTTACTTCTGTGGATACTCCAGAAATAACATAAATAAATTTAGATATGTCCATTAACTAAAATAGCTTGAGATCTGTTGCCAAAATAAAGACGGATTCATCTCAAAAGACTTCCGTGAATGCCTATATGATACAGTTTTCGTAATAAAGCCTCAATCTTGACTTTATCGAATGCTTTTGCGAAGTCAGTAAATATAATATCTGGTTAATTATGGGCATCAAGGAACTAGCAATTAAGTTTAAGTAAATTGTGAGAGTGGAACTTGTTGGCAACAAAACATCATGGCATGTTATTTTGTTTGGTTACGAAGACAACTAATAATAAATAAAATGTAAAATAACGGACAAATGTTATAATAAGGAAGAAAGATTATTGGTATTCAAACAAGTTAAATAAACATTTTGAAAATGGCTGAGTGCTTTTAGACATCAAACTAGCATGATAGGAGTGACGGGTTTTTAGTGACTCGAATTCAATATGAAATGGTTTCATTTTGGTTGTCTTCTTAAAATAATATTAGTTTTAAATTAAATAATTGTACCTTGGACATGGGAATGTATTTTCGTATGCGGTATCTTTTGTTGTATATCATTGAAAGCTTAATACTAACTTTGAAGTATAATATCACTTATTTCATAAAAGATCTGCGATGATATTGTAAAACAGCTAATATTTACGTACGTTTCAGTACGTCATTATTACAAAGGTGACTATTGGTAAACCAGGTTGCGTAAAGCTTTTGATGTTTCAACGCAACTCGAGCCTTGCAGCGTTTGCTTGTTTTTGAACACCTCCAGTATTCAAGTCCTTCCCTGGCACTTACTCTGTCGAGGCAGAAAGTGTAGTCTTTATAAACGAGGAGCTTTTTACCAAACATGGATCTGACATATCGGAGACCACCTGCAAGAAATAAAGAACATTTAATAGCATGAATAAAAGGGGATTATTATTATTATTATTAGTTTTAGGCAGGCAGTTTATGCTGATAAACCTAAATCTTCACTTTTATCGTCTCTGATAAACTTGAGGGATTAATCATATTTTTCCAATAACTTTGTAAAGGCTATTTAATTTAAAAAAATAATAATGAAAATTTGACAGATAAGTATCTAATGATTGCAGCCACTATGGGTAACTTTCCACTTTTTTTGCACGATAGAGGAATGGTTTTATATTTAAATTAACTCAATTATTATTTTTTACTTAGCGAGATAAAAACGTAGACTACGTAAACGCGTGGACTATAAATAATTAAGTTAATAAATTTTCAATGTTTTATGTAAAATATTGTTAAGTGACAATACGCTCGGACCTTCATCTCTTTATTTTAACATGGTTCTAATTAAATTAGCAGCATGCAACTTTGGAAACCAAGGGAACAGAATATTGGTAGGAAGTTCTTTGAAAAACAAATTGATGCTTTGAAAATAAAATTTGGTGTACAACTCGTGTCTGCGGCACTCGGGATGAGCCGCTTTATGACTCATCTTTAGACCCTGCATTCGGTTTTAACGGCACCTTCGGTGCGCAACGACTCTTGCCTGCGGCACTCGGAATGAGTTACTTCAAAACATATCTCTAAATTGATAATGTACAGTGTAGCAGATGACAGAAGAAATTTACGTTGACGTTTTTGAATTTAAATATTTATTTTCGAATCACTGTCAAAAAGTGTTCCAGACAGACTTTTCATACTTAATTTTGTATTGTATAACGTAGCAGATATAAAGAAGATCAAATATTTGAATTAATTTATCTATATTTCTGTTGCCTTAAAAATAAATATTTTTTTTAAACTGTATAAATTTTTTAATAAAATCTATCTTACAAATCCACGTGGTAGTCGTATTTTAGAAACCCGTACTTACTGGAAATCGGACTTATTTGCCATTCATATGTTAATGACAAAGTAATGTAATTTGAAAAACATTTAATTTAAATAATAAAGAAGTGTTAATAATAAATAATATGGTCCCTCCCTCACCAGTCCTAGATTTGTCAATAGGCCGTGGCCTAGGGCGGTAGATAACAGAGGGCGCTTTCACTTTTCATTACCTATGTAAGAAAAGGAAGGGGCTGCCGCAAATGAAGTGACCTATACTTATGAAAAGTATGCCACATAGTATGTTTATTTGCCAATAAACATAGTGATATTCATGAGTTTAATACACGTCATAAAAGTAATTATGTTCAATCTGTGTCAGCCCGTACGGCCAAATACCAATCTACATGTCATTATTTAGGCTTAAGAAATTTTAATATGCTACCTAAATGCTTTAAAAGTATAAATAACTTTCGTGAGTTTAAGCTTAGGTTGAAGAAATATATTCTGGAAAAAAATATTTATAGTTTTAAGGAATTTAGATAGTTAAGTGATAAATTAGGTATACACAATGCACATCATGTAACTTCTGTTCATGTATTTTTTTATTTTTTTTTTTGTTATTATTGTATTCTTTATTCGTATTTCTCTACTGTTGTTACTGTTGTTGTTGTCTACTGTTGTACTGTTGTATACTGTTGTTTTTTTTTTTAAATTGAAATGTAACGGTATGCACAAATATGTAACTGTCATTCCTGTACAATAACTTTGTTCATGAAAATACATTATCTTATCTTATCTTATGAATCCGGCACTGCCCCTTACTCAGTGTTATTATTTAAGTTTATTTATTTCAGAAAACTTAGTCATACATTTATATTTATTGACAATTAAATCAACGAAGGACAAAAACATAATGTTTCCATGGTATAATTATAAGGAAAAATAATACACATATTTTTTCATTTTATTTTTTTATTTAACATAAGATAGGAAATTTCTTCATTCCAAATTACAAAAGGATTAAGACTAAAAATATTTAATACAAATTAACAATTGTAAAAAATATTATTTGGGGAAATCACAAATGTGTAAACTTGGTCATTAAAACCTCATTATGTTTTAATATAAGCTGGGCCTTACAACGTTTACTTGTCTTAGAACATCTCCAATACTTAAGGTCTTCCTTAGGGTTTGTCCTCACACACGTGTAAGTGTAGCCTTCGTAAACGAGGAGCTTTTTACCAAACATGGACATAACATATTGGAGAGAACCTGTAAGAATTATATTACAATTGAAGAGTATCTGTTCAAAATAGTATATTTCCTCCCTCAAGTTGTTTTTATTTTAAGCTATAGTACCAATGATACCATCAACCCAACTTAAAATTTTACTTTTTACAAAATTCCCATTTCTAAATTTTTCATTTTTTGACTTTTTGAGTATCTGTTCAAGGGGGCTTATTCTGCCCTCAATTTACTGCGGCTATAGTAACAATGATACCTACTTAAATTCAACATAAAATTTCACTTTTTCAAAAAAATTTCAAATTCTAAGTTGATACAATACGATATGCACTTCTAATGTAATAAATAATGATATTTTATGCAAAACAACTCCAATATTAACTCGAACACTAACACGAACTCCTACAACACTACCTCCCACACTAACACTATTAAACTAACTCCCAGATGCCTACAGTTATCTACTCTGTGATTAGTGCGTAATCAATTTAAGAATAACCTATTTACATATCCATTTACAGTGTTAAACCTCGTCAGTATAGCTGCCTGCCTGTTCAATAATAATAGTAATATTTTTTTATTAAGTTAACTTATATTTAACATTCATTATAACTTAATTTTGATTTTAATATTCACAAACATTTTCCAGACGTTCTAAACTTTACGTGATAATATGAAATCGCTCTTGACGTAAGTTCGGTCGCTAGCGACGCCTCACTGCGCCGGGTCGTTGATCGGCCTTGACCGAGCGCCTGTTAGGATAAGGGAAATTATACAAGCGCTTTGATAAATTGAATAATTTTCTTACACCATAGCCATTTAGATTACCTCGGAGGCTATCCGAATAATATAGATACATAACATTAAAGTCAACAAATTTCTAGTACTATTTATTTAATTTAATATATTCTAGGGAAACATACAGCGTAACTTAGTTTATAAAACAGTAAATACATAGTTATAAATTTGGCCAATTACATGAATCCACTGTTTAACAATATAATTGAGATGTCGGTTCACCTAAAACTGATTATATAGGATGTTTTTTTAAGAGGCGTGGTTTTCAAGAAGAGATAAAACGCATATAATTTGATGTTATGGCTAAGAATTTAGTTTTATTATAAAGATAAGGGTTTGCCATTATGTTTTAAAAATGATTTCGGGTAAGTGGCCGCCGCGGCTGACTCGAACAAATTCCAGCCGAGAGGCCCAATTTTCAACCACTTTTTGCAGCAAGATGGGCCGTATGTCAGCAATAACGCGCCGAATATTCTCTTCCAAGGCGTTAATCGTGTCCGGCTTATCTGCGTAGACAAGCGACTTCACATAACCCCACAAAAAATAGTCCAGCGGTGTTAAATCGCACGATCTTGGAGGCCACACCACAGGCCCGCGACGCGATTTTTACTCTATTTTAGAGTGATTTTTTCTAAATTTGCACTATTTGCAAACGTTGTTCAGGAGTAAGTCTATTCATTATGAAATGGCAAACCAAACTGAGCATAAATCAAGTGACAGCTGTCAAAAACACCAACTACGAAAAAAGTAGTGCCAGATTGAAAACCATGCCTCTGAAAAAAGCAGCTTATATAAAAAAATAAAATCATGAGAATCGAACATAAAATAGTACTAATAGATGAAACTGACAGTTCGATAGGGCGCTCATCTTCAGAGCGCAATTATATTCGAATTTCAAAAATATGACAGCACAGCTTTTAGAATTACTGGCCAGCTAAAATGAAACAAACTTATCTCTCTGCGCAAATAAAAACATGTAAAAGAATGCTCAGTGCCACATTATAATTATTATAAATTGAAATATTATGTGTTTGTTTATTTATTTATTGTGGTTACTCAACAGAAATTGTACACAATACAGGTATTGATGTAAAGACAATATAAATTGAAGTACCTATACATAGCCATAGCCATAGGGGCATAGGAGATAGCCATTCTTGTTTTAATACAAACAAATGACAAATCAAATACTGTAATGTGTAGTTTGCAATAAATGATACTGATATTTCATTAAATTTTGTTAATTTACTAACTTGTGTGATCAATATTTTTTTTTAGTATAACTGCAATTGAGACTAATTTTAGAATTTTTGAAGAAAAGATACATAAATATAAAACATAGAACCATGTAGAATATTTAAGAGAATTCAAAATGGAGAAAGCCAACTGGCGAGGCTTGAAGGGCTGATATTTGAGACTTTGTAGGCACTGACAGCAGCTCGCGCAGGGCCTTGCTGTATTCCAATAATGCCCACGGACAACTGATTATTATTTACCGAAAAACCATCAGTGACAGTCAATGCGTGTCGCTGCTTACTAAAGAATTTAATAATTAAGCTTATTTAATTAAAATTCATTTAAATACCTAAAAAAAAATCTAATCGAATTTGCATTGCCTTTAAACATAAGTAGCATAGACTAGTAACTGTTACTTCCGATTAGCAATGAAATAACCAATCAGACCTTATGTGGACACTGAACATTGCTTAACAGTTCTATATCACTTTTAAGTATATTAAAATATAAATATATCACTTTTATATGTATATTAAAATCTAAATATATCACCAGAGAAGTATTCTTCTATAGTGGTTATTTTGGTCATTGAAAGGTATAGAATTTGCGAGATAACACAAAAAGTACAAGCATAAGCATAAGTTCTTAAGCATAAGTTGGCAGTTTCACTTTCGGTTTCTTTGCAGTTAGATAAGTCACCTCCTGGGTCCAACTCGGGTTTATTTATAAAGTATCTCATCATAATACAATACAAATCGTCTTGTATAAGTTACAAATCATACTCTCATTCTCGCCTTTCACAATGAGAGTGATTAGAAATAATCTGAATGGCAGTATCTCCTTGCATCTTCAAAGCAGCTTTGCAGTACATGGAATCCCTCTTAGAACAGTACCAAAGCGATGTCCCTCTAGGGTTCTGGTTATATTTCGTGTAGGAATAGTCACCAAAGAGAATCTTCCTGTTACCTTTATGAGTTGTTACATACCGTATGCCTGCGAGAAAATAGACAATGCATATAAGACACCAATTAAATTGGCATATTTCAGAATATATCTAATAAAATTATGTGTGTAATATAGCAGTTTTGTTTTAGGCCATTGGAGATTTTTTTATTGACCATGAGGTGGATTTTATGTTTATTGAATTGATACAAGTCTGGTTTAAAAAGCTTCTGTTTTTTAAACCAGAGAACTGTTGAGAAAAAAATAAAACAATATTAAAAAAAAATAAAACAAATTAAATTAAATCTGATTAACACCCATCATTCCACCATCTTGAACTTCTGGAGTTAACAATTTGACTCATTGAACCTGATTATAACTGGTTAAACATGTAAGCTGTCCTAAAGCTTTCTATCACTAGGTAGCCATTATGAAAAGTAAATTCACGGTTTATCTAAAAAGCTTAATCACACAGCCACTTTCACAGTTAGTTACGGTCTTTCACAGTCACTTTAATTAGTTTTGTTAATTTAATAAAAATAAGTGAAAATACTATTTCAAGAAAGGTATAAGATTTTTGATTTGTTAATGCATTGATATTTTCATGACAATATTTTCATTGGGCATGTATCATACCATACACTTAGTATTTACTAGAATCGTATCCTTTCTGATTTCCACTCTCTGAGACTCCACTAGTATTAGAAGGCTCTCAATGATCGGTGACATATGGCCAATATATATCACTATTGCGCGTAGACATCTATATCTGCCAGAAGCGAATCCATGCTTATCAAAGCCCTTAGGCTCCGCTGGCATTCGTAGCACCTTTTTTAATCTTTTATCACCATTTGATGCAAGGCATGGGACTCTGCTGGCATTTCCCCATCCATTGTATTATTCCACTTTTTTCTTTTCTTATTCTTAGCAGCCAAAGGAAAAATGATCCCACACAATCCTTGGGGCTCTAAATTTTATAGAATTATTTTCCAATAAACAGACCAGGAATCACACCTTCATTAACATCCCCTCACACGGTGGCTAAGGAATCTAAACAAACTTGCGCTTCTCCCCCCTCCTCTGAATTCTATATTGCTAAATTAATAAAACATATAAGATGATTTATTTCATATATTTCATCATAGAAAAATTAAAAATAGGAACCTTATTTAATCATACTATATCATTTATTTAATATTTACTAAAAAAACATTAAATACGTGACATATATGATTATTATTCGATGCCATTCAATATACCAGTTTAGGAAAAATCTATAATGCAGTTTTAAATGACCATACAAATTTATTGTTTATTCTAATATATTTTGAAATTATCCAATAGTATCCTGGACTATTTTAACCTGAAAATATTCCATGAAATAATAAGAATAATATAAACATTAACTATATTATTATTATAAAATATAGTATTTTTTGTTATATGTAATAAATATCTTTTTCACACAAATCAACATTTTTTTATTTAAAAAAATATATATGTATAGGGTGTTTTTTTTAGAGGCGTGGTTTTCAATCTGGCACTACTTTTTTCGTAGTTGGTGTTTTTGACAGCTGTCACTTGATTTATGCTCAGTTTACTTTGCCATTTCATAATGAATAGACCTACTCCTGAAAAACGTTTGCAAATAGTGCAAATTTAGAAAAAAATCACTCTAGAATAAAGTAAAAATCGCGTCATGGGCCTGTGGCGTGGCCTCCAAGATCGTGCGATTTAACACCGCTGGACTATTTTTTGTGGGGTTATGTGAAGTCGCATGTCTACGCCGATAAGCCGGACACGATTAACGCCTTGGAAGAGAATATTTGGCGCGTTATTGCTGACATACGGCCCAACTTGCTGCGAAAAGTGGTTGAAAATTGGGCCTCACGGCTGGAATTTGTTCGAGTCAGCCGTGGCGGCCACTTACCCGAAATCATTTTTAAAACATAATGGCAAACCCTTATCTTTATAATAAAACTAAATTCTTAGCCATAACATCAAATTATATGCGTTTTATCTCTTCTTGAAAACCACACCTCTAAAATCATCAACCTATATATGAGAATCACTTATATAGAACTATTTTAAGAAATCAGAGAAACCTAATAATTTTAAACATAACTTATCTGAAACATACCCTTTATACCTTATTAAAGTAGTAAAAGTAGCTTATAAACTAATGGTATTATCATACCTACTTATTCCACATACGAATATAACAACTTCAAATGAGTTTATTGTATTTAAAATATACTACTAATATCCATTTATGTACAAAACAAATTATATAAAATATATCACGATATACTGGGCACGAGAAAAGAATCGTGGTTGTGAACGCCAATTTCTTGTACATAATTTCCTTGGTGAATCTTCAGTGAGACCTTGCATTTCCTGGACACCCTCTTCGAACAATACCACACAGAATAATTAACATTGGTGTTTATATGATGCTTTAGATAGCGGTAATTTTGATACACCACAATTTCATTTCCCTTCGCCGTTTTTCCGTATTCTAAATCTGTGAAAAAAAAAATTGTTAACTTACGGTTTTCTTCTTAACCTGATTATGATGGTAATTAATAATGATACTTACCCACTTTACATCTAGTCCTACCGCTATCTTTTGGTTTCTAAAAAGGGCATATAACTATACCAAAACATAATATTACCATTTTAAAAAAGTGTATATATTTTATTATTTCTTTTCTACACATGTGCAATTACTGCTGAGTTGTTATTAGTGTATACGTAATATAATTAATAAACAATTATTACTGATTTTTTATTAATATTATTGTACGGGTACATTCACGCATTTCACATTTTCGAGCTAGTTATAATATATAAATATATATATTTGACTTGTATTTGATGATTGTTTTTTAATCAACAAATCACCAGAAATGATAAATGAAATAATCTGACATTATTGAAAATTCTTGAAAATTTTATACATTTTTTGATAAAGCGTAGGATAGAAAAATATTTATAAAGGTACTAAAGAGGTCCTGTACTTGAGAGTGCAGGATGTCGGTTAAAACCCAGCGCTGAGTTTTATAAAAATGTGTTGCACCAAGAGGAAACTTTAATTATTTTTTTATTATTGCATAGTTTCTTGATCTTATCTCTTATCATTATTATCATATATACTTCTATGGTATCGTTAACCTTGTTAGAACTGTAGCAAAATAAATAGCTTTGAAATAAAATCAGATTAATAAAATCAATTGTTTTATTGACATCTCAGTACACAAGCAGTATGAAAAACTGCAGAAACTAACTACTGAAAACATTCACAGCTTGATACCCATTGGCTAACAATCAACTCGGTAAGATACAACTGCATGGCCAACAACTTAACACCATATTGAAATACTATCGGCAAATAGCTTCCTTAGTGCAGACGTCGTCTAGTGAAGAGGGCAGGGCTCACATCAAAACAGTATTAATCACCCTTGTAAATATTCTGTATGAATTTAGTTATTAACATTAGTGTGATGGTGGCGCTACTTAAAAGTTATCAATTTGATGGGTTACATAACTTGTAAATAAATAAAAAAATATGCAAAGCTAGGTTAAATTAGGCTTTGTTGCATCATTGTCCCCATTTCTTGTGCATCGAAACTGCATTTACTGTGTTGAAAGTAAATCACATAATTTAAAATGGGAGTCAAATGGGTTGTATTTTGGGAAGTAACATTTCTATTTTAGTTGATTTTTTCCTTATCAATGTTTATTTTAACTTCTATACAAACATTTATGAATAAGAAGCTACTATCCCCTCCTTTGGCTGTATGTCTGTACGTCTGTAGATTGCATTTTTCAACTTGAAGAAAAGTACAAATATGAAAATGTGTTAATTTGCAAAAATGGGCTGCGTACTAAAATATAATTTTAATAGTTCCTCAGGTAGAGGGCAGAAGTAACAAAAAAAAACTTTACTCAACCTAATAATAACAAGACTAGCGTTAGTGCAGTCAAGTAATAATAACTGACAATATTTTATTTTTATAAAATCATTTTCAATAATACAAAATACAAAAGGTAATACAAAATCATATTAGATACACTAATTTAGATCATTTTTAATTTATGTACATATGAACCTACCTAGTTTCCAGTAACTCTAATTTGGGTTTAATTACAATTTTATGTGGATATTAACGTTAGTTGAATACATACTTAATAAAGAATAAATAAAATATGTTCTGGTAGCTGCATTCTGTTTACTTACATTTTATTCACTCTGCAGGACTTTCACAATTAATTTACTTCCACATTAAATTACTGCATATATGCTCGGTTTCAATATTCGTAAACACTCAAATGTAGCAATTTAAACAAAAAAAAAAATCTTATAGGCAAATGGAGCGAGTATCTTAATCTATATTCACTTGATGATATCTCTACAAGCTCATTACAAGAAAGTGACGATGAAAAAATATAAGGTAGTTAGTACTTACTAGTAGGTAATATTAATACATGTATGTCTATTATATTAAATTAATCTACACTTAATTAAACTAATCCTACAATATATGTACAAAAACACAATAGATAACTAAAGCAATGCAATTTGTTATTATATCGAAAGAATTTATTTTAATTTTAGTTTTGAAACCTATTTCACACATTTGTAGTATATTATTATTTAAATCAATATCAAAACAAAGCACGCTACAGAGTCAAACAGCACACACATTATAACCAAAACAGAACGGACCAACCTAAAACAAAATGTCAAATCCGAATCACTAGTTTGAGCAATTTTACGTTTTGACAGATTTGTCATCAAGTAGGTTAAGAAAAGTAAATCTTCTTTTTTATTTCGACGAAATGTCTTGAAAGTTAAAATATATACACCAAAAGGAATAAAGGTGAGTTTCTTCTGCCAAAATATTACATAAACTCACCTTTAGTCGCCACTTGGAAATAATAAAATATAAATGTATTTTATTATTTTTTTATATTTATTTTATATTTTAAACGCAAAACCACAGTCGTAATACAAATATTTAATCATTTGTTTTCTATATAATGTAATTGACTAATAATGATGTGTGTAATTTTAGACGCTTTTAATTTACCCGGCTATTTGGTATATAAATTGAAATAAAGTGCGAATGGAATGCTCAAAGGAGATCTATATAAATTATCCCCATTCTCTAACTAGGTAACTAAGAAAATACCATCACGTCACCAACAATGTGACCAACGATGATTGTATGTAGGTAATAAGTAATTAACAAAAAATGTTTCGGTGCTTTTTTTTTCGGTAAACTATGTTTTAGGAATTTACTATAAATTAAGCATAAATGTTCGAATAAAAAAATGTATTGATTAGAAACAAAATACCTTTTGCAACAATAAAAATCAAATAGCTCAATGGGTACAGAGAGAATTGCACATATACTACAAACAAAAACTAGCATATTTTTTAAAAAACTCTCACTACTTATATCTACATTACGTCACATTCTGCCAAAAGTACTATTTTAAAAACATAAAACTTTACAGAAGAACCATAAATTATAATTATTAATTGTATATTCAATTATTAGCCTATAAGATTATAGTTTTGTATTTTAGCATTTTTCGTGCGTATATTTATTATAGTTTTATTTTAGATCAACTTATCGTAACATTTTAAATTATTAATTAAAATATATAGAATGTCAACCATTTGGCAGCATTAGACCATTCCGTTTTATTTTTACTGCCAATACCCATTCTAAAAAAACATTTAATTATTTATTCATATAGACTACACTTTGAAGCTATAATTGAAGTATAATTTACAATTTATTTATTTTATTTATTTATTTATTGACAGTAACTTAACATTAATTTCACATTATGCAAAGTACTACCTAACTAGGCAATGCCCGTACTAAAGTAGACTTTACTAAAAGCATCGTTCTTATAAGCATAACCGTCTCACTGCGCAACATACAATTACAATTATTTGAATTGAACTGTGTGCAATAATACATAATATATAAATAATAATAGTACATAAACAACAATAATAATATATATAATACTATACACTATACGTACGTACTATATGTATACTATATATATATATAAATAATATATAATAATAAATGTACCGTTAATAACTAATACATAATTTTAATAATAATGTATTATAAAAATATAATGTAGTAATAATACACATATATACACTCAAACTAATAAATAGATATTACCCATTGTTATAGAAAATACATGACCTATGTTGTAAACATAAACCCCAAATAATAAACTAATATTAAATCAATACAAGATATAGTATCTACACAGAAAAGAAGTTTATCTTGGCATGTAATTGAGTAAAGTCTCTGTTTGATTTCTGCCGAGCTCAATTAGCCAACAAGAAATTCGTTTTTTATATGTTAACAAAGACAGAGACTTTCCCAGAATATCTTTAATTTTATTATAAATACGCGGCGCTAAGAAAGTGAAATGTCTCTGAGCAAACCGTGTCTTTGCTTTTGGTATAATATGTTGGTGGCTACTAAGTTGCCTCGTAACTATTATATGACAAACTACCTAGTGATCGTCTAGTTGTTTTAAATAAAACAAAAGACATCTTTTGGCGAAGGTTTGTCTTATGTCCAAAACCTCGAAACTTTGAAAGAGTTTTTCTGATGGATAGTGGAAGGGTCTTTTGATAATAACTCTGATAATGGACTTTTGAGCTTTTATGACAGGATCAAGACAACTCAAGGTAGCTCCACCCCAGCAAATAATTCCATAGGAAATAATACTATTCACCAGCGCAAAATAAACGGTCCTTATTAGGTCTTTAGATAGAATATTTCTTAGTAATTTAAACATGTAAATAAGATTTTTTTTACTTTTTTACCTATTATACGAGTATGATCTTATGTTAAGCTTCTAATAATTTCATAGTGATCCAAGGTTTAAGTTTTTTTAACTATAATTTAACTATATCTTGACAATTTGAATGTAATGTGCATTTATTTCACACTTTCCTTCTTATTTTTAGCCAGAACGATTCATTTTTATGTATGTGTATATCTAAGTTGAACGTAAGTTATACTTTTGTAAATGGTCATTAAATTCTCATTCATCATAATTATTATATTTTCACCATTTTTTACTATGGTTTCCGTCGTCATTTATTTACTTCTTTACTTTAATGAAAGTTTGGCCGCATTTTATAAGATACACAAATAGCTAGGTGAGAGTTAAAGGCTTTCATAAATTACAGTACTGCATTTAAACCAGCTTGCATTACACTTAAGAGATGGAATTATTTGAGTGTTTCGGTATTAATTTTCTATAAACCACATATTTTTTTACAGATCAGATTTATTTGTATTTAATTTTATACTACAATATAAATGAAATTGTAGCAAGTGCACAATCATGTTAAAAAATAAGAGTGATGAAAGGTCTGATGTAAAAATAAAAATCTATTTATATTGATGACACGTCTGCAGTAAAAGATAATCAGTTTTAAAAAAAATATTAATTGGTTTGTTGTTATTGGTTTATTGGTGTTAGTTTAGTAATTAACTATTAATAGTCATAGAGAAACTAATACCAAGCCATATACTCGTACCATATTAATGAAAAATATTCATAAGTTTATCGTATACTATATACTTTGGGTAACAGTAACTGGTAATATTTGTATCGGATGCAATGCAACGATTACTTTTAGCTAACAGCTTTTGAAACATGTAAGTAAAATCAATATGTAATTATTTTGTTGCAGTCCTAATGGTGAGAATTTTATATTTATACAAAGCAGTGTAATTTATCTTTATATACACGTTAGTGTATTTTTAAAGGTCAAAATATAATATGCCGCAAGTTGATTTATTATTTATTGTAACAACAACAATACAAGATCAATAACAATTTAGAAAAAAAATAATTCTCAGATTCCATTATGTTTGTGGAAAAAAAGAAGAAATAAGGCAGTCCGTCAAATTGAAGTAGAGTTGTTGAATGTTGTCATTTATAGTTCGCAACGGGTAAAAAGTTAGGTATTATTCTTAATTGATATTACTATTACAAAATTATGAAAAGAAGATTGTAAATAAATTTTAAAATTTAAAAATTATAAGTGTTGTGTCAGTATTTTTGTCTAAAAATATTAAAGTTTGTCGGTATTTATATTTTAGGTTAGTTTTTACTAAATATTGTTTCTTTGGTAATTTAGTAACTGTATTAAAAGTTTCCATTTTATATTTATGTATTATTTAAATCTTACACGCGGAATTGTGTCTCCTATCATTTAAGGTATGTTTACGTGCTTAATACATATACTTCAAGACCTAATAAATTTAATTTAGGATGGCTAGTTAGTTAGTTTATTTCATTCCATAAATTCTATAAAGTAAGTAATTTGAAGATGATTTTGAACCGGATAATACTTTGGAATGGAATGCGGACTACCTTAATATAATATAATGGAATATATATTTGGTTTTTTGATTCCTTTTTTTGTGCCTGGAGACTAGATTTTTATTTAGGAATACTTATATGTTTAATATTATAAAATTACAAAGCCTAACCTAACTGAAATATGCCCGTACTAAGGCTACTTTATTTTTTTGGTTGTGTAATTATATATATGCGAAAAAGACTAAAATGTTAGGTAATGACTGTAGCCCTTCATCATTCTCAGTCTTATGAATCCACCTTATGCTGTTCTTGGTTTTTTACGAGCAAAGCCGATAACAAAATATTCTAATTTTGTCTCTAAAATAAAATAACCAACATCAACAGCTGCATTAATTGCGAGTAGTTCGCATCAGTCGGTTAAGTCTAAGTAGTTTTTTTTATTCTCATTTGGGACAGTTTCAGACAATGTAATAAAACGTATGCAAAGTTTGTTGGGTTACTCGCTTCCTTTCAGTTTGAGTGACAGGCCATATTCATTAATGGCAGGTCTAATTAATCTACTAGGCAAGTAGATTTGCAAGTGGTGCAGCGGTATAATTGTCTGCTTCTAAAATCCAGAGGTCCCGAATTCGAATCCTCAGTAGATCAAATTTGGCCAGGTCATTTTTCACCACTGAGAATATTCAACGGCGCTTTTCCCAGCACCGCTGAGCTAAGTAACAAGACAACACCTACAACAATACTCTTTCAGTTACAGACCACGGAGCTATTAACCGGCCCCCAAGAATGTGGCCTAAGTGTTGCAGCCATCTGGCTGCCCTCCAATCCATCCATCCAAGCATATAATATTTTTTACCGTGACAAAAAAAATACCATATAAAATAAATATAAAGGGTAAATAAAATATAAAGGGAAATCTCAATCCCTTTTACTGATATATTTTTTTTATTGTCGCTTTATTCTTCACCTTTTTTTTCAATCTATTTTGACATTTCAAAATAGCAATAAAATGTTTTTCTTCTTATAATTGGGTGTAGAATTTAATGATGATTTTTATGGCATTTGAAAATAAAAGACCGATGCTACCAGCATTTAATAAAAAACAAATTAATCGTATCTTATGTCGCATATTCAATTCAATGTCGCTGTCGCTACCTTTATTTCATATATTTTAAATGAGCAGTTTATAAATTCTAGAAGAGCCTGCCGACTCGTCTACCAGATACTCACTAGTATAAACATTATATCTAGTAACATGTTACTTCATTATTTTTTTTTTATTACACACCTTAATCTATTGTTAAAAACATTACATTACACAAGAAGAATGAAGCGAAGAATATACATATAATTTTAGCTTTTTTTTTACATCACAATTTTTTTTAAATTTCTTAATTTCTAAAGGTACTATAAGGTAAGGTAAGGTACTTAAGGTATTATATAATCGCTCCGCACAACTTTAGTTTGCCTTTTTCCATATATATATTTAAATTTCAGTATAATAAGTATTTCTGATGCTAATTGCCTTGTAGAGTATTTATGTGAAAAAGACTCTTTGAATTCATCACATGAGAAATACTCCATAAATATTTTAAAATTGAATATTTGAGATACCGTGAACACCTTGAAGAATTTAAAGAGCCCTCCAACATCGTTTTTGTACATCGTTTTTATTGTTGGGTACAATTGTTTTAAGTATACGAAACTGTAGAGATTGTATTTTACTTAGGTAGGTTTTATACCCTCTGCCATAACCTATCAGCCCATAACTGATAATGGATTCCACCAGAGAAGCATTTATTAATTAATTCGAAAAGAATGCCTTCATTTTACGATGATGTTATAATTTTGTTTATTAAAAAAGAACAAAGAATAGAATTAGTATACCTATAAGCACTCAACAGGTTTTAAATATTGTTTTAAATAAAACATTTTTTTTAATTTTTTTTTTACATCATTTTTTATTATACAATTACATAATATTTAACATGTTTAGGCATCATCTCATAAAGCCGCTTGAGATATATTCTTGTATAATTTTTGCAGTTAAATTAACATCTATTTGCAGACATATCTAACGATTATACACTTTATATACCTAATGCGACTTTGATATTACAACATTGTGAATTTTAGGAGTATTAACTACTATTGTATTGTATTGGACTACTAGTAAGTTTTGCATTTTTATATAAAATCTTTGTTATTGTGTTTGATCCGTTTTTGTAATTTTTTAAAAGCATCATAATAGTTTTTGTTTCATTAACATTAATCTGCTTTAATTAACAAATTGGAGTCTTCGCCTATATAATATATTTAGAAGCAAATTGAAATAAAAAAAGGTAACAACCCAACGCTTAAAAGATATAATATACTTTGGGTAAGGTAAACTATAAAAGGTAAAAAGTTTGAAAAACTTAGTAAAAAAGTTGATTGTGATTTGTACTTAAAAGTAATACTTTTATAATTTCTCTTTCACCTGTGAGGCCAACTGCTTAAGAAATATAATAGACTAATTGGCCCAACACCATAATGCTTCCTTATTAACGTGCTTATTACAATTGTTCCACATAATCACTGTCCCGTTCATTACATGCGGTGAACCAGGACACAAGCTTCTTTATGCCCTCTTCGAAGAACTCTCCCGCCAGCTCCTTTTCCCACTTCAGAACTTGTCTTTCTGCACCTGCTCGCTGGTTGAAAATTTAATTCCCTTCAGGGAGGTGAAAGGATGATAATCCGAAGACACGTCAGGGGAATACGGGGGGGGGGTGTTTCAAAACATTCTAATCAAATGACTCCAAGAACGCTTATTTTTGTTTTGAATGCTCGTTTAGAGTGTTTTAGGATCTCACAATATTGTTGTGCATTGATGGTCTCCCTCTGCGGCAGAAACTCAACCAAAATGATGCCTTTTCGGTCCCAAAATACTGAAACTACGATTTTTTTTGCCCGAAATTGTGGTTTTAAATTTTTTGGCAGGTGGGGAATTGGTGTGATGCCACTGTGACAACTGTTGTTTTGACTTAGGTATATAATGAACCACCCACGTTTCGTCTCCAGTCACAATAGAGCCCAGAAAATTACACTTGGCGGGATTTCTTACCGACATTTTTGACGCAACTGGACGCTACAAAGTGAGTTTACATACTACTGTGTTTCAGCGGTGCTCGCTCTGTCAGGAGAATCCGCTCTACCACTCAGTGTTGCCACCTCAAGAAAACAGCCCATTATAGTCACAGTACAATTACTTTCTGAACATGCCTCATAATTTATTTTATATAATTTAGTTTAATAAAGTAATTGAATATTAATTTACTTTCTATAAATTAAAAATAGAAATAGTTAACCTTGTTGATTATTTATAGTAAGTATTGCCAGTTTTCTATTTAGCGGCTGGTTTTAGCTTGTTAAGTAGCACAGGCCAGTGCTGTCAGTTGCAGCGCCTGTGTGTAACCACATTTGAAATTCATTGATGAAACTTTCAATGAACTATATTTTAGTTTATATATTTAAGCCAACAATATGGACTGTACTATGTTAAAATTACTAAAATTTGTATTTATAATTATAATATGTATTGAGAATGCTGTTAGAGTTTTATTTGTTATACATTTTTAATTTACTATTAGTTTTATGATTTAATTTGGCCTATATCTGTGCCGCACCGGTGCGATACATTAAAAATACCATCAGGCAACCATGCCGCACAGGTGCGGCATAGGTTTTTATTTTTACAATGAAGCCAATATCGCTATTTTGAGACAACTAATGCCATAAAAATCTTCATTAAATTCTACATCTGATTAAAAAAAAAACAGTGAGTATTTTGCTATTTTGAAATATTCAAAAAAAAAAAATGATAAACCTCTTGTGCATAGAAGCAATTTTGCTTAGTTTAATGTGTGAGTTTAGTGTGAACTTGTGAACTTGTGCTCTGTTTTAGAAGGATTTTAAGCGGTTATAAGAGAGTAGTGTAGAAAGTATTTTACAAGTGTTTTTTACATCAGCGTGTCACAGAATTGAAAAAATAATAGTTTTTGCTTTTACCAAGATGGCTATCATGATGAACATTGATAATACCAGAATATTAGCTTTTTATATATTTGTATGTAAAAACTTTAGATAGAGTATTCCAAATAAAATTTTATCACCAATCACGTAGTATTCTAAAATATATATAATCATTTAATATTCTGATATGGTAAACTTGTAACTCAACCACGGCCTGACAGGTTTATTTATGTTTAACTGTGCCGTGTCTACAAATATTGCTTTTTTTTAATATAAATGTTTAGATATGTATTATAACAGCTTTCTAACATATTTTATTTAGAAATACCATTGTTTATTAAAATAAATAGAAGAGATATTCCATTGTTTATTACTTTGTCAAAAAATGACATTTTTAGGTAGGTTTTCATTCTATTCCATTCCATGGGGTTCCATTTTTTTTCTAACATACCATAACTTTTTTTTATATTATAAGAATTATACATAATTATACTAGAAAAATGAATAAGTAAAAAATGATTTATAAAGCGATAATAAACATGAAATTTGATAGTTCACATATAATACTTATTTAAAAATAAAGATCATACGGCACAAGTAACTAAGGTCCCCCAAATATCTGATTTTTTTTATTTTTCTTATGTAAAAATATAAAATACTTATATGTCATACTTATATATAAAATACTTAATATCAAATAGTATCAAAATTAAAATTTTACTTAAAGCAAATATTTTGCATATTTGACTTTTTATATTTAGTAATAAAATTATATTCTAGAGAATTTCATTAGCTATTCAAAATATGGACGGAAATGTATTTTTTAAAAATAAGGATTTTACAAAGTGCCCATGTTGTGAAAATATCCTCGACCAATCGGCATGTTTCAATCGTTCAGGTTCATTCATCATTTTTTTTACCTATCTTACTTTGATTTATCATTTTAATACGTTAATATGTGTTGTGGGTTCAATATATATATAAATATTTCACAATTTTCACAAAAAGAATTTCACAAAAAGAAAAAAATGCATCGAGTGGTTTTTCACTTTGAAAAATTGAAAATAAATTGAAATTGAAAATAATTCCGTAAAAACTTGTTCAAGTTAATGTTTAATTTCTTAGCCTGTAAACCTGTAAATTTATTGTGCATTCTTTTGTCTAACGAACAATATCCATCCCTCGTAGATGTCTACTGGGAAATGTCAAAGAGAGGCAGTTTTGTCCTGAGATATGAGAACCACATATTCTGGCACCACAACACGGGCGTCCTCAGCTCCAATCAAAGGTGGCGCTGCAAGAAACATCAGTTTGGCTGCAAGGCATTCATCACTACACGTGAGGGGAATGTTGTGCATGGAAAAAATATACATAATCATCTTTAATATTAAATGGAATTAAATATCATCGTTCTGTTTTAACTATAAGTAGTTTTCGGGTATCTTATTAACTTTATATTTGGAAGTTTATACATATTTCAGATTAAACCTTTATTAAGTATAGCGAAATAATGATAACTAGACTTTAATAATGTTTTAGTATATTATTTGCATGGAGAACTATCACTGCCTTTCGTTGAAAATCCTTCAATAATGGTCTGGCTATGTTAAGGGTCAAGCTAAAAAATTCACATTTTTGATGTGTGGATTTGATGATTTCTGTAGAAAAATGCTAGATAATGAGATATGTATTTCCACCTATCGCTGATGTTTTAACATTTTGAGTTACATACTGAAATCATTCATTATTACTTCCCACTTAGATATCACAGTCATATTTTGGTTACTCACAAGAATATTAAGTATATAAAGTATATAATTGTGATACCGTCTAATTCTAGAGGTTTGGAATCTCTAGCCCGTTCAAAGTGCCTAATTTTTTATCATATGCTTCCATGCGGCGGAGTGATTGCTAATAATTTGTAGAAAGTTGATGGCAAAATAATAAATTCAATCTGCATTTGAAACTTTAAGTGGTAAACGTAAACGAAATAAAGTGCCGAGGTATAATAGGTGGAATCAGCGAAGTTACCGATTCAAAATAATAAAAATATTTAATAAATTGTGTTTTCTGTGACACAACAACGCTTAATTACTAAAGCAACACATCCAATGAAGCTGTGAAAATTTTGATATTGTAATGTATTCTTTAGTTTTCATTCATTTTGTAACGGCATACATTTTCCATACATTTACAGTATATTATTGTTTGTGTATTTATTTGTGATCAGATGGTCTCAAATGTGTTGAAATATGCATGACCACCATCATACCAAATATATGTACGTACTTTCTCGAATCTGAAGGTAAAGCGATATGCATTATCATCTACATATCAACACGGATATGATGCATTATCATGTATCATATCATGTACATATCACTTTACCAACAAATATTGAAATTTACAGGTGAGCGGTTTTAAAGTTTAAAAGAATTGTAACTTTCTTGTAGAAACGCCATTTCTTTGAAATTTAAAATTCGTCTATTATTTTTCTCGCTCTGTCTAAATAATTAATAAAAAAGAATGTTTATCCATTATGAATGATTTTTGGTGCTTCAGCCAATTAAGTTCTGGTAAAGTGATTTAAAACCCCGTAAAGACTTTATTTCATATTTCTAGTAAAGTAACTTTTGTGTAGAAGAAGATATTCTAACAATATGGTATAATTACTTATCCACAATCATAGAACTTTTATAATCTTACACAATTCTATATATCCAAAAAGCTATAAATTATAATAATGGTTTAACTCACATAATTTATAAAAATATTGAAAATATTATTAATGTCATTATTTTTTTATATATTTAGAATATGCTAAAGAATTTTTTTTTCATGTTTTAATCAATAAGTTAAAAATAAAAGAACAATTGAATTTGGTATCCATCCAATTTCACATTTTAAAAAAGTTTATTATGAACAAATTATAAGTACAGAATAACTGACGTGCAATACCATCCACAAACATGTTCTGTTAAAATGACCTAAATGATAAATGTCTAAAATATACCGCCAAGTAAGTGACATGTGATATTTTTTTGTATGAGGAATTTTAACAAAATGACTCATCTCCAAAAGTAGGAAAATGTGTTGCTTAGACCATTTAAATCATAAAAAATCCAGAACATATTAGAAAAGTTCGTACAAAGGTACAATGTAATAAGTGTCAACACTTCCTATCGCATTATAGAATAGGTTATCCAACGCAGAAAAAATCGTTGATCAAAATAATGACCAAATTGCTGGTTAAGTCACTTTACCTTTCCACTGTCGATTTATCAAAATTTGCCCCTAAAAACCTATCAGTATTTTGTAGTCGAAAACTTTTGTTTAGTTTTAAATAAATTTAATAATTTTAAAATTTCTGTATTTAAAATATTGTGTTGTGAACTTCATTTAATATACTTGTTTTTACAACTGTTGCTAGGTGTACTTTAAGATAGTTATTCTTTCTAGTCAATTTTGCTTTAAAATACCCTTTTTTTTAATTAAGTTATACTTAGACCTGCCATAAAAGATATTTTTTATCCTAATAAGAGATTTTCTGTTATCATTTAATCTTGAAATATTATAAATATAGTTTCTATACATGTTTTTTAAATGTAGCCTGTATTTTTTAAGTTATTTTACTTAAAAGTAACAAATTCCAATGAACCAAATAACCAGTTTTAAGTAAAAATCCGTATTTTGGTTTAGTTAGGTCTAATTAGTTGTAAGTATTGTATTCTAGTCCTAAATGTCTATATGTGCTGTGTAATATACATTCAATTATATTTATGAAAATGTACTATTATAGTTTCAATATCTAGATATTGTGTATAAAGGTGGTGAAACACTATTGCAACCTTGCGTCAATGTGAAACTATGGATAGTTGTATTTTAAGCTAAGAGCTAAAATTTCGAAGAGTTCGAGAGTATTTTGAAATTTTACATACTCTATTTTTTGCATGCAGTATTGCAAGCCCTCTAGAGATTCTATATATCATATACACCATGTCCCAAGTCCATTCCCAATAAAAAACCCTGCGATTTCTAGTATTATTTATTTAGACACTATATAAAAATTCATCCTGGTTACTGAGAAAAAAAAAATGTAAAGTTTACATAAAATTAGTGAAAATATCATCTAATAATGTCTTCGGTGTGAGCGCTCATAACTTGTCAAGGGTTGACCATTTAACATTATCTCTTAAAAAATTGCGTTCCTAAACGATTTCTATTAAATTTTTGAAATTCGTTTTTCTCGTAATTGGGAAACATTTTTCAATATTTTTTGCTGATTAATGTTTGATTATTGATCTAATATCAACCCCCTAAAAAGACATCAGTGAATATAAATACACCTGTATATCACATTAACTCGAGAGGAGCATCTAACTGGTATTGTACAAAGAATTTTTCTACGAGGTGTAACGGATCTGTTAAGACATTTAATGGAGCTCTGTACGGATCTAGTTTTTTTCATGATGTTTCAGAGATGGTAATGCATCATGTCTCCGGCGAAGACAATTTAACTATTGCTAGTTTGTGTTTGAAATCCATATTAAAGGTGCTGTCATGCATGCCTTCAAATTCACATAAATATATACCGATTATTGCTTTTAAAGACTTTTATCGCTACGACATATTTTATTATAATTTATCAACATTATTTTAGTCTGATAAACATATGGGAATGCATAATATCGGTTATAAGTTGAGGGTTAAAAGTGAAAAACATGCCGTTATCCCAAAAAACAGTAAGTTATTTTTTTAATCTTAATAGCAACAATCTAATTTCACAATTTCTTACTGAAAGTTTCTTAGCGGGCTTTTTTTATTTTGTGTCTGGTGCTGATACTACTAATAATTAACCGACCGCTACCCGAAGCACAAATGACCGTAATAATTTGAAATTTTTAAATCAATTATTTTTTTCTTATACAATATCATATGAAATTAGAAACATGATATTAGAAATTTTTTCAGCTGCTTCTACAATTTGTTACTATTTTATGCAACTTATTTCAAAGTGAAAGGTTGGAGATTACAACTCAATAGCAGGGCAGAGGATAGGTTAAGAGTTTTCTTTGCTGTTCTGTAAAAAATACTGCACACAATTACAAAAGTTGTGGGATGCACTTTTTTATTTTGTTTTTTTTTTAACCATTTTTAACGAATAAAAGTTATTTCATCTAATATCTGTTTTTTTTTTTCATATTTCAGAGGAGTTGAGGTATGCAGTTTCGCAGAAAGGCAAACCTCTTTTGATGTACAAAGGTCATACGTTTTATAAAAAATCAAAAAATCTCAAGACTGGCTCTTCATATTGGCAGTGCTCCTGGCAATACTGTAGAACAGGATTAACAACCACCTCTGATGGGCTTATTAAAACCAATGTTTCAAGATGCAACAAGTTTTTACCACAGGAACAATTTGATCAATTATGTGTAAATTAAAAACATAAACCTCATCCGCTACAAAATACTTTTATAATATTTCAATTTAGTTACTCGGTTGCATTAAAGATTTTTTTCGGAATACTTAAATATACACCTTTAGCTACAAAATCTATAGTCATTGAGCTATATTTACAACCACAAACTATCTCTTGTATGTAAACTAGTATCAGCAACCACTAAATGTACTGCTTTTTACCTGATAAATGTTGTTATTTTCAAATGAAATAAATGTATTTATGAAAAAAATATATATATAATGTTGTTTAGTTGCTACTGTACTACCTCCTATAAATTAAGTATTTAACATGACATTGTGTAGTTTATATTTATGCATTCGGAATTGTCAAATAAATGTATATCTACTAGTTATCTTTATCAATATTTATTTATGTATATTTTTAAATATTTCTGTAGAGACATTTTCTATTCATTTAATTAAAAAATATTTAATTTATTCATACCAAAAATCATATTATATATTCTTACCATCTGGGTTTTAGAATATTGGGTCTTACCAATATCACAATCTATTTCATACATACGAGTACCTTTAGCTACTATGTTTTAAATTAAAAATGATTCAAAAATTTGCAAAAGTTCCAATATCTCAGCAAACAAAAACCTGTGATAGGTCCATTTTAAAGCTTACAATTATCTCACTCCATCATTAATCTGACGCTATAGCCAAGCTTGACGTTGGCCGCTATCGTATTTCAGAAACGAAGGAAAAAGTTTTAGATTCTGTTAACCTATATAAACTGAACCCGAGGCTGTGTGGCTGTCAGGTGTAGTCGGAACGGGCATCCAGGTAAATGCGGGAAATCAGAATGCGCCATAATGAGTGGTGAGCTAATCTGTATAATTACTACTGATTCTATGTGATTCTCTAAATATTAATTAACTTGAAAAATTATTCTAGTATTTTAAGATTCAATTAAATTCAGAATTTCTTTTCCTTCGTGTTAAATTTGGTTGTAAATTGATAAATCCATTGTAAATTCCACTATGCATAACTTTGTGTAAAATCAACTATTCCTGACCGCAGGTCTTCAGGAGTACACCCTGCTTAGTCTCAGATCTCTGGGATCTGCTAGAAAAATATCTGGTTTTCTGCACTAGCATTAACATTACTACCAATTGTAATATGACCCAGTAACCCGAGTAGGTATTTTTAAGCACTATTATCTAATTTCAATGTAACTGGTTAGATTGATTATGAAGAAATATTTATGTTTATGTGAATAAACTTTGTTATTTTGTATATTAACTAATGGTGTTTCATTTTTGTTTCATCAGCTAAATTGACAGATTCAATTAGTCAAATATCTGTATTTCTATTCTCTCGTTTCCCTGAAATGAAGGATCCTAAAATTAATCCAATTAAAAAACTAAAAACTACTTATGTGGCTAAATGTTTTCTTACCACAATTGTCCAGAAGACGTCCTCTTTGTATGTCGTGAAAAAACTGCAAAGGAAGTATAAAATAAATATTTATTTTAATAAAATAAATCAGGAGAGGTTTTTCAGTTTCATATTTATCATTGAGAAAAAATGAATAAATCAACGTAAAACCTCTTATGTGAAAAAACAATATGCGCATTTTTTATCAATACAGAAGAAACAGAGCAAGATTCATTCATTCAGAAATAAATTTAACATTTATTATGAAATAAATAATTATTAGTTGTAGTTGCAAAATATAAATAATATATTTGAGTTATAATAGTTGTTTTTAACATTGAATAGTCTAATATCACATAAATTAAACCATTTAAATAATAAATGCAAAGTTAAATAAAAAAAAAATAAACTGAGTTATAAAAAATGGTAATAAAAAAATATTTGTTTAAAATTGGTCTACCAAATAAAGTCTCAAAGGATATTTCAAACCAAATGTCGCCAATGATCTTATTAAAAAAATAGTTTTGTGTAACTTTTAAGGCAAATGCATCAGCTTTAGTATAAGCTATACACCAGAGAAGTAACAATCATACCATTTTTTTTAATTTTAAAATGTTTTGAATGCCTCAGTAATGTTTCTATCGACTTATTTTGTTTTTATCATTCTAAAAAAGTTTGACCAAAAGTGGTGTAATTTTTTTATTGCAAAGATTTAAAATCAGACCAACTCCTTAAACAGAGAGAATTGTTGCAATTATAGCAAGATTTTTTCTAATAAATAATTATCATATTGCCACGATATAAAAAGATTATATATATATTATACAAATATATTATACAAAATATATTGAACAAAAATCGAATTTTTATTTCGCAATTCCCAAAAAAAAAAGATAATTGAATGTGGTAAAAATGTAGCGGCCGCGGAAGAGCAACATAGTAAAGGAATAAGTTGAGGATATAGTAATAGTAGAGTTAATAGTATAGGATATAGTAGAGTTGAGGAATAAGTAATTGGATTGTGGGGGGAGACTGAAGAACAGATTTCCAACCACCTAAATGGGTTTAAGGATTATTTACAGTACCTATGGTCGCCCTACTGATCAGTCTCTCTTTGGGTAATGATACTTTTACCAGAGTGGTTTTTAAAGTATGTTTAAGATAGGTGTTTATAAGTTTTCTGGTCAGCCCTAGATTAAATTAAATTTTTATGTATTGAGTTTGTGGATGACAGCTAGCTCATTTACAATATGTTATTATTATTAAGTTCGAGCCGTTCGAGGTGCAAACCTCAGTAGACGTTCGAAAGAGAAAAATATCTTAATTGAATAAAGAATTTTTTACTGTTATTCAATTATAATATTTTTCTCTTTCGAACTTCTTTCATGGGGCCGAGGGCCCCCCTGAACTTGTGGGCCCTGGGGCAGTAGCCCTCCGATAGCTACGCCACTGGTCTTACTGGCTTTACTAGTCCTTGTTTTTCGTTAGCTGGATTGTGTCGTTACATAAATCAACAATAATTTGTCTAATATTATTCTTGTGTATATATTTTCAGAAGCGCCAATATATGGACTTTCACAAAGAGGAAAACCCCTTTTGATGTTTAAAGGTCATAAGTTTAGTAGCAAGAGAAAAAATCGTACAACTGGTGCTTTATACTTGCAATGTGCGTGTACAATAGGTTTAACAATTTATTCTGACGGTCGGTATAAGAATGACGTTCCAAGATGTAATAAAATTTCTTAGTCTAATTTCATTGAACTTGCCAAGTAATTAAGCACAACTCCTCACCTCGATTATAAATGTCCAATAATTAGAGTAAGTTATATTGTAACAAAACGCATGCAATTACATGTCTTGCTACTGAAATAAATATCACATAGAAGTTAATTTGATATACTATATACAGACGGCTGTGGTGGGCAGCGCAGCCATCCACGGCCGCTGCCTACATTAGCTGGCATTACCTACTCATCGGCGGTACTACCTACTCATCTATTCATCCTGTGCGAAAGCGTTTACGCTAATAGACCTTTAAATTGTCCAGTCGTAAGCTTTCAAACCCTAAATGTGGATGTAGTGGGCGAATGTGACTTTAATACCTAGATAGTATACTTCGGGTTCTGCATAAGCTTTGAAGTACCAAGTGAGAATTTTCCAGATAATGGCAGTGATGAAAGCTATCCCGCGACTGCTAAGAGGTATGGAACAGGAAAAAAAGTATAAAATAATAATACGGCATAATTAACTGGGTCATCAGCATAGCCACAACTTAGGATGCATGACGGCCTAGTAATTTGGTGTAATGTAGCATTCAAAATATTTGTCAAACTAAAATCATAATTTGAAACTGGTTCAAAATATTCTTTCTTAAAATTAATTAAATCTAAAGAAATAAAATAAGAAGATTGGTAATACGGAGTAATTTTATATCTGTAAAGTGATTTGAGTTTATTTTTTCAATCTAGAATATTTTTTGTGTTTTATATCTACGAGGGCTGCTACTTCTGTAAGTGGCCAATTCCGGATACATAAGTATCCGGAACTGGCCACTTACACACACTGAACTGGCCACTTATTTAAGAACAGAATTATTCCTAAAAACCGTATACTTTTCCATTGAGTTCTGTGTGACTAGCGATAAAGATGACTTGTTGTGTGCTCATCGATAATTGTGCAATTTTAAATAAACTTTGTGTAACTGAATAAAGTAGCTGTGAAATAAACTCAAACATTTAATTTCGCCCCATATTGACACCATAATTGCAATAATAATATTTATATGAAAATATTTTTTCTTATGTTACTTTTGTGTATATATTTTCAGAAGAACCAATATATGAACTTTCACAAAGAGGGAAACCCCTTTTGATGTTTAAAGGTCATAAGTTCAGTAGCAACAGAAAAAATCATACAACTGGTGCTTCATACTGGCAATGTTCTTGGAGTCACTGCACAATAGGATTAACAACTTATTCTGACGGTCGGATTAAGAAAGACGTTCCAAGATGTAATCAACTTTCACCGTCTAATTTTATGGAACATGCAACTAGAAATTAAGTACAACTTTTCAGTCTAATACATGATTAATAATTTAAGTATGATGTAGATGGCTTGCTACTGAAATGAAGATTACACTGTATTGTTATGGATTATGCATAATCTATTATACAATTCTTATAAATATGATCCTATATTTTTAAAAGTGTATCACAGAAAAATTTGATTCATAGTTGTATGATTTATTTTATATAATTTATGTTTTTCGTAAATAATTTGTTAAATTAGTACTGACTGGTACGCAATTCGCAACATACATTCATAATATATATATTTTTTTAATTTTCTTATTAAAGGAAGGCACAACATTAAACTTATTTTAATAAAAGGTATACATATTTCTGAATTTACAAAACAAAATATATTTAGTAGGTATTTATTATTATTATTATTATTATTAGTTTTAGGCAGGCACCTTATGCTGATACGTCTAAATCTGCACTTGTATCGTCTCTGATAAACTTGTCTAGTCTGTTCTTAAATTCGTTCACATTTCCGGCACTTACCACTGCACTTGGTAACTTATTCCATGCATTCACCACTCTGTTTGACATGAAATTCTTCCTCGGATTAGAACTAAAGGTTTTAAATGATGTCCTCGCAAGTGAATTTGTATTAATTGTGTATATGGTTTCAAAATTTGCAACATCATAATAGTGAGTTAATATCCTGCAGGTCTCTATAAGATCGCCTCTCGCCCGCCTTTGCTTTAATGTTGTCAGTCCAAGTATATTTAGCCTTTCTTCATATTCCAGCCTTTTCAGTTGACTTGGTATTTTCGTTGCGCGTCTTTGCACATTTTCTATGAGATCTATTTCTTTAGTGAAATAGGGATTCCATACTTGATAAGCATATTCCAGTATTGGTCTTATGTATGATTTATAGATCTTTAAGAATACGTCCACTGTCAAATTGTGGAAAGCTTTTCTTATTAATAATAGTAAGGAGTTTGCCTTTTTAGCGATTGAGGTGATGTACTGTTCCCATTTGAGATCTGACGAGATTGTTACACCGAGATCTTTTTGTGACTGAACTATTTTGAGTCGAATGTTTCCTATGAAGTATGGATGTTTTGGTTTTTTCTTCCCGATATGCAGAATAACACACTTTTCAACGTTCAGGCTTAGTAGTTTATATAGAACACCACCCGGTCTACTCTAGATAATTAGTATACACACAATGTAACTACTTTTGCTTTTTAATCCTACTTTGGCATGTCAGTAACAAATAGTAACTTTTTTATGGTAATAAAGTATTTATCTCCTTTAAAAATAAAAATGTAACATAGCAATGACTATTTTAAGTATCAAGGAAAAAATGTTTTTTTAAAACCAACACTATATAAAATATATTAGATCCTTTTAAAATATATTTGATGTTGTCATCTAAATATTTTTTAAAACGTTGATTAGTTGGGCCTATAAAATTTAATGCTTTGATTACTTTGTTCAGTTTGTTTGTTTGATATCAATTAATTTGGGTTAAATGTTAATCTATTAAAATATATAACTAGTATTGCGTATGTCTGTATGTATATGTATGTACTACATTATCAGCTGGTACCAGTTTTAGCTTCTATACATTCATATATAAGAAGCTACTATCCTCTTCCTTTGGCCATTTGTCTGTTTATCTCTCAACTCGAAAAGTACAAATGCAAGAGTTCAATTTTTGTGTTGATAGATGCTCTTGAAAAACAAGCATAGCCGTTTATGTCACATCGGAGGCTAGTCGAATAATATAGAGATATAACATTAAAGTCAACAAATTTTAGTACTAATTATCTAGTGCAAGTTCTCAAATATCATAATTGAATTTCAAAAATATGACAGCACGGCTGTTGGAATGTATTATTTATTCTTGGGCAGTTAAAATGAATACAAACTCATCTTATGTTTGCAAATAGAAAGATGTGGAAGAATATTCAGTGCCACATTATAATAATATATTATTATTAAAATAATAATAAAAATATTATTATATAATTTTTTTATAATATATAATATGTATTTTTTTTATATTCTAATTTATATATATATATAAATTATTATTATTATTTTATATTAATTTATATCTCTTAAATTCTAATGTTAAAAATTAAACTCAAATGTATTAAATTTTGTATGTATAACTAACTTAAGATTATACACATGCATGTTTTGTAAGCATGAAATTGGAGAGTATCAAGTATTGGCAACCTGTGTATAAATATGCAAGAATGATTACGATTACTCTCTGTATGTTTACTTTATAAAAATAAATAAATAAATTATTAAATTGAAATATTATGTCCATGTTGTTTCATTACTAGCCAAAATATACAAAAAAAAACTTAAATGGTGTTAATATTTATGACGAATTAAAAGAATGTCGTGATAGGTACCATCATATGTTTTTTTGTTTCAATCTACTCAGACCAAAAAAATAACTCATTGCCGCTTCTATGGCCATCAAAATCGCACATCAAATGGACTAAAAGTGCCGCAGGCACAAATGAAGATAGGAAATGAAACAACCCATCACAAGTTGGTACCACAGGGATGAGTAATCTGGATGAGAGATACCTTTATGACACCTGTAGGGCCTAGTTGTAAGGCGTCAGGTTTTGGTTAAATAATTTACTACTACTATATATAGAAGCAGTTGATATTATATGATAGCTATTCTTGTTTAGTTTTGTCAATTTTAGATTTCTGATCAGACGGTACAAAAGCGAGGGGTTGGTTTGTTTTTTTACTGTATTGTTTTTTTCTCGTTTTTCCAGACCAAATAAAATATGTGATTTCACGAAGAGGCAATCGTCTTTTGATTTACAGAGGTCACACATTTAGCACATCTAATAACAGTAAAGTGACTGGTGCTTTATATTGGCAATGTACCAAATATTACTGCAGAATGCGTTTGACAACCTATCCTGACGGACGTCTCAAGAATGATATTTCATTTTGCGCCGAACCTCCCATTTCTGATCAGACCGATCTAATGTATGGATATTGATGAAATATCCTATTAATATTTATTTTATTTTAAACACCAAATACTGTTACATTATTTGTATTCATTTAATTTAACAAAAACAATAGATAATTTGCAATACTTTTTTTAATTGTTTTAATAATGTTATCAATGTTAATAATTAAAGCTAGCTATCTCCTAACTCACCAATGATATCAAACCTGCTACAATTGAAATTGTGAATTAAACAGTGTTGCGCATCGTTTATTTATTTAAATTATTGAACCAATTAGTTTTTAATATACTTTTTGATAAGGAAAATTGAATGTGTGAGCATTACACAAATAAAACTCAAAGTTAATAATAATTTAACATAATAATTGTAATTATACTTAGTGATTTAAACTCAATGGAATTAATATAACCAGGTAATAGCTTCAACTCAATACAAAGACTAGTTAGTTTGGCTATTTGTCAATATTTATGAGTTTTACAGTAAATAGATAATAAATAAAAAAAACTACCTATAAGAGGTGTATTTCCGGAGCGCGGTGAGTAAAGACTAAGGTCTGAAAGTTCCATCTTCGATTATGAAAACTAAACTGTGAGAAAGGACACGTCTCGGAGGGTCTGATTTGACATCAGCATGTGAAATGCAACTTAGCATTTTTCCAAACAAAGAAATACTTGAAACCCATGAAAGGACGAGTTTTGCAACGATTGAGGACATAAAGACCGCATCGCTGGATGAGCTGAAGGCTATACCAAAAAGTGCTTATCAGAAGTGCTTTGAGGATTGGAAAAAGCGTGCACAAGTGTATTGTATCTGAGGGGTGTATTACTTTGAAGGGGACAAAATAAATATTGATTTAATTTTTGATAAAAATAAAAAGTCATCTTACTTTTTGATCACACCCTCGCAATTGTTTTCAATTTTTCTTCAACGGTTTCAAATTCTTACCTCTTAGGTGTAGATGGTGGTTCATCGTGGAAGATGTTTTTTAGTTCAATACAGTCCTAATAGTGATAATTTTATGTTTCTATAAAATCTCCACTTTCTTAGCGCATTCAATTTTAATTACCTAAGATGCTCCTCATTCTCAAAGTATTAATACCCAATTGGAAGATTTCATTCTTTGTTGCACTTAATCCTCAAGATCACTACTGAAGTATGGGCCAGAAATTTTGAATCCATAGTTTAAAATCTAGTTTATAATTATATATCTATAGGTTGTTTTTTTTAGAGGCGTGGTTTTCAATCTGGCACTACTTTTTTCGTAGTTGGTGTTTTTGACAGCTGTCACTTGATTTATGCTCAGTTTGGTTTGCCATTTCATAATGAATAGACTTACTCCTGAACAACGTTTGCAAATAGTGCAAATTTAGAAAAAATCACTCTAAAATAAAGTAAAAATCGCGTCGTGGGCCTGTGGCGTGGCCTCCAAGATCGTGCGATTTAACACCGCTGGACTATTTTTTGTGGGGTTATGTGAAGTCGCTTGTCTACGCAGATAGGCCGGACACGAGTAACGCCTTGGAAGAGAATATTCGGTGCGTTATTGCTGACATACTCGGCTGGAATTTGTTCGAGTCAGCCGCGGCGGCCACTTACCCGAAATCATTTTTAAAACATAATGGCAAACCCTTATCTTTATAATAAAACTAAATTCTTAGCCATAACATCAAATTATATGCATTTTATCTCTTCTTGAAAACCACACCTCTAAAATCATCACCCTATATATATAATAATACGTGAAGAAAACATTTTGTACCCTTTTTTAAGTATATTGCACGCACGGAGTAGGGAGAGATTTGGCATAATTAAAGTTTATATGGAGAAGTAAAGAAAGCTAAAACTTATCTATAAGTTTTGTGTTACAAATACATCAAATTAAATAAAATAAAACATTATTACTGACAGCTGATTGACAGAATGAGGTTTAGCTGTAAATTTTATGTAATTTCAAACGTTCCTTCTCCAATGTTCTGTCAATGTCAATGTAGTAATGTCAAGGCAAAAATAATTATTAATACCATCTTATACGTATTATATTTGTGTTTTTTTTTCAACTCGAACTAACATAAAATTTTACATTTCATAGGTATTGCAGGGAATTAAGGCAAACAACACACTCTAATTACGTATTTGTACACGCTCGCAGCTGACGTGAACAAAATTCAAATGAATTATGCTGTAAATAATGATGACACCTATATAGTCTGTGGTTGTAAGATTTTATATAAAGAGTAACACTTGTATCACTGTTTGAAGTTAGGAGTCTGCCAAGTCCACTATAATCCTATTTCTGAAGAATTTTATCATCGGCTAAAAAACTGCTGATGGTGACATATTCCATCAACTACCTGCACTAAAAATGTCTTGTCTGTGACAAATGGTTCTTTCTATTTTAATAAATTGCCTTTTACTCCGAGAAGGTCCAGTTTGCCTATTAACCTTTTGTGTGGAACTCTGTCGAATGCCTTCTCAAAATCAAGTCAACTGGTTGATGTGATCGATATTGGGCGATAATTATTACAAAATAGGTTATGCTCTTTAATTTTGTAAATAGGTCTCACGATAGCCATTTTTAATGCGCTCGGGAATCTTCCGGTCGAAATCGAGTCTACTTTTTAAGTCCTTACGGAAGAGTCATATACGCGTTTTCGACGACCTATAGCCCTGGGATGAAGTCATGCTGTTTCCCTCCATATTTTGGGTCGGTTCCTATAACCAAGTGATCAGTTTATCTGGTAAAGTTCATTCTGCACCCAAAAGTCAGTTTACTGTTATTTGAATATTGGGTGCTCCGTGCTTTGTTCAGTGAATTCTTTGCACAGTGAATTCAATTGTACAATATATTATTCACTAATAGTTTTAAAAGTTCATAAAATCTAGTACCTTTTTAGGTGCAGTAATTTGTATCTCTTAAGGGCTTAGATAGCCTTATAAAATAATCTCTTCCTATAAAAAATATGATACATAATTAATTTAATGTTAAAAATAAATTTCTTTAAAAAGTGTATATAACAAACTTAGGGCATTTTTAGCTTTATTTAAAAAAAAAAATGCAGTTTTAAAAACCCCTGAATTTCAAGTGCATATGATCTAAAGCAAGATAAAAACATTTAGTTATTTCTTTTGAGATCACAAACAATATAGAAACAGAACAGGTTAACAGGTCACAGAAGAGGTTAACAGAGGTGTTAACCTCTTGAAAGTTTAAATTTTTAGGTTAATTTTCTTATTTTTGTTGCTTCTTTTTAGTCAATCTCCTAACATAATAGTTATGATGAAATATTTTATTTCATATTTTATGTTGTTTTATTTTATATGGTTTATTGGTACAACGTATGAATTTTTAGATGCGAAAGATTCGTAAAGCCGTATTTAGATGTAAAGTAATGCATAATTTTTAATTCTCTTCTAATTATTTAATTTAGCCATTTTTCTGATTATTATTCTTAAATTACTTTTTTTTGAAATATTGGTTTCAGAAGAGCCCTCGTTTGTCATATCTCGGCAAGGAAAGCAGATGCTTAAGATGAATGGCTACACATATTCAAGGCGCAGAATAAATCGGAATGGCAGTTTGAGATGGACATGTTCCCGTGGCCCTCCCTGCTATGCTGGTTTGACTTCACATGGTACACATATTATGGTCTCAAACACAAATCACAACTGTGCCCAAACATACAATATATTATATCAATGATTATAATTTTATTTTTATGTAAACAATAATTTTTCTGAAATATTGTGATTATTAATGCCACAAGATGAGCGAGCGCCAATAAAGTGTTATTGCAATTCACATTATTTCATTTGTGTATGAAATTATTTTAATCATTTCTTATACAAATTTACAATGGTAATTAATATAAACAATTGTCCTACAATTAAATGGAGACATAGGGCATGTGTAAATATAAATAATTAAGCATATGTAAATACTTCACGTATTAAACATTTTATATTCACAATAAGCGTCTAGTTGTGGCATATATAAATATTTATTTACAAAAGTGTTTTTTTTATAAACGGTACAAAAAATAGTCAATGTCTGTTATGTTTGATTTTTTCTTCACTAGTTAAAAATACGCTACAAATACCTTAATCCGATTAGTAAAGTAAAACATTAAAAATTCTGAAGTAACGATCTGGAGTAAAGTGAAATAAGCCAAAGTGAATGCAAGTTTATTTAAATTTTATATTAATGAAATGCTTTGAAAAGTGTGACGCAAAAAAGTTATAGATATATGTGAAGGTTTTGTTCTTGTCCGAACGTGGCTTTGAATATTCGAACATAATTGAATCCCTAATTTTACTATTTTTTTTTATTAATAGTTTATATGGTTCAAGATGGTTTAATCATTCACAATATGGTATCAGAAATACATCAACGGTACTTTCATTGCCGGATTCTTATAATCTTTAATCACTCTGAGTGCATATTTTCAACCTGCGGTAAAACTCCCATACGATAAAACACGTGTTTGATTAAGCGCGCCTTACATATTTATTATACTATACTAACATATATATTATGCGTTTTACAGAAAATCCTTCATTTGTCATGTCTCGGCAAGGAAAGCAGATGCTTAAGATGAATGGATACACGTATTCAATGCAGAGAGTGAATCGAAACGGCAGTTTGAGATGGACATGTTCCCGTGGACCTCCCTGCTATGCTGGCATAACCTCACATGGCCAACATATCAATCTCTCTTCCACAAAGCATAACTGTGTATGCTACAATTTTGGTCACTGAAGGAATTTTTTTACAGATTGTCAATTGATAATTTATCCTTATTTATTGGTGTGTGACAGGGTTATTTTTGGTTAATAAAAAGTTAATATTTTATTATAAAGAGGAAACACTAACAGCTTTGTGTATAAAGTTAGCAATCAACTATACTTTAGTAAGTTATAGCTTATATGCGTATTAACGTGACTATATATAACATCGTGCCTGTTTTAGGCTGTGATATCAAGCATAAATAATGGCAGAGATTAGCTTTATATAATTTCATAAATAAATAGCTTACTATAGTTAATAAAAATATCAAACAAAACTGTAAAACGCTTGAGGGACATTATAGATATCGTTAATCAATCAAAATATCTAAGGGTTTGAATTATCCGTCCAAATCCATATTTCCACAATACTCCTGAATGTCTTTAGATGTATGTATGATAGACCATTTCCGTGGTGCAGTACCAACTCGATAATGCGTCGATATAAGAAAAAAATAATTTAATTTTAATAATGAAATTAGAATATCCATCTTCAATTTTCAAGCCCTCCAGGAAGAACATTTTGTTTACAATTAACAATTAGTGTGTTTATTTTAACAGGCAGTTAGCCTTTGCTAAAATTCATACAAATTTAATAATGTAAAATCCCAAAAATGTAGTTTCTATTAAGATGCACTCACTATAATTTTGTAGATACCTAATTTAAAAGTATATTTTTGTTTATTGTATTTATTTTATTTTATTCATCCTTTAAACACATCAGTTGCTACAAGCGTATGCTATTATTTCACATGTTAAGCGTTGAATGTAGTAAGTACGGTAAAATTCGATTATCTGCCCGAGGTCAGAACTAGGGGGGGGGGGGGATACGGGAGTTGACAGATAACAGAAATAAAGATCCTCTACAAAAAAAATAGTTTTTGTACATAATTATTATTATTTTAACATACATAAATGTTTATTTATGTGATTTAATTGTGACGTAAGAATGTAGCTACATGGGAGTCACTCTTCAAAGAAAAGGGAAAAAGGGAATGGAGAGCAGCTGAAGGTATGACCAACCTCATTAATAGGATTAAAATTTTGTTTACGGTAAAAACAGATGAGGTAGTACATTCAAAGAAGGTCTATATGTTTTCTGGTCAGTCCTGAAGGAATTTGGCAGAGAGGCGCCCACCTCGACAGCTGGACAGAGACTGCTTTTTCCTAACAGCTGAAGTGACGTAAATATATTTATTTCTTCTCACGGGGCAGTTAACTATTAGAACTTTATTGAGGGTCATCAGAGTATTGGAACTGAAAGAAGTAGAGAACAGGGCTGTAAGAAGTTGGTAAAGTTGGTTGTGGGTAAAGTACAATTTGTCTGACGTATGACAATCTCAGCGTAACTCAGTCTCAGTGTGCCTGACGCACTTTTTTTTTTAACTTAAAACAAAATTATTCAGGGTAAGTTAAGTTTATTGTTATTTTTATTCATTTTTTATTATAACTTTTTAATAAATCAAAAAGATTGCGAAAATTCACCTCATATTTTATTAAAAATTGGGGTCAAAAAAAAACATCCATTAATGACGCCAACTAAATTAGCCACTATTAGTTTCTTTTGCTGTTTTTGTTACTATTTTAATGTTTGTTGTGTGGTAAGGAGGTAACTGTGGATTTCTACTGGTAATCTTTAGATTAAAGTAAACATTGTATAACTAATTGACTTTGTGAGGTATGTGTCCAATGTAGAAAACTGGAGGATTAGTGACCTTCTAAATCAACCTAAGATTTCTTGGTGAATGTTAGTACCGTACATTTTCATTTTTTATGTTGAAATAATATGTTGAAGCCAATTCTAATAGCTGAAGTGAGGCCATTATATTTAATGATAATTAATTATTTATTATTCCTGACATTTCGACAGCTCTGATTCATGGTTTGTAGGAAAGTTGGTACTATCATTTAATGCATGTAAAAATATGCAACGGAAATGCATCTTTAATTAAAATTTGTGAAAATTGACTGTTTTAAGGATTTACTATCACCATCTTTGAGAGCTAAAAAATAGTATTTTTAGTTTAAAAAAAAAAAATAACAAATGTAACTCTTTCAAACTTCAACGCGAAAAAAATTATTTGTAAAATGAAATGAATAACATAAAGATATATATATATATATATATATATATATATATATATATATTTTACTACTTTAATGAAAGTTTGACCGTATTCCATTATCGCACAGGTGAGAGTGAAAAGCTTTCATAAAGTACAGGCCTGTGTTTAAACCAGCGTGCATTACCTCAAGCGATGCAACTATCTGTGCTTTCGGTATTAATTTTTCTTTGAACATTCTGGCTATATAATTTGTTGAAAATATTAAAAAGCATTCGAATTTTCCAAATATGTATACGTATAGGGTGTTTTTTTTAGAGGCGTGGTTTTTAATCTGGCACTACTTTTTTCGTAGTTGGTGTTTTTGACAGCTGTCACTTGATTTATGCTCAGTTTGGTTTGCCATTTCATAATGAATAGACTTACTCCTGAACAACGTTTGCAAATAGTGCAAATTTAGAAAAAAATCACTCTAAATTTTTTTAAAATCACTCAAAAATAAAGTAAAAATCGCGTCGTGGGCCTGTGGCGTGGCCTCCAAGATCGTGCGATTTAACACCGCTGGACTATTTTTTGTGGGGTTATGTGAAGTCGCTTGTCTACGCAGATAAGCCGGACACGATTAACGCCTTGGAAGAGAATATTCGGCGCGTTATTGCTGACATACGGCCCAACTTGCTGCAAAAAGTGGTTGAAAATTGGGCCTCTCGGCTGGAATTTGTTCGAGTCAGCCGCGGCGGCCACTTACCCGAAATCATTTTTAAAACATAATGGCAAACCCTTATCTTTATAATAAAACTAAATTCTTAGCCATAACATCAAATTATCGCCTCTATAAACATCACCCTATATTTTATATAAGTAATGTAAAACTAACGGCGAACACCTATTATAACGTAAGGAATCATCTAAATACGGTATTTAAGCAATACATTATACAATTTACTAATATATTAACAGTTTCATACAACCAAGCGTAAAGCTTTATAAGGTGCCCATTATTTTTTTGGTAATTTTAACATTGTGTAAATTTTATTACCATTTGATTAATATTAATACGACTAAACAATCAACGTTTATTCAGTATAATATGTAGCAAAAAATGCAATTATAAAGTCTTTTAAACTAACAAAATGTTATCTTTCAAAGTTTAACAATAGCTGCTAAAATTGGGTATTCAAAGAAGCGATAAACTATTGGAAATCGTTAAATGAATTGGCAAATAACTTATTATTTGTGTTTTTTATTGTAAAAAGATTTTTTTTATTTCACACAAAATAGGAATTTCCTAGTTTGAAGAATCACATATTTATAACATTTTAGGTTACAAGTAGTCCAAGTGGTGGCTTAGATATTCGTAGTATATTTTTGTGTTTGTACATTTTTCTAATAATAAAATATATATATTATTTTATCTCACAGTTTATTCTGTTTAATATAAAACCACTCTGTTTATTTTTGTATTTATTTAAAAAAAAAATGAATGTTATTTTTAACAGGTTTGCAAGTAATGTTGGTGAAATCGCGCCAGGGAAGACCGCTCTTACTTTGCGATGGCTATACATACAACAGCCACTCAACCAAGAAGGACGGCAGTGTACGTTGGCGCTGTGTGCGATGCTCTTTCACAGGTTGCAATGTCGCCATCTTAGTATCGCCTCAAGGCCAATACTACATGGACAGGGATCTTAAACACAAATGTGGCAATACAAAGCTTTTGCAAACATTTTTGTAATTTGTTAATTGTAATAGTTGATATGATGTTTGTTTGTTAACTTTTAATATTTAGCCAACTATTACAGCTATTGGCAAACCGCCTCTCTCTCGTTCGCTCGCACTATTCCTCTATTCCTCGCCCGCTCGCACGCTCCCTTGGATGGCGTCCACTCCGTAACAGTAGTTAATTATAATTTAAAGTGAGCCATAATTGAATCAGCCCCTACTTAAAATACAGTGTAATAATATATTTAATTTCATAACTATATTATTCATCAACATTTATTTTTAAGTAAGTAATCATTTTTGTTCTTTAGCAGATATTTGAATGCTTCTGGTGCATTGTTTTTATTTGTTGTTATGTTGTTATATTGTATGACTGTATGTTCCAAAGTAAAATAAAATTATTTATTCATTTAATTTAACTACAAATTAAAAAAAGATGTGTGAGAGAATAAACATCATATTGATTTGATTACTTTCTGTTTGCTAGGTGAGCTCTCTTTATCCTTTTTTTCGATCTGACGAATGTGCTTATTACATTGTAATTAACTATATTTTACAAGAATCATCCTTTTTGAATAGAACACATTTACTACAATTGACTGGGTGAGTCCTTATTTCATTCTGAAACCTCTTTCATGATATTATAGGATAATAAATATTAATTAAACAAATTATAATTATTATCAATCGCTAAGAGAGTTCGTTCTCAAATTATAGCATATAAAAATCTATAAACAAAAAAAATGGTTTACAATTCCTTAATGACATATGCCTTAATTGTGTGGGGTCGTGCTACTGAAAAGCCCTTGAACCATTAATCTAAGTTCAAAAATTGGTTCTTCGTGTGATTAATAAAAAGACTTTTAGGTTTAGTTCGAAAATCTTTTTCTCAAGTTACATACAATCTTTTATTAAAAAGTAGTCATACGTGTATGGCAAAACACAATGAGTAAGATAAAATGTGTGATTATAAAAACGAAAAAAAAAATAGCGCAACGACTACAAATGCTACCAATATTCAACCCATCTTCAGAGGCTGTGAATAGGTGATAATGTAGTAGTTATGATCTACCACTGTCTACCTCTCACATCATAAATAAGTACAATCTATGGATTCACAGGTTTGCAACGGTCAAAAAAAAAAAAAAGTTTTTTATCTACACACAATAGAACCTAAATGTGTGACACATATAAATCATTGGCACCTACAACTATAAATAAGATGGTTTCTGTGTCCATTTTTTTCCATCTCTCTGCATAGCATTGAGTGTAGTTTTGATATATTGAAGGTTGAGAAACCTGACAAAAACCATAAATGAGTCGTATAGACTATAACAGCAATCTGCAGTAAAATTTTTGTTGCCAACATGTTGCTAATAATGTCACAATAAAACACAGAGGTGTAAATAAGTAATCATAATGTAATATCAGTAACATATGTAATTCTAACATGGCTGCAGATTGCTTGTTTTTATTTCCAACCCTAATATTTTAAACACGTTGTATAGGGTCAGATTACTGCTTTAGATTCTATGCGACTCAAATATAACATATGACTGTTTTAGCGTTAGAATAGAGTAAAATAAATCTGTATAATAATCATTGGTGTTTTCAACAGGCTTGCAAGTGAAGATGGTAAGATCGCGCAAGGGGAGACCTCTACTGCTTTGCAACGGCTATTCGTACAACAGGCATACTGCCAATAAGGACGGCAGTGTTCGCTTTCGCTGCGTTCGTTGTTCCTACACCGGCTGTAATGCCACTATTGTATTATCGTCTCAAGGCCAATACTACATCAGCAATGATTTTAAGCACAAATGTTGTGGATGATCAACCTGATGAATAGCATTTTTTGAAGTATATTTCGCAACTACGTAAGGACGTCACAAATTATCGAGGAATTTCAAAATTGAGTATTTTTGGTAAAATTTTAGAATGTATAATAACAAAAAAATTAACTGCAGTCTTCAAAAACATCATTATTCCCGAACAACATGGCTCTATGTCCGGTAAATCTACAAATACTAATCTTACACCCTATACAGATTATATCGCCCGAGCGCTTGATTCTGGTGCACAAGTCGACGTAGTTTTCACTGACTTCTCTAAGGCCTTTGACAAGGTTAATATTAATACCCTAATTAAAAAATTACATTCCTTAGGTATACACGGCTGCCTTCTTAGATGGATTCATTCGTACTTATGTAATAGATCTCAGGCCGTACAAGTAAATGGTTTCACCTCCAGGTTTATTAATGTTACCTCTGGTGTTCCGCAAGGAAGCCATTTAGGCCCGATTCTATTTATTCTATTTTTAAACGACATCAACAATTGTTTCAAGTCTTCCTATTATTTGTTATACGCCGATAACTTAAAAATATATTTAAAAATTACTTCCTATTATGACCAGGCAGCCCTCCAGAGTGATTTAAACACCTTCACCGAATATTGTAAATTAAACAAGTTATTTCTAAATACCAATAAGTGCAAAACGATGACCTTTACAAGGAAAAAACAACTATTGTCATTTTCTTATACCCTGAACGGTTGTCAGGTTCATACGGTGGACCAGTTTAAGGATCTAGGAGTAATTTTCGACCCAAAGCTTAGTTTCAATTTACATCTAGACTATATAATTAAAAAATCTCTAAAGCTATTAGGTTTTATATTACGGGTGACAAAACCCTTCTCAAACTTTAAGGCGGCTATCGTCCTTTTTAATTCGTTAATTCGAAGTAAACTCGAATATGGTTCTGTCATTTGGAATCCGGTATATGTCACACACTCAGATAGAATCGAGAGAGTCCAGCGCCTTTTCTTGCGCGCGTTGACCTATCGATATTTTCGTGGAGTCGAACTAAAATACATCCCTACCGCGATAAAGTTTTACGAATGTACCTCCCTGTACGACAGACGAGCGTTGCTCGATCTGCGCTTCATAAACGCCGTTTTCAATAACACTATTAATTGCCCCGATCTTTTGAAATCATTTTCGATTAATGTACCGTCATCACATCGTACCCGTCATTACAATGTCTTTAAAGTACCCTCCTGCTCCTCAAATAACGCTCTACATTCGCCGATACCACGGATGTAAAGTTATTTTAATGAAACTATTAACTGCTTCGATAAATTGACTCTGAATAAATCGCAATTTAAAGTGTTCAGCAACGATCTTTTGTGTAAAAATTAAGTGTTCTAAATTCGTGTAGTAGATATGTATATATATAGATATAAATGGTTTTGTTATTTTTGTTATTAACTTTAATACTTTTTATTAGTAGAATCCTATTTTTAGTTTTACATAGTTTTTTATCGATCCATCAAATGTATTTTTTATTTTATATGTACTGTGTAAAATTGTTGGTTTCTCCAATAAAGATAAATAAAAATAAAACTTGTAAAGTTATTGTCTCTAAGTTTTTCTGTTGAACGAAGAAATACACAATATCATTTACTGACTACAAAAATCTGTTGTTTTTGTATTTTACAATGTTTCCAAACATCGAAACGCGTTACTATTTATTTATAACCTGGTACAAATGGGGTGGGGTAACTTTGAGGGCAGACTATTCTTGAGAGGATCTAAATACAGGCTGTTCCAAGACCATTCCAGAAGACTTATGGGAGTGTTTACGTTTCCAATTATGTGTAAAAAATTGTATAAAAAATGCTAAAATAATTCATGTTCAAATTTATTAATTTTATCAAAGTGTAAATTCCTTTTTTGCTCGCAGGCACTCGGTCAAGGCCGTACAATGACCCGGCGCGGCCTCGCTGCGACCGAACTTATGACAAGAATGATTTCATATTATCACATAAATATTACAAATTTTTTTTACTCGGAAACCATGATGAATTTTTATATGAGGTCAAAACCAGTCATGTTTGAAATCGCAGGGCCAATAAGCTAGATATTTTTATCGGGAATTGTCTTTGTATAGTAAGAATGTGCTGCCAATCAGTGATCGTTCTTCGACGACTGGCTACCATTGTTAAGGAAGATCTCGGTAGCCAAAAGGTACTCTATGCCCTTGGATTGATGATTGGTCGCGCGCTTTACTTTGTCTAGATAGAGCATGCTGCTTAAAGTGTGGTAGTATACTAATTTAAAAGTAGTTTGTCGTTTTGTTTAATTTATAAATAATATAACAAAAGTCAAAATTTTCACGTCTTAAGCGACCTAATTATTAATAATTAGAACTTACTAATTACTGATACACATAGCTGCATCCAAGCAAGTAAATACACTATAGAGCTCGCAGTTCTTGGAAGTACCTACTGTTCCAAGTGTAACACGTGATTGACCATTAATTTAAGTACTGTCAGTAATGATCTTATACTGGGATATCACAATTCAAAGCTAAGAGCAGGGATTCTTGAGTTATTTTTAAAACATATATTTCCACATTAGTAAAAAAAAAAAATATTCATGGACTAACCATTCATGAAAAAAATGAACTTCTGGTATCTGTATATTTTAAATATGTTCACGCCTCCATATTTCCAGATAGAAATACTAGTCAATCAAGGCCAGGCCATCTTTTGCCATTGAGAATGTTCAACGGTGCTTTTCTGAGCAAATTAAGTAACAAGACTGACACTCATGCAATTATGGACTTGCGAGATATTATTTGCTTGTGATAAATGACCTTGCAATATGACAACAATAAACTAACAGCGCTTGGTAATATAATTGGTAGGAAAGGTTTCAGTGTTTATTTGACTTCTGCCCTGGGCGTTAGATTCTCATGTGGCAGCGCTTTCGCGCCATAAATGTGTTATTACATGAAAAACAATATATTGTTGATTGAAGTCTATGTAAATATAGATATACTTTTTAACTGTTAAAACAGACGGTAGAAAAATAGATAGTACTTACTGAATGAATGCCAGACGTTTCGATGCGAGATACTGCCTGATTTTATACGTTTTAACTGTCAATACAGATGGTAGAAAATTAGAGAGGGCTTACTGAGTAAATACCAGACGTTTTGGCACCAGATGCTGCTTTCTTCGGTGGCGATTTGGCACTAATCCTTCCGGCTGTCACCCGTTTCAGCAGCATCTCGCACCGAAACATCTGGCATGCATTCAGTAAGCACTATCTATTTTTCTACCATCTGTATTGACAGCTAAAAGATATAAAATCAGGCAGCATCTTACGTTGAAACGTCTGGCAATCATTCAGTAAGCACTATCTATTTTTCTATCATCTGTTTTAACAGTCGAAAAATATAAATTCAGAAAAACAATCCAGTGATATAAATATATATAAATACACACATATTCTAAAAATATGCATTGAAACCATTTCTACTTTTTCAGTTCCAATGCATTGGGTGAGAACTAGAACCGGAAATGTAGGAATCAATCGAGGAAACAATTTATATTGGCGGCATGGGTACGGCCCTAGTTCGCAGTGCGAAAGGTACCGTTGCAGAAGGTACAGCAAAGGATGCAAATCTGCAATAGTTTTCAAATGTAACAATTGGAAAATCAATGATAAACACAATCATGATTGAACCATTGTAAGAAATTGTGTATATTGTGTATAAATACCATTACAATTGTGATGGATGTATAATTTATGCATTTGATAATATTATAACTATTAATTGAAACTTCACTTTTATTTATTTTTCTTGAATACTTTCTTGTTTACATACACAGTTTTCATATCTAATGCTAATAAAAAAACGGTGAGATCGTAGGTTGTATTAATTTTAACTGGCCAGCAATAAATAATACGTTTCCTGTCATATTTTTGAAATTCGAATATGATATTAGAGAGTTCTGGAATGTTCCATTAATTAATACTAAAAATTTGTTTATTTTAATGTTATATATCAATTTTATTCCACCAGCCTCCAATGTGGTCTAAACGGCTATGGTTGTTTCTCAAGGGCATCAATCTACACACGAAAAATCCAACCCGTGTTTACACACACAGTTTTCAACTATTTACTTCTTTTAAATAATGTTTTCAACGTTGCTAAAAAGTAACAAACGTAAACACCGTTTGGTGGTACTTTAAACGTATAAAAAATAAATATTTAATATGTATTTTTTTTATTTTATTTTTTTGTTTTGTTTGTGACTGATGTATTGTAATAGACTTATGTAATTTTTGGATGTAATCGTAACCGATGCCATTTGCAAAAAGACTTCTAGTGTTTTACATGCATTATATATTTATAAAAAAATGTTTTTTAATTTAATCCTGCATGATATATGCTTTATTACATATGCCGTTTTCCCTTTTGTAAAAGATACCATTGATGCGTATTATACCTGTTAAAAGTAGCTTAATATATTTTGTTTGTACATATTTTTTAACTATCCTAACTACTTTTTACTTTTTCTTAGATTGGTTTTACCTACGAACGCCCACTGGACGTATGCAGATGGTCGTCGATGGTCATATTCTGTATGAGACACACGGCAGCACGGCACACAGAATAACTTGGCGTTGCTCCAGATTCTACAACAAGAATAACCGCTGCATCGTCGCCCTGTGCGTGAAGGACGGTCACATGGTTTACTATCGCGGCATACACAACCATAAGCCCACGTATGTTCCCGACAAGCATGACAGCCGCATATGCGATTTTGACCCTTATGGCAAATACAAACTTGCCAATAAAGAAGATGATATATCTAGTATATTTTACCCACAGATCGAAATGATAACATGATACACACTAATTAAATGTGGGAGTAATGTTTTTTTTTTAAACATAAAACCCTACAAAATATATACTTACTGTAAGATTATTGTACTGAAACTTTACCATGAAAAAAACAACATATTTACAGACCACTTATTTAGGTTAAATAAATATATTGACCTCACTATATTGTGAATAAGAAGTTTGCTGTTGATATGTATTCATGTTAAATCAATTTTTGTTTGTGTTTATTGGAGAAACCCTTCTGAATGCCTCTAAACGCAATAATGGATCGCACAATTTGTACAACGCGCTCATTTCAAATTGTATTTAGTCCACTAAACATCTAAATATCATTCGTTGACATTGCTAAATTCACTTGAGTTTCACTAACAACTTGAGCTGCAGGATTTCCTCGCCCCTAGGCTTTCCTTTTAGCATGTGGTGAACATAGTGACTCATTAAAGGTTTAAAATTACTTTATAAATATTCAAGATCATCTTTATTTGCGCAAAAGCAAATTTTATACACAATGAAAAGTCTTTTATACACAATGGAGTGTAATACTGTTATGATAATATTATTATTGTCATTTAATTTTAAGACAAAAATATATTTAATGCTATAAATGTGAATCGTACAAGTTTTTATCATCCAAGTTTGACTTTAAGTTTTTTATTATTACATCATCTTGGTATAACCAAGATGCTTGCAGTGGCGTAGCCATGTAGGGGCAGGGGTGGGTACGCCCCCCCAGAAAAAAACCATCTAATTGTATTTTAACCCAGCCAAGCATAAAGAAATCATTTAATAACACCAATTTCCTTTATTGAATTTTGGTAATTCCCCCCCCCCCCCCCACTACATATTGCCTACTCATGCGGAATTGATACAGCACACCACTGTTCCTGGGACCACCCCTTCTGAATCTGGCTACTCCCATGGGTGCTTGTAAAGTAATACCACCGTAAAGTTGTCTAAGATATACTAAAAATAAAATTAAATACAAAATTTTCCAATATGTCAAAGGCATGGAATGAATATCTTTATGTACTTATGTACATAAAGAGATCCCTACAACTTACCCACAATGCACGAAAATCATAAATGACAGATGGCGCTGTATGCCACGGGCAGAACAGGGACAAATATCATCTATCATAATATAAACAATACATTAACAATAAACATATAAACAATTATGTTCTGGTTTTATTATAGGGAATCAAAATAAAGTCTTAACGCATATCACTAACACAAGCACAACTAATTAAGCAACTTTAAGTTCAAAACAAAGTCAAAAAATTTAATTTCCGTGTAAATAAACAGAGTTTTATTTGTCAGCTGATTGTCCACTAGTTTAACGTTTGACACTTTTTAATTTTTTTGTTATTTATTATTATTATTTTAAATAAAAGTTTGCTATGAATTAGGTAATATACAATTATTTTGGGCCCTATTCAATTAAGCCAAATATGTTTGTGCTAAAGATAATGGAGGTAAATGTATAACTGAGTGCGGATTCAAACCTGCAAACTCTGAGAATACCTTAACCACTATGCTACCACAATCTCTAATTCGTGAATACTAGAACTTATATTAATGAACTACGAGTTCCAAAAATTCTACATTGGACATCTCATATAAATAAACCTTAAAATTCGGAAATCGCCCTAATCTGCCAAGTTCATGAATCTCCTAAAATACCATATATTTTTCACGTGTCCACAGAATTCCCTCTTCCCTCATTTTTTGTCTGAATTGTCCAGAAATAAAATTCCCTACCCTACGAATATGACTTGTTTGCTGTATTCCAATAATCTCAACGTTTCAAAACTATCCTTAGAATTATCGACTCGCATAACCAAGACATTTAATAGTCTAACTCGTAAATCTTATGGCAAAGATCATCCTATTAATGGCGAAAATTATTGAATTATTTTACTACTCTAAATTATTGCACTTTTTGTTATATTAATTTAATTAATTTTAGTACTAAAATAGGTATAATAATTAATAAATACTTTAGTCACAGCCTCATTTAGTATTTATGGCGTCTAGTTAAACCACTTAAACTGACACAGTACAGACGTGATACATATAAATAAATAAAAACACCAGTTGCCTACTATTAAAGTACTAGTACTGTACTGTACTAGTACTGTAAAGTATCAGTACTTGTACACTACAGAAAATTTGTTAATGCATCGAATGAAGTTTAAGAACGTATATCACACAAACTAATAAGTTATATTTTTAATATCCTTAAAACCAACTAAAATGAAACAGATTTATAATTTATGTAAAAAAAATAAAATCAAACAGTGAGTGTTATTTTATCAGTAAAACAAACTTGTTTATGACGTTTTTCAACCGTCCATTATTTAATCTATTAAGATAGATATTATATTACATTATAAGTTACATATTACAATATTAAATATCTTTTTTTTTGTATTATACAAATAAATTAATAAATTTTACATAAAAATAATAATCTCACATAGTGTAATAATGAACTGCCATAATATGTTAAGTAAAAATGTTTGGATAATATTTCTATGTTTCAAATATCACGTTAAATGGTTTTTGAAATAAATCTCCAAGGAACCTACTATAATGTGGTAAATTATATTTGAAAGAAAATAAATGTTTATTTTTTGAAAAAGGTAAAATAAAAATGAATTTGTATGTTCTTAATGCGTTGACTGCCACAGCAATTTTCAGAAATCTAGTTTAAAATGATATTTTGATTTAATCACATTATATTATTAAAAACTCTAATTCTAGTGGATAGTTATCATCAAAAATAGTTATTTTCTGTTCATGCAAGCCAGCATTGATTTTTTGTTTTTTTACCCAGAAGCCATCTATTGATATTAGCACTGATATATTTACAGTTTAATTGTAACTGCACAAAAATGGCAAATAAACATAAAACGAGATAACTCGTAGTTGGCGTCCAAGAAAAGAATGCAATCTACAAGTTATCTCATAGTTGGCAGTCAAAGTGTTAATAACAATTATTAAGATGTAGATGTTTTCAGCAGTAATTATGGCCTTACTAATTTAGTAGTTTATTTATGTAAATCATTCTGCATACTTTTCCCATTTAATAATAGTTTATAAATTTTACTTACTTTTATTTTATATAAAATATTTTTTTCTGTAAGTAACTGGTTATGTAATGATTTAAGCAACTAACTTAAAAAAGTAATAATAAAATATATTTAATAAATCACATTAACCATTATAAGTAAATCATTTTAATAAAATGTTGACATGTATACCTTTTTTTATAACATAAAAAAAATTATGGTACTTATGGTAAATAATTATTTCATGCATATAATTAATTATGTGGAATGGTTTAATCCACAAATTCAGAAATAAACCATTGACTGATTTTTATTCAATAAATTTTACATTGCCTGTTTTTAAAGAAATACACCATTATTTTCATATTTTAAGTTTCTAGGAGCTAAGTATATTCTTTTAAATTAAATATATGTATTTTATGTTGTAATTTGTATATTATGGAAATTTAAATTTCAAAATCAGATGCCAAAACTGATATTAAATATATTGACACACACACCTAAAATATGTGTTCATAAAATGTAATTTTTATCTCTCATAAAAATAAATTAGTAAATATTACAATATTTTATGCAGAAGTATTGTAATATTTGCAATAAAAATATGAGTGAATTTTCGGTCTTCTTTAAATTTATTTACAATCTTATAGGTAGTAATTCAAGCTATATAGTGTGCATTATCTATCCTTGCCTGTACTTACCTGTACTTGTACAGGTTGTGATCAAATGTACTCATTCATAGTAAATATTAAAACTTAAGCTGTACTTAAAATTTAAACATAAATGGAATTTATTCTTCCACTATCATGTTTGACACAGTTAGTACATATTATGTGCGACGGTATTTTAAATATTTAAATGTTTTATAGAAAATATATAAGGTTGATAATAATATTATGTTTAAATGTTACTTAAAAAAAATGTTGAAATGGAAACCAATTATAAAAAAAAATAATTTTATTTTATTGTTTAGAAAAAATGATTCAAACAACATATTTATTCAAAAAGGTAAATTATGTTACGTGAAATTAAAAGTTAAATTCTTTAATACTTGGGTACTTATAAACTTACCAACTCAGCATCCTCTGTCCTATGGTAGACATAAATGTCTATAAATGGTAATTTATAAGATGTCCACATTATAGTAAGTGTATAGTGTATATTTACTATACATCATTTCTATGACAGATATGTGTCACAAACTTTATTATTTTATAATGACTTATGATTATACGAGTATGTATAATATCCAAAAACACTGAATATAATAATAAATTTATTGTACTAATAATGGTGGAGTTTAGATTATATTTTTGTATATAAATATTTTATTCCAGTTAAAATGATAGTTATTATTGTTAATTCAGTATTCTATATATTATTATTTTTTAAAAATAAATTCTTATGCTTTTAATATTGTTTTATTCGACTAAGAAGCTATGACAATAAATGCGATTGCTTATGGAAAAAAGAAAATTTACTGTCAATTCTTTAAGTGCCTAGACACATTTAACCGCCGACAAATGACAGACTGTGAATGGGTTTTTTAATCATCTTTTTATAAACAATTTGCGAAGCTAGTTCTGACACATTTTACCATAAGTTAATATTAGGTACAGATGTGAAATCATTTTAGACGCTTCGTTTTTTTGCCTAACTATAATATAAAAATAATTTGATTCATTAAACGATATTACAAAGTAACTATGAGTTGCATTTTATACCAAATTTGCTAGGCAGTCAGTACACTTTAATTGCGTCTCCTAATAGTAAGTATTTATAATGCAATATTTTTTTATTATATTTTTATTATTTATTGGATAAAAAATAACTATGCAACTTGAATGTATAATATTTTTTTGTAAATCTGAACAGTATATTTTATTATCAAAGTTACTGATTTATGCTTCTTCATTTCTGATTGTGTGAATTGTAGAAAAAAAATATGCAATGTTTTATTAAGTGGTTCCATCTTTTTTAACCCACAATGCAAACAGAGGCGTGTTATAAGTTTAACGTGGTCTATCCATGTGTGGTCTTTGGTATCTCGTAGCTCCCAACCAACCAATTTTAATTTTAATTTTTTTGAAAGGTGACTTGTTCGAGTGTTCTTAGCTATGATTCAATAAAATTTGTGTATCGGGGGTTTTTTAAATTTTTAATAATTTGTATTTCTTGTAATGTTTTTATCCTATTTTATTATATACAATATTTTATCATATGGATAAATTGAATTGACGACAAATAAACGTAATAACATCGGTATGATAATGTCAGCGGCCGGGTTGGACCGTTGACTTTCAAGCGAGTGGCCTTAACCAACAAGGTTTGTATGTCAAGAAAATAGAGACTTGATGCTCTATTTTTTTCTTATAATGTTGGATTTCCTCTAGGTTAGGTTAGGTTAGGTTACAGAAAGGCTGTTTTTATTCCATGAAGTTGTAACTGAGATTGTTATTATATAGGGGAGAGAATGGTCCTCTCCTATAATGGTCCACCAGAATGGTCCATTCTGGCATCAAAGGTAATAATACATATGACCTCCTTAAACTTGTTCATGGTTCAATTGAGGGAATAAAAATACCAGACTGTATCTTAGCCCAACTTATAGATGAACAACCACGCCTCGTCTGCAAATCCCAGGCAGTAGGTTGACCTTTTCCCTTCTAGACTAAAATTTATGCTGACTGCATTTAATTAAGTACCTAATCCATAAGAAATCGTTGTTTTTCATAAAAATCTATTTTTTTGAATTTTAGATAGAGTGCGCTTCATAACATCAGTGCAAGGAAAGACCCGTTTGCTCCATAATGGATACACATATTCCTATTACACCGATTCCGAATTCTCGTCGAAGAAGGATGCCGTGGTTTGGCGTTGTTCAAGAAACAATGCAAACAATAAATGTGCTGCAAATATAAAGATGCACGCCGGCAATGAATTTGATTTTCAACTATCCAATAATCACACCTGTGATTCAGTTTAATTTTAATTTTTATTATTATTTTTTTTATATTCATTTAAAAGCCACAAATTAAATATCTTTTTATATGTAGGTACCATCTAATTACTATTTATACTTATTATATAAGGTGTATTTAAATTTACTGATGTCTTTTTAGGGGGTTGATCTAGATCAACCATCAATCATTAATGAGCAAAAAATATTTGATAAATGTTTCCCAATTAAGAGAAATCTTTTTAATGTTTGAGAACGCGGTTAAACGCATAACGCGAGGTCAGGCGTCAGGCAACAACCTCGCGAAGTACTTTTAACAAAATCAAAGTTTTTTATTAATATAACTTTGTTATTTTAGCATTTAATTTAGCAGTGAATTTAAATACACTCAGTAAAGAGTAAAACCACATTACGGTAAGCGAAGTATATATTTGGTTTAAGTTTGTATTATTTCTCTCTCTCTCTCTATATATAATATATATGTGTATATATAGGTACTTATTACGAATTTCAATCAGTGGCACATTTCAAGAAATATACTGAACAAATATGTTTAGTTAAAAAAAAACACCAATTTTCTTAGTTTATCTAGTTAATCCAGCTCACGGGACGTAAGAACAATTACGCCGAAAGTTTAAAAAAAAGACAGTTGATAAACTATGTAACGTTTTCCTAATCGAGCCTGTATTCATTTCATGAGTATTCATTTCATAATATAGATGGTTTTATGTAGCGAAATTTGCTAATTTATTTAAAACAATTGTTTAAATGTGTCTTTTATTCACAAAAGTGATGTATCAAGAAGAGTAGGGAGGGAGGGACGGAGTGATAAAAAATATAATTTGATTTGTGGATTATTAAAACGTTTAGAATTATTTTTGCTCTAATTATATTATAACCTAACTTTGTCTGTACAATTATCACTTTTGTTTAGCAAATTTTGCTAAAGTTAATCTAGAATAATCAAACTTTCTCTGCATATTAACTTCAGGCAATCTTCTTTGGCTCTCGGTTCAGCGATCGATGTTGAAATGTAATTTTGAAATTTAATAAGGTATGAATAATATTTTATAATAATATTAGTTTTATTATAAAGGTGAAATTAATATAGGATATAAAAATACCATAATGGGTTGTTTCTTATTATAATGATGCTTGACAGTGTACAGAATCTTAAGACGCATTCTGTGCCCAAATATTATTCAATCAAGACATCGTAACACAATGTTTTTGATCATGCTAATGTCGACAAGTCCTTATCCGTAAAAGTGTTGATTGTTAGTGTCATATTTAATTATCTCTAAAATAAAAATAAAAGTCTTGCTTTGCTAAGAACTACACTATTATTTTGTCTACAGTATGCACTATTTTTCGGGTTAATCGTATGCATTTTTTGCCTGCGTATGCAAGTGAACACATTTTTTTTTTTAGTTTATATTTAAAACTTATTTAACCTGTTTTAAAAAGAAGCTATTTACCCTGTCTTTAAAACATTTAAGTTATAAGAAGGTTCAGCATCTATATGTTGACGGTAGGTTTGACCGTTGTTCAGCAGGATCCTACAAGTGTTGCAAACGTGAGAATGGCGTGGGGAATCAATAAACCGAGTTCTTAAGCTATGTAGAAAAGACATAGATGTAAGGGTATTCAATTTCTAATATATATCAGCCAAGGTGATCTTTAATTTACACTAATTTATATTACATTTTATTTATATTTAATTTACATCCACTTGAATAAGGTTAATCATAAATTAAAAAATCTGATTAGAATTTTTTATCTGATTGAATCTCAATTTATAATGTTTTTCCTTATGTTGACATTACCCATATAATGTCACAATTATTATTATTATTATGTTGTAATAACAGTTAAAAATAAGTGTAATTATGTTGCAATTAAAATAAATATTGGTAATTTTTTTGTATGGTGAAAGTAACTGAATAAAACTGATTTTAAAAATAATCATTTTAATTCCATTTTCTCCCATTTTTTTATTGCTTGATATAGACTAAAAAGTAACCATAATTAAAACATTGATTTTTATTAAATATGGAAACACAGAATGCCCAGTATGATTTTGCGGTGTGTAAACATCTTGCATTCTTTGAAAACTCACAAAACAAGAAAACGACAAATTGTTACCGAACATATTCAGAGCCCTGAGGCTGGGTAGGGGTAAATATTTGTATTTATATTACTTACTTAGCCGCTGAAGAGGAATTTTAAGGGAAGTGGTCTTTAGGGTCACAATTTCACCATTGAAGAGGTATTTTGTAATAAAAAGGGAGAACCAATCCTTATATGTTTTTGAAATCAGGGAATTTGAAATATGCTAGCTTAACTATAACATCTGAAAATCACGTAAGATTCTTCCACAAACTTCCACGAAGAAATTAATGAGAAAAACTAGTAAGTTTCCAAGGGAATACTAGTACTGGTACACCGGTAAGCAACTTATTGAAATGACTGTCAACTCAACGTCACCTTTCTTCCTCTAATGCCTACTCAGATCATTAACCACAAAATAAAAAAAAAACTGCCACATTTATGCTAGTGTACTTAATTTCGTTGACTTCAAAAGAGTCAGTTTTTGCTTCTAATGACATATTCGAGGAAAAGTCTAATAAATGACAAATTTGTGTGAGTTCCGAGATTTCCTAAAGCATGCTACAAATTTTCAGGTGAATTGAAATTTCTAGTAACCCCGAGAGGACACCAGCGTTTAATCTTCTCTCATTTCTCATTTACACGCAAGCGCGTCGCCGCCGATGGAGTCGCTCTGTGGTACTGCACCAAGCGCCAGTCGACCGGTTGCGAGGCTGCTGTGCGCACTCGGAACCGTGACTTGCTGGAAATTATTAAAGCACACCATTCGCATCGATCTGTTTATGAGCAACTTTAGCAGAGTTTAAAAACTTTTAATTCTAGTGTTTACATAAAATTTATACTAAACATTAGTTTTTTAGTAATAACTTCTTTGGACCACAAATGCTTACTTTCTTCTCGTACTATTTTATGTTTACCCGATCATGTTCTTCGGTCAGTAATTTCTATGGCGAGCAGAAAAATAAATATTATTTTCTGTTAACAGCGGTAATAAAATACATGGCAAATACTTGTATGATAAAATAAAGGTTACCTACAGCGTCAATAAATTAACTGAGTTCATTACCCTGATCTATGTGAAGATTTCACTGGAGACCAGCCATTATTGGGCTGTGAATTAATTTTATGAAATGTAAAAATTTATGGTTGAGTGTTTGAAATAGTCATTAATCCTCAAGGATGGGTCATGGCGCGACTGTTGCATACAACATTTTCACGGTTCTCATCAGTAAGTTTTATAGGGCATATCGCGCAGTTGTCGCCTTCATGCGATACCAAATCTCTTTATAAGTGGTTATTATGCACTCGACCGTATAATCTTACTGGTATTATGAATATTCAAATTATTTTAACAATATGAGATTTTAATTAATCCAATAATTCTAACAATGGATATGTTAAAATATTTAGCATCTACGGTGTCAGTTGTATTTACCATAACATCCCCACGGATGTCGAAAACCTGAAATAATAATTTTATGCACCTAGTCCACAACAGGTCCATAAAAGTATTTCGCTCATACAGCCCTTACTTTTTTTTTTGTATCAAGTTTGTATGATAGACATGAGACATGACATGTCATGATATTTCAAAACATGAGAATAGTCAACATCCGTTTTATTCGTCCTCAGAGCTCGAGCTTCCAATGCTTCCAAATGACTTTTGTGCATTTGTTCTAACTGTGGCCCCCATGTCATTATTACCAGTACCTACATAACTTACGACTAACAACTTATACGTGTGGTGTTAGGTTTGAGCAGGGTTTTTTTTAAATATATCTACATTAATATTTTTTTATTCTCAACTTGAAAAGGTAAACCGATCATCACGAGGACATCAAAAGGCCACCTGCGTTTGATCCTGAGAAAGTTTACATACATCTCCAAGAAGTCCAATTCTAGAGGTGAAACATTATGGTACTGCACCAAACGCGGTACCCTTGGGTGTGAGGCTTCAACGAAAACGAACATTGCGAATCATGTCATAACCAAAGAACCGCAGCATATACATCCACCAAATTTATTCGAGGTTATGTGTCTTCAAGATATCCATAACCAATTTTCAAAAAATATGTGATAATATGATATCCTGAAAAAAAACATGGAATGTTTCTGATCTGTAATTTTTTTTTCACTTTTTTTTAATAGTACTTCTTTCTTTTTTAAGCTAATTGTTAGTCTGAAAGTCAACAAATAAAAAACTTAAGCAATGACACCTGTTTTTTGTATTTATATTTAGATATAATAGAAAACTAGAAAAATAAGCATAGGCCATGTTTATATACATATTTATATACATATTAGTCATACACCTACAAATTGTTTTAAATAACAGCAATCCCTTATTTCAAAACTTTTCAAAATTTAGTACTAATGATAGATGTGTACCATACACATCTATCAAAACTATAACTAGAAAGAACCGTTTTAGGATCAGCAATTGATTAAAATAAATGTTACTTATATAAAACAATAAAAAAAAATATTACTTTTGTGAATTTATTGGGGCAGGGCCATAGTGCAAAGAGTGAACCCAGTGCATATGGCTGAATGCTAAAAAGGTAAGTCTTAAATCAACAATCAATCAATCAATCAACATTGATAAAATTAGGACTTAGCATGACATTCTAGGTTCAACTTTAAATCTTAACTGTGCATAGCATCGTGTGCACTCGCCTGTGCTCATGTAAAAATAGATTTCTTCTGATTGGAGATACAATTATTTACAAGATCTATGACACACATCATCTTCCTGTAGCAATGAGAACAGGAATGATCACACCGTCTTAACTCACCGGAAAAGCAATCTACACATTATTTAATAATTGAAATGTGAGTAATATTAATTGACAAATATACTTATTTGAAGTAATTTTTTTTTACTTTGCTCAAAACTAGGTGAACCGACATTATTGAAGACGTCAACGGGCCATATTCGTTTGAGACTGAGAAACTTCATATACACATCCGCGACGACCAACGCCAGGGGTCACACCTTGTGGTATTGCATCAGACGCCGCTCGAAAGGCTGTGAAGCTTCGGTGCGAACGAATATTGAGAATCGTATCATAGCAAAGGTAGAACAGCATATACATCCGCCACATTTAAAGAATCTCTCGTTTCTTAGTCCGTATGAATTTAAATAAATGTTGAAAAAACAACTGATTAATAAATTAATAATGATCGTTCTTTATTTCACAATAATTGTAATTTTGGAAAATTTGATCATACTACAACAAGGTTGTCCCAGCCTAAAATCATGTCTACCACTAACAATAATCGCTCTACTGCTCAAGGAGATTATTTTACGTGCCTTTATTAAATTAAAATATGCATCAATAAACATTTAAATATTATTTCTCAAAATATTTGTTCGAACAATATCTTTTAAAAATTAAATACTATTTACCTAAAAATAAAACAGACTTCAAAATAAAAAAAAAAATGTATGACAAATGCATACAATCTAAAAAATATGCATATGCAGGCATGGCCTAATTTAAAGTGGGTTATTTCTATTCAGAAATAATTCTACATTTATGTAAGCTTTTAACAAAAAAGAAATTGATTGACAAACTGTTTGAACTGTTATTTACATTTACAATTTTTTTTCTACCATATTGTTAATGAAGCTACAATTACACATTCAATAATAATTTAAATTATTACCTATTTAAATAGGTAAAATATAAAGAAATGAAAAAATGAATGCTTAACAATAAGCATTTAAAAAAAAACTACATTCTAAGGTGCTTAAATTATCATTCTCATAGATACATTATAAATTAAGGTTTTATTCCTAACCATTCAAGAACAGTCACATTTTAGAGAGCTATTATAGGTGATACCTAAGTTGTTATACATAAATGAATTAAGTACAAAGAAATATCACACCTTTAAAACTATGGGATATCTTGGTTTTGAGACAAGTTACTATCGCACGAATGATGAGTGTTGCTCCGCAAAATAGCGCCTTCGTTGATTGAAGTGGTCAGCGACGCATAGCAGAAGGGATCCTTGGAACAGCGCCACCATTTGCTGCCATTCTTATTGTTGCGTATTAATCTGTAGGTGTATCCGCCAATCACCAGCAAATTGTGGCCCTTTTTTGAAACCACCGTCATCGCACCTAAACAGTAAGTTACGTTAATTTAATACCCTGGAAGAATAATATAAAAAGTTTCAAACGACTGTTTTATTTTGTTATGATTAGATACGGATCAAACGTCCATTGAACCATTTACTCGCATGTGTGAATCATTTATTAGAAAAAAAATGAACATTCGTAGTGCTTTCACCTGACCATAGATTGTTTCCAGTTCCGAATTTATTGTTACTTTGACAAAGCGGATTAGTCCAAGACCTGGTGGTGCGATTTGCACATTCATCAATTTATGAAACATGATCCCGTATAAATAGCAGTCTGCATATTTGCGGAGACGAAATGCAAAATATATTTTGTCAATTTTGGAAAATGACCACAGTAGCTCAAAATCGGGTGAAAATAAGTTTTTTATATATATACTACCAGAGAGACATTTAAACTATCGCATGTGTATCATGGAATGGTGGGCAAAATGCATTTTGCAAGTTTAGAAAGCTTTTTGCAAGTGGATCACGAAATGTGATTATTCATAGACAATAAAGATCATCTCCCTACAATCTTCATTCTTCTCACCTTCATCGATAATGGGGCAAACATTTATCCCCCCCCCATTACAGTATGTATATTTTTGATTTATATTCATTCCAATAAATTAATATCTATCCAGAAATATTATCTGCAAATTGATTCTATTTAATTCAATATAATATTTTTATGCTGAAACTTTCAACAAAACGCTTTACAGATGACCTCGGAGAGAAGAATAAACAGAAAAAACGAGATCAAACAGGATATTCGGAACTAAAAGATGTACTCGCAGTTAAAGAAAATGAACAGAAATATAATATAGGCTCTTTTTCTGGTTTACTTTTTCACAATGACCATACACCCCTGTGGAGAAATCGTCAGCGCTGCAAAATGACCAATTGTAAAGGAAAGTCATTTGTGACGTGCCGCAAGTGCAAAAAAGCTTTTTGCTTAAATAAAGACCGTAATTGTTTTTATGATTTTCATACACAGGTGCAGATTTCTTCAATATAGTATTATCAAAAGTAAGTATTTTGTGTAAAAATTTTGTCAAAAATAAATTATTTTCTCTAAAAAGTCGTTCTTGTTCGCCATTAGTCAAACCTAAATTCTTAAATAAATTAAATAAAAAACTAATAAATAAACTTAATGATTTTTTTATTTTTTATAATGTACTGTACTTAATTTATACTGCACTGCATTGACAAATCTGTAAATATATGTGGAAAAATACAGAATATGTTTAATTCTGATACTAAATTTTAATTAGTTAATTTATATGTACTTATTATTAAACTGGCATGCTCCAAAAGCACTGGTAATCTCACTATTAATTACCCTGTTACAGCGATTATTGATTATTGACCCTGTGACAGCGGGTTTGAATCCACACATTAAATGGTTTCACCTCCAGGTTTATTAATGTTACCTCTGGTGTCCCGCAAGGAAGCCATATAGGCCCGATGTTTATTCTATTTTTAAACAATATTAACAATTGTTAGCAATAAGAAAGCTTTTTGGTTATATATTCAAACTTCAAGGCGGCTATCGTCCTTTTCAATTCCTAAATTCGAAATAAACTCGAATATACGTCCGTCCGCAATATAGTTTTACGAATGTACCTCCCTATATGACAGATGTCCATTGCTCGATGTGCGATTCATAAATGCTGTTTTCAAACGCTATTAATTGCTTCGATCTTTTGAAATCATTTTCGATCAATGTACCATCGTCACATTGTATCCGTCATTATAACATTTTTAAAATTTCTTTATGCTCCACAAATTATGCTATACATTCACCGATAATTTACTCTGATTAAGTCGCAATTTAAAGTGTTAAGCAATAATTTATTCTGTAAAAAATAAACATTGTAAGTTAGTTTTTCTGAATTCCTGAAAGTAGATGTTATTGAAATGGTATTGTAATATTTGTTATTAATGTGAATATTTGTTGTTATTAGAAACCTATTTTCAGTTTTCCATAAGTGTTATTGTTCAATCAAATGTATATTTTTGTATGTTACTGTGTAAAACTGTTGGTTTTTCAAAAAAATAAATAAAATAAAATTATACTCACACCGTTTCTTCATTACCACCATCTCCTCTGACTTAGGTCAAGTACATTTAGCTTAGTTGGGCAGTGTTCAAAATAATTTTATATGACCTAGGTCATAGTAATTTTAAAAATAAAATGTGTTTGGTATTATATATTTTTACTCAAGCTGTAATTAATATAAGGGGCTCTGTTTACAAACAAAAAAAAATACTACAGTGCGTGCTAATTATAAACTCATTGAGAAAAGATTAGTGGCTGTCTAAAACTGAACTGCATTCGGGATCATTAAAAATACTTTTTTTTTTAATACTTTCCTAACCATATAATGAAAATATACAAAATGTACTGCTACCCTAAAAATGTTTGAATATGGTGAATTTGTGGTTCAATACTTGTCACATGTATGGTGAGCATTACTTCTCAAAATGGACATTTTATCCTCTCTAGTAGTTGTGACAGACGCATAGCAGAATGCACCCCTGGAACATTTCCACCGTACGGTGCCATTTTTATTGACGCACGTTGAGGTGTATGTATACCCGTTAATCCTAAACAATTTGTTGCCTCTTTTGGACATCACCATATTGGCACCTGTAATGAATCATCACAAAATAAAACTCATTTTAAAAAACAATTCGGGGTATAATACTGTTCGTATATATAAACATTAATTTAAGAAACATAGCTTAGTCATTCAAACACAATAACAGCAAATCTATTACTTATTTTGTCTTTTCTTAAACGAAATAACAAAATATGTGTGCAAATATTTACAAATGGCCTCCCTGTAATATTTGCGCACATGTCTGGGACCGGGTTTAAACCAAGGTGTTTGTGGTTATCGACATGATATTATAATGTTGATTATCGGAATATTCAGATATGTAAAAACAATTTAATATGATGTAATGTCTGACCGTTTATTAATCTATCTTAGTAGGTAGGGTAAGGTATAAATAATAATATGCATACTTGACATACTGGTCAAACTCTATTCAAGAAAAGACAACATGGTCATACCCTATATACCAAATCCATATAAGCGTTGCACTATCTAAATATTTTATGCAGCATACATAGAGATCATTTAGGATATTTAGATCATTTAGGATAGGATCTTAAAGATACAGAACAAATAATGTCTGCCCTAGAACAAGTTTTTACTTAGTTGGGCGGCATTTTTACACATTCTCACGGTATCTAGTTTTGCACTCATTGGAGATTTTGTATTTATTTTTTTTCTTTTTCTTTCTTCTTTTTAGTTCAACGCTATGCATTACCAATGTAGTGCTATGAGTTAATTAAATACATAACTAATAAATGGGACTTAGATAATAGTATGCACTGTCTTTATTTATTGTTTATTTAAATTAAAATAAAAAATCAGTCCGGGGCTCATGTATGTTCAATCATTTTAGCCAGTTTTCCATACAAACTGATTTAAGTTTTAAATAACTTTAGGTAGACACATATCACAAACAATGTGATATATCTATTCATGTTTATCAAATGTTAGTACCACCAGTTATGTATATGCAATTTGCATATTATATTAGTAAAAACAATGAATCAATAGTATATTTAAATATTTAACTTAAATATTTAAAAAAGCCACTTCATGCTTGGCATATAAGGCAAGTCAGATTGAAATGTATTGGTTTATAGATCACTTATAAAACCATTTTTTTTATATAGGGACCATCGCAGCCTTTCACTAATTAAGTTTTTATTAATGTAACTATTCGTATTTTTTATTTAAATGCTCAATAAAATTGCTGTGTACAACCATATGCAAATAGAAATATATATAAGTCAAAAATAATGAATGGCTAATAATTGTGAAATCTTCAACTAGATATAGATTATTTATGTTTAAATTGGCACTTTAATTGAAGAATTTTGGTGGCTACTAAATTAACTATTCCAGCAGATATATTCATACAAATTATGTAACAGCGTTCTTATTCTGGAGGCACGAATGAGGATTATTCGATTCCTGTATTAGAAATCCATTCTTAGTGATGACGCGAGCGTAGCAGAAAGAATTTCGACTGCATTTCCAAGTTAGTGAGCCATCCTTGGAAAATCTTCTTTTACAATAGGTGTTACCATTTACGACCAACAAAGGATTTCCTTTCTTTGATATGCTTGTTGATACTGAAACATATTATTATATATTATTAACATTATAGCACGAACGAGAAACATTAACCCCTAGTTAGGAAGAAGTAAAAAGTAGGTCGCTAATATATACGTCGACAATACAAATAAAAAAAACCCCTATTTATTTTACAATTTGACGTGATTTCGAGCTCCCAGATAACAAAGCCAATAGGTCCATGGCAACAAAATTTAACATTAAAAAATATGCTTACTTGAAACATTATATCTGATCACACTCGCTAAAAACCTAGGCTTGTCAGAATTTTCAGTAGTCCGTCAGCTGTCATTAGCATCAACAGCGCTGGTCTAAAACGAAATAATAATCAACAATCTTTAGACAATCTTTTATTAAAAAAGTAGTCATACATGTTTGGCAAAATAAAATTAGTAATATACAGTGCACTAAAGCTATGAAGACAAGATCGAACGATAGAAGTCACTTAGTGGCACCAATAATGAAAACTTCTTTTGGACAGAGACATATCATTTTTCTGGGCCCAAAAATATATAACCAGATAAGCGATGAAATTAGGGACGCTAAAACTAAAACTTGCCTCGCTAAATCTATTTTAAAATGGTTAATCGCTTTGGGTAGAGATGCTGCTGAGAAATTAATTTCTGAAATAGTTGTTTAGATAACATTTATTAATACTGTAATTTAAGCGACTTTAGCTACTGAGTAAAAAATATTATTTTAGTTATGTTTAAAAAAATAAAAAAAAATATGCTTACTTAGATATGTCATACCAATATGTTTATGCCCAATGTATATATATATCACTATAAGATATGTTTCTATACTATATGTAGTATAACACTATTTTATATTGAATATTTATTTATTTATATCGAATATTTATTTACCGAATTTATATTTATTTATCGAATATATATTTAATAATTGTTTATTCATTTATTTGTTATTTTTTAATTGTTTCATTTATTCATTTTATTTTTTCATATATTAAGTATTCTTGAGTACACATTTAAATTGTATTCATGTGTGTATGTGTGTGTGGGTGTGTATATCAGTGTGTATATTTGTGCCTTATTATTTTTTTTTATATTTTCTCAGGGTTTTGCGCTGGTCTCTGCTATGCACTTTATCACTTCATATATAACCTTCCTTAGAACAGGTAACTATTACCTAGTTAGGAAGGTTATAGACTTATACTCATCGGCCAATTTATATTCCATAACAAAAAAAAAAAAAAAAAAAAAAAAATGGTGATGAATAGAAATATTTTTTCTCTAAGGTTCAACAGCATTCACTTTTATTCCTAAAAAAATCAAATTTGACTAAAAAAATTCTACATAATATAGCAAAACTACCAAATATATGGGGTTTATACACAAGTAAAAGGGGTTATTATATACCACCAAGATATTAAACCATTTATTTTTAAATAACATTTTATTGCACATTTGTTATTATTGCATTACAAGTACCTACATAAATTACAGGAATGTATAGAAAATAAAAACATCAACAAAAGTGAAATTACAAACTGCCCCCTTTATTCTAATTTTAAGTTTATAATACAAAAACAAAACAAACAACAAAAAATATATTAAAAAATAAACAGTTACATTTGTACGTTTTACAGTACGTATGTAAAATTTCAAATGTTTCACATTTTGTCATATGCATGTTTCTCTTCATTTTAAGCAAAATTTTCATTCAATTTTGATATAAAAAAAAAAACAGATTTTGTAAACAGAAATCAGACTGAAAAACCATGATACCATCATCATTCATCATTCGATTCTAAATCTTTTGATCATGAAGAGAACAAGAACAAGATATTCTGCGATAGATAAGGGTTTCATTCTAACCTACTAACAAGATAACAATATTGTTGAGTTTATTATTGTTAACCTGTTATTTATATAAACACAGTAAGTAATAATCAATATCCGTTAATATTATTAATATTATCCGTCAAGCTTAACACATGTAGCTCCGTACGTCAAACTCGCAGACCACACGTTGCCACTTATATCAGCAAAATACGTTGACCGAACGGAATATCTGACGCGGGACTGACACCCTTTAGTTTAAGTTAAAATTTCTTATAATTGGCAAATAATATGTACAAAACTATGAAAATTATAGTTTTTTATGTTTATTATTATATTGACATAGCTTTTGTAAATAAAATTCTAATTATTTACCGCCAATCCATTAAAAACACTTCCACTTTCCTTGCACACTTTTCATATAAACAATCAAACGTCAAAACCAAACTAAAATGAAAAAAAAACAATTATTCTATGCCTTTCATGAATTCAGGTATACGCGACATGCATTAATAGAAATTAATTAAGACGGTAACCGTTTTACCTGGAAACGGCACCTGTCGTATACGGCGATTACGGGATATACCGTTATCGGCACTGAGTGTTAAAATTGAGAAGTCTGATATCTGTCGTTATCTCAACATTTTCATATTTATTTTTAAGTGATCTATTTATACATTATAGTATCAAAAAAAAACAGGAACTTTAACTCTGTAATCTAAAAAGGTTTGGAAATGTTCTGAGTGACCTGCTCTCCGTATGGTTGGGGGCATGATTGTGATGTCCCTTTGCGCTGATCATTCGTCCTTCGGGTGTCGTCAGCACCCTACAGACGCATCCCGATGGCTTACGGTTTCTACAAGTCCAATTTAGGCTAGTCGTATATCTGTTGTTTATCCAATATTTGTTCTGCTGGTAAACCATTATCCACTTTCCTGGTCGATTGTGGGACGGAAGGTAAAAATATTCTGAAAAGCAAACAAAATGCTGTAACTATTTATTTTACAAAATATACATTCTTACTGAGTTGTAAGCAGGATTCAAGTTGTTATTTAACAATAATTATATTTAATTAGTTTTTGATAAAAATCATTTAAAATTAAACAATAATTTGTTTGTGATTTATTTTTAGAAATTAAGTTTAATTAGGTAATTAATCTGTTATATAGTAAATTTATTGTATATGTATCAATAAATCGAAAAGGCTCTTAGAAAAATCATTGGGAGTGAATATATGTTATGGCCACAGAACATAGAAGTAGCTAGAAGCGGCATTGTAGGTCTGATGTGGACGTCGCTCCATAACATGACAAACATGAACTAAAGGCATAAAAGAATGAGATGAATGAGGTTTTCAATATTTCTTTTAACTCATAATCTATAACATTTTAATTTTTAGATTAATATTAAAATATTATTAACAGCTTACATAAAAAATATGTTGTAAATATAAATTCAATATGAAAACGAGAAAAAAAAGTTCTGTATGCAATTTTTTACAATGCATATTTTTTAAAGTTTCATTACATAAGAAAATTTTGAAATAAGTGGCTCATCCACAGATTTTGAAAAAAAATATATAGAATAATATTTCTTTACATAGAAAATTTATTCAAATATTAAAATAAGTGGTCATCGCTATAGATTTTGAAAGATTTTTTTTTTTCTAAAACCTGAACAAATGTACCTACCTAGCTGTTTTTCTATTATTATTTTAATCATGATAATTATTTAATTATCATTATAATCATTTAATTATTGTTATCATGATATAACAATTTTATTAACTACTTATTACAATAGGCTTTCTGGAAAAGCAAATGACTTTTATATGAAAGTGTGCAAAAATACATCTAAAAACACCGGGGATGAGTATGACTTTACTTGACGAGTTAAATATATTGTACAGAAAAAAATCAATAAACCTATTAAGATCTACAAAAGAAATTTTAACAAATTTTAAACACCAATGGTTTTAAAAGAAAGTTTAAACAAGATTGAGAGTTTCATAGTTGCAGGTAAAACCCCGGGCCTACATTTATACATGTCCACTCTCGGAACTTTAAAGTTACTAAATATATGTATATATAATTGTATAATTGAGTTGTAAAGTTATTTAACTTATATTTGATGATTGTTAATAGCGGCAAATCGCCTGAAAAGATAAATGACACAATCTTTGACAATATTGATCATTTTAATTTCACTCATTTTGTTCACAAATTTGATAGCATTACCTTTTTTTAAATTGAAATTATAATAAAATATCAAAGGAATACCTTCACTTGCAATAAAAACCAATATTAATTTTAAAAACAATTTATTTTTTTTTTGTTTTGTAAAAACATTATTAGTTTTCTCAGAGTATTTGTTTCTTTTGTGAAATAGCAGCATGTAGGCAACTTACAGTAAAGGAAACGTGGAAAAAGGCCGCAATATCTAAAGAACAAAAAGCTTCTGAACTTTCAAAAAATAAAATAGGCTAAAATATATAATTTTTTTGTGTGTGATTTTTTTGTGTGTGATAAAAAAAAACAATGTTAACTCTTAGCATATAAAAGTAAATATACATCTTCGTAATATAGATGTGAATTGCTAAATAAACAATTTATTTGAAATGATCAATGAATCATGTGAAAAATGCAATTAGGATCATTATATTACAAAACAAATTATAATGGCTCATGAAAGGAAACTTATGCTTAAGGGGCCTCTTCCCCAAACCATTATCTGTAAAATAAATTTATGTTTATAAATATCTATGTAAATTTATAACCTAAAATCAAATTTGTAATTTATCTATAAAAGCACACTATTTATTTACATAATTATTATAAGTATTTAGTTTAATTTTCATAGAATCGTATTTACTATTTGTACGTAATCTACTATATTATAAAGAACAAAAGTATGTACCAAAATATGTATGCAAAGTCTGTCTGAAACGCTTTTTGACAGCGATTTGACAACAATTGACAGCGATTCGAAAGTAAATATTTAAATTCATAAACGTCAATGGTCAACGTAAATTTTCTCTGTCATCTATTACGCTGTACAGACAAGGGGAAGACTGGTGAACAACTGGAGGATTTACAACTTCTTAAAACGGGTTAATTCTTTCCGGTACAAATGTTCACGCTGCTGACCAGTCTCCCATTTTCAAGAACCAGATGTGGAACGGTGCTGCTGAGCTTTAGAGTCTTTAAAGACATTTCTCCATATAGCTGGAGTTGGGCCATAACTTTATATTGAAAATTACCCTGCTTGGTCAAAGGTATTAAAAAAACCATATATGTTTTCACAGAAAAGAAAAACTCTTTGGCTGATGCTGCTTGCTTATAATATAACAATAAATTATAGAGATTGGTATTGTGATACTCTAGTGGTTAAGGCATTGGACTATTGGCCTAAAGGTCACAGGTTCGCATCCGCACATAGTCATACCATTTTTAACGCTTCATTACCACCATCTACCTTGACTCTAGGACAGGCACATTTAGCCTAGTTAAGTAGGGCCTAGTTCAGTGTATATGACCTAGGTCAAAGCAATTATTAAAAAATATAAATAAATAAGTATGTTGCCTGAAGTTAAGAATTATTAACAAATCCATAATAAAACGGGCGGCTATGACAGTGACTGCGGCACTCGGGATGAGTCTCTTCGCAAATCATCTGAAGCCCTTTGGGCCTTCCGCACACCTTAAGCCCCGGGTTGGTAGCTAGGCCCTGCAGGCGGCTTTGAGGGCACCTTCGGCGGACGACAACTCGAGCCTGTGACACTCGGGATGAGTCGCTTTGGTATACAGGCTTAGTCCCACTGAAGGTTCATTTTAAATATTGGTGAAAGATAATTTGAAATTGGATAAATAGTTTTGGAGATTACCTCCCATATCCTTACAAACTTTACCTCTTTATTTTATTTGTATATTATAATTACATAATAATATATAGCCTATTTCAAACCATTCAAATAGGTGCAAGAATTTTTCAAATAGGTACAGTGGTTCCAGAGATCACCCTTCACGAACAAACAAACATTAATTTATGGCTCTTATTGGCACATTTTTTTGGATTTTTCTTTTGCCAATTTTTGTCAGAAACCTTCGCTGGCATGCAACAACTCACCAAAGTTTTATGTTTGTACCGTAAAGATGAATGGTTTAGAAATGCATAGAAAGTGAACAAACGTACAAACAAACATTATTTTTTATATATATGACTGACACAACCATGTAAATCAGAAGTACTGAAATCAATAATTTTAAGTCCTTGGGTTCTTAATGAGGCATTGCATCGTTTTCTGCTTCCGTTCCGCGAACAACGCCAGGTTTTGATCCCACCTTTCATTTTCTTCCTTAACGAGTACCGGTACCCTTTGTATTCCAGCATGTAATTTCCACGGCCTGATACAACAACTGCAAATAATATTGAAACAATAAATTATAAATAGTTTCTTTGTACTCTTGAACTATTTTTGCATTTATAGGTGATGCTTCTAAATATGAGTCATGTGATCGGCTCGAAACGTGATTGTGTTAAGCTGAAGATTAAGAATACGATGTTAACAGTTGCGATGTTAATCTCTCTTTGAAATGTTTGTAATTTGCTCAACTGATTCTATAAATTTAATATTAAAATCTTTATCGTTCCACATTTTGATAAATTAATATTAAAAAAAAACTTTATGTTCACACGATTTTATGTAGACGAGAGAGGACAAGAATGAACTGCTCATCGCAAGGGTGTCGACCTGTGTGCTATGGGGTCTGATATAATGTTTCAGACGTAAGCTACATGTTGAAAGCATGCTTACAACAGTTGTGTCCCCTAACGCCTCGCCTAATGAAAAAGAATTGAAAAAATATAATTAGGTATAAACTTAGTCCTATATTTAATTTATATATTTGTGTATATACTGTGATACTATATTTTATATAAATATTGGTTTTATTTTTGTGAAATGAAAATATAAAATGTATATGTAATTATTGTTTATTGATTGATGTATTATATCTTTCATGTTATATTTATATAGCTTTAAGATATTATTTATTTTATTTTATTTATTTATTTATCGTTTATTTGGAAAACCAACAGTATAATATGAAAAAATGGTACATACAATTGTTTGTAAAATTAACCGATGACAGGTTTTCGCAAAAGTACAGAGAGAGTAAAAAAGTCTAGAGATTAAAATTAAATTCAATTACACTCGCATTAGCACTCTAAATACAGAAATATATATATTTATTTTTAATATATAATTATGTTGAAATATGGTATGTTTTAGAAATAGTCAGAGGCCAAAGAAAAGAAACTGAAAATGATGTCAAAAGATTACTATTTTATTATTATTTTTTATTTATTTTTATTGTATAGCTAATTTAGTTCATTTTTTGCATTTAAGGTTTTTCGCAACTCGCAATGAAAAGAATATTTGTTTAATAGAAATATATCTGTCGATGAGAATAAATCATCGTATTGCCGACACAATCGAGCGACCGCCGTGTTAGCGTTTGTTTTGTATCGCGGGACTGAAAAAAGATGGTATTCTCGCGTTCTACGTGAAGGGACGTTGAATGACACATTTTGGAGAAAATCGATGTTATCGATATTATTATTAATTGTATCGTATAAAAATATGGTATCTCTAATAATTCGTCGATCATTTAGTGGTTCAATAGCATATTCTAAAATCGCAGCCTTATGATTGTGTGCATATTTTTTTATTATAGCATTTATGATAGACTGAAGTGGCACATTAAGCAAACGAAACCAAACTGCTTCCCTTAGTAAAGATTCGTCTACTTAGGGAGGCAGGAAACATCTGTACAATGCAACAGTCGTTTGTCCCATTAATTAAGATAATTAATAATACTTGTATGTTAGTTATATTGTACTACTCCAGAGAGTTGTAATATTATATTTTCAATAAATTAATAAATATATCTTTTATTAAAATATGGTTATAGCGGTGTATAACATTTAATAAAAGATGTGAAATTTAACAAAATTGGCAACACCGATGTAGTTAAAATAAATCAAAAACATAAATTTGATAGCGCCCAAAACACCTAGCGTTCTAAAACACCGACAAGTGCACTATCAGAAGGATGAAAGAGGTTGGGAGATGAAGTTTCTTGCAGTTCCAATTCACGCGAGAACTCACGGCAAGGATTTCGATGCTCGCTTTAATGTAAAAGTTTTGAAGTCTTTGCCCGCGAAATTGATTTAAAGACATGGGAACTCCCTCATATTTGGGTCTTGGGCGCTTGCAGGTCTGCAGGTCTAAATAGACAAAATTAAACTAACTTAACAGCATTTAACGCGTGATGCTTAATATATTCTTTTAAGAAATTAGTTTCATTTCATAATACTGATTGATTTATCTAGCAAAACTGCAATTATATGATAATAATTGTATAGTGGCTGGATATATTTATCTTTTAGTTGAAAATGCGATTTTCGAATTTATGAAGGTTGCATTTTAAACGTCATCTTTCATATATTTTCTGACGACGCCGAATGCCGAAAGCTACATATATATATATATATATATAGATTTGATGATACGATATTTTTTATAATTGTATAATTGAATTGTAAAGTTTTTTGACTTATATTTGATGATTGTTTTTTAATCGCGGCAAATCGCCTGAAAAGATAAATGACACGATCTTTGACAATATTGAAAAAGTTTTTAATTATTTGATAAAGTGCTGGATAGCATAATATTTATAAAGGTACTAAAGAGGTCCTGTACTTGAGAGCGCAGGATGTCGGTTTAAACCCAGCGCTGAGTTTTATAAAAATGCATTTTCAACTCTCACCTGTCCTCTTTAGTGTAAAATATTGTCAAATATTATGTAACCATCTAATTAGATGAAATAAGGAAAGGATGATATTTTAACAAAAAATATAAAAATAATGGATTTGTGATTACGATGAAGGATGGGCGGTGAAATGAGATGATTTTATGAGTGATTTATGTATGAAGTTGATGAAAAAAATAAAAATATGTAAAAGTGTAAAATTAAAGCACATGATTTGTGTACGTATTATTTATATAATTGAGTTGTAAAGTTATATATATATTTATACCTATATAATTGCTATTATGGTGAAGGGAAACGAAAAAGAGTAAAATAAAACCATTGTAAAATAAAAAAATATTTATTGATCACAGTTGGTAACAATGATAAGTTACGAAAATATGTTTATTACCATTTTTTAAACAATAAAGCTATTGAGTTATAATAGAAATCTCCAAATAATGTTTGTGAATATGCAAGTCAATTAAATCGTCTAAAGAATGAATGATGTGTATCGACTAAACCACTCATTTCGCTGGACTGTCTTTTTGTCTCTGGCTCAATACAGAATTATGCTGAGAGGTTGAACAGAATATAAATGTTATGTGAAATCCCAGAAAAAAATAAAAGTAAAATCCTATTAATACACTGTTAATTTATTTCATCACTGATATGTTTGTAATTTCAAAACTGTTCAATTAAATAAACTAGATTAAACTATGGTCTTCAATTTAAATTAGCCCTATTTTAGCCCTATTTTTTAATTCATAGACTCGTTAAAACTATTTAACTACTTTAATTACTATTATTAAATAAAATAGTCCATGATATGCAGATTAATAGCTAAACATTATTTTCTATAAGGGCAAAAATAATTACTGTGCTCAGGTAACAATTTAAATTAGGTATATAAAAAAAAATACTTCCCTAAAGACATTCATAGATATCAAAAAAAAACGTATTGCCTTATTTAAGTTTTAAAAAATATAATTGCCTGGTAAAAATAAAGTGTAATTTTTGCACATTTTCCTTTAGCTACTGCTAAAAGAAAATGATTAAGATTGTTATTTTTTTAATCAAAGTTCTGATATAAACTTAATTTTGACCTGAAGGATTATAGTTTTGTTTCCAAATAAATGATCCTATAAAATCTAAGTTTTGATACAGACACTTTAATATAAATATTTTGTTAACATAAATATTTTTTAATCTTATAAATGTTATTTATTCTGCATGGTACAATTATAAAGAAAAATAAATAAACATTTACAATAATTATTTTTCCCTTATAATTTCTAAAAACTTTTAGGTAAAAAGCCGCCATGCATATTATTAGGTTTTACTTGATATACCAATTAATATAAATAATATTTTTCTCCTGTAATTGTTGTAATCCCTCATTTGCATTCTATTTAAAATATTTTTTGGTTTAATCTTCTATGGCATATTTCGAAACCAACTAAACTTTATACTTAAATGATTTCTTTCAATTACTCGAGACTCGTTCTTTGATTTCAATCGCTTTTAGAGCACCAAACAGTAAAAACCTAAATCAGGAAATAGTTTAATAAACTATAAGGAAGGTAGTGAAGTAAAAAATAAATTTCTTTATATAGACGCAGAGACAGAAAGAGAGACGCCGAAAGTGCAAGCGGTTACTATTCGCAAAATTCAAAAGAGTGTCTGCCATCTGGTGTCAAACTTCAAACTAACACAAAGGTTGGTTGTCAATTGGCTGACAATTGAATACCTTTGGTTTTTTTTATATGGAAATTAGGTTTTTTGATATTTTAGCTGCTTAATTAATTGTGCTTGCGTTGTGTCATGCATTTACGCATTATTTTCATTGAAAAATTAGTTTGATTCGCAATAATAAAACTGGAAAGTATTGTTCCATACCTCAATATCAAAACAAAAAAATTGAATGTCATTCTATCTATTTTACAAAGATTTAAGTCTAAAGTGGAAAGTTGCGCTAAAAATAGGGAAGCCGATTTCAAAATATATGTGTCCTTGCTCGAGCCAATTTGTGGAAGATGATTTTTTTATTACATAACATTTAAGAGTTTCGCAAATAGATCTTGATCTAGTTAGTCGGAGTCTGGCTGCAGCGATTACTGGTAGTGCTATTCACTATGACTGATTATTTTGTTCTCGGCTGTACTCATAAAATCACTATTTATTTTTATGACACCTTTTTGATCGATTTTGCTGTCAATTCCTGCGCAACGCAAGGAATTTTGATACCCATATCAGGCTTAGGCCTTCGGTCGGGGCAGCTGATGGACTAACCCTTGCGGCTAGTCTGCCTACCCTAAACAGGGTTGAATCGTGGCATGCGCTAACCAGGGTGGTTAGGAATTAAAAATATAGATACTAGAGTGGATAGGGATAAACATAACAGGAGGAAGCCAGAGTAGAGGGAGGATGAGCAGAGGAAGTCAGGGATTCGGAGTGTCGAGCTGGGAGCGAGGATGCGCCTTTCTGACGTCCGGAGGTCTGCAGTGAAGCGGGGCCTGGTTCTGCAGGTGGACCTGTTCGGAGTTGTCGCCTCTATTCTAACCTTTCCCATAAGACTTCTCCATAAATAGGGATGAAAATGAGTGAAACTATCAAAATTCTCATTCCAATGCAATTATTTTACTTAACATAACCTTTTCATTCTAAAACTTAAAAAATATTTCACAGAACAGACTCATAATCGTGACTACCTTTAACATTAAAAATGTAATTCTATAAGTAACTGAACCATTTTCTAACTTTAACTTTAACTATTTAACTATTTTGATATGCGTATTGTCTATCCGGAGTCTTAGGATCAAAAACCCTAATTCAACAATGGAATCGGGCTTGACCTTAAAACCGAATTTGACTGCATTACATAACGTTCTGATACAGAAAATAAAAATGAAAGAAACCTTGTAATAGGTTATTTTATTAAAAGTAACTACGCTTTTAATTTGTATGTGACCGGAGGGCTGCAGATATGGTGGTGTGCCTTCTTGCGTAGGATGCGTTTCCTGTGTGTCGTAATCCGGGCTTTGCAACTCGAGTTGTTACCAGCAGCGCTGGTCCGGGAACATCGCCAGTGGATGAAACCCTTCGTCTGGTTCACCTTGTCCACTTTATACGTGTAACCCTGGTACAGGAGTAAGGTTTTACCAGTTTTCGATTGAACGTAATGAAGTTCCAGCTCTACTGAAAAAAACAAATAATATTTATTAGATAAGAAGAATTGGCTTCAAAGCCCGTCTAAAACCGTTTTAGCGGCATCATTACACAACATTAGTACTGTAAATAATTCTTAATCCCATTCTTAACAATTGTAAATTCAGTTGATCCAGGTGGACGAGAGTCCATGTCCACTGTTAAATTTAAAGCTACATACAGGGTTTCCCAAGACCATTTCCAAAGATTTAAGTGGGGCGTTGCGTAACCTATTATGAGTAGGAAATAAAAAGAAAAGTAAAAAAACAAACCTAAATTTATAATATTTTTTAACATATGGTGTCAATTTAGTCTGAGCACTAATTTCGATGCCGTGCTGATCGATAATGACATTGACACCGTTACGGCGCACGGCGACAGCTGAGCGAACACAACAAAAAGAAACTACATGATTTTTTAACTATTTTCACATAGAGTTAACATTTTTTTTCTCATGATAAATTTTGATATAGTTTCTTAACAAATAATACTAGAGATCGCACGACCAATTCACTGATTTTTTTACCGGGAATGGTTTTGGGACCCGGTATTACGTATATTCAATTTTAAGGATCACATATCCCTTCTGTATTCATATATTGTGTTTCTTCCCGACTCTTGATAGGCCTGATCTTGGTTTGTGTTTTTTAATACACACTCACAAACTCCATACTTTACTAAAAAAATATTTTTTTCTTTTATTTTTGTAGTCTTAATAGTACTTGATATCGTAAGAGGGCCCTTTGTAAGAGGCCCTGAGGGTGAAATGAAGGGAGACACGAGATTGGTTTGAACTGGTTTTATTGTATCGGTTTCCTGTGTCACATCATTCACCCTGTTACTTATGTACTCTGTGTGTTGTAGACCTTTTCAGACGTATCCCGTAGGCGATGCGTAGGTTACGGGAACTCCAGTTGCCATAGCGGCGTGCGGTACAAGGCGATAACATTACATTGTGCTGGCCGGTCGCGGTGAGAGCGCGATTCAAGGTAGATAGTTGAGCTGCGGTGGATGTAGATAAACTGGCGGCCATGGCTTGCGTTTGTGGTTTTAAAGCCCAGCCGTGTCTATCAGTGTGAATGTGAAAACGTTCCGTCATATTCCATCGTCCAACGGGGGGTGAAGTGTGACTTGTAATGAGGTGAAGTCTGTTGCTAAGCAGACTAACTAGAGCCGTTAAAATATTGTTTATTATATACATCTTAATATATTTATGATCCTATTTTTTGTAATAATAGTTGTACCTAAACTACTTAATAAAAGAAATAAAAATAAATACATGAAGTATCAATTTTATTGTAAATTAGTTGAAAGAATGATTTAAGCATTTTTATAAATAGTAATAATTAGGTGGGCTACAAATATGCTCATTAGACCCTTCAATGCGAAAGACCATTCGATCAAATTTAGTTAGAATCCTGGCACGGCAGCGGGTGCTGTCCCTCGCTGCGCTCGTGCGAGAACATCTCCAGCGTTTGACTCCTGATTTGGGGTTGGTAGAAGCGTTTGTAAAAGTGTAACCGTTGTACAAAAGAAGTTTATGGCCAGTTTTTGATTTGACGTATTGTAAATCTGAAATCATAAATTAATCAAGTCTTAGCATCATGAAATTTTACTAAGCCAAAACCAATTATGTAACCAACTAGAATTTTTAACCACCAATAATCAAAGTAACAACAAATAACGAATGAAGATTTTTAATAGTTAATATCGTCAGTTACCCAACCAACCAATGCCAACGGCTGCTTCAGATCTGTGTTAATATTTCCACTTTATTTTTCTGTTTTAGATAGATTTTTTTTCTACATACAACCCTAACATATTTGCTTATTACGCCGCTGAGCCTAAAAGCTACTAATAACCACAGTAAAAAGTGTCTTCGCTGTCACTTCAATTAGTTGGTAATACGATAACGTCGCTGTCGGCGTGTACAGCTATATATAATTTTATGCTCCAGCTAGTATTTATTATTTATTTATTTATTGATTTTTGTTTTTACATATTTCTTAGATAATGAATAACATAACCATACCTAACTGGACATTGCCCGTACTAAGGTAGGCTAATTTTAATAGTTATTGAATAGATTGGTTATATGCAGTACATATATCATGACTTTTAATTTACTTAATAAAGATTTTAGAATTTTTTTAAACTTTCTCAAGGTAATTATTTTTTTTGTTCATTATATTTTTTTTCTATATCTATATACAACAATTAATCCTGGTGTTTTTTGAGTTGCTCGCACATGCTGTCCTGAAAGGAAAATTTTAACACGTTCGTCCGATGACCCATGTCCATTATTTCAGATCGATCATTTCCACGTGGCAAACTACTACCTAATAGCTGACATAAGGAACATATCGACTAAAGTGCCATCATAGTGGTCTGATTTTGATTATTTGAAACCAAATCTTTATATTGAGCCGTGAGAGTGTGATGTAATGATAAAATAAACATTCAAAGAATTAAATTATTTTAATTTAATATTTTATGAAAATTGATCATTTATAACCAATTGATAAAAATAAATACTTATTAGATAACATATTAAAATATTATACAACATAATGAGTGTACCAAGGACACTGGCTGCGTTACCACATAACACTTCCAAACTGACTCGATGAGCAAAGAATAAACCCGCACGCGGATCCCCTGACTTCTCTCTCAAGAGTTTGGCAAGTTTATCAGCAATCTCTAGCGCATCAGGAGACCATGGACCCAGTGTCTCTACAGTGAATGCAACAAAGAATAGGTCATGGCCCGCGCTGCTGCACCAATCTGTTTTGAGGTGTTGTGAACGTGGTTTTCTGCAACTATGTCTGCACACGTAACATCCCATGTCAAGATTTTGCCATGGCTCCATGGTACTAATGTGACTCCGTCTGGCCTTTTCCCATTTATCAATGTCATGCCAGGAGACTCCAACCGGCTGATATAATGACTCGGAAGCAAGTGTTTTTTTTTTAAAAGAATGTTTATTGCATTATGGCCTGACAAACAGCCAGCACACTGAACATTTAATTTAACAAGCTAACCATTTGTTGTATAAACCTTTATATTGGTCCTTAATGAAATTTATGAAGAATTACTAAAGAGTGTTGAATAAGTTATAAAAATTTTCAGTGGCAGAAAGAAATGGGTGGCTGTGCTCTCCGCTGACTTGGAGCAGCTGATTACAGGCATCTATCCTGAGGAACATTCGACATTTGAACGCCCACCTCTTAGAGCAGTACCAGAGTGCCACTCCATCCAATCCCTGATTCTTCTTGCTGAAGGTTGAGCCCTTGAAAATTAGCAATCTGCCTCTGTTTGTTTGAATAAAACGAAAATCTGTAAACAAATAATGATTCATTAGCAGTTTGACAATGCAAATGCTGACTGGTTCACCAGTAGTAACAGTTTATCAATTTATATAAAAATTAAAACTTTCATTTTTTTTTATTTATGTACAAATTAATTCGTACAATGACCAAATAAAGAAAAAATCACTATAAAATTGGAACAGCTGTATTTAACCATAGTTTTTAACATAAGCAACACATACATAAAAACTATTTTAAAGACATTTGAGGAACAAGAATGAAAGTACTATCGAATGATATAACGCTAGGAAGATATGATATTATTCTTGAACGAATCAGTATAACAATCTGTCACTGTAACTTATGAACAACGCTTGCCCGAGTATCACAATGAATGACATAAAAATATATTTTTGGTATCATCTCAAAGTTCCTTTTAATACTATGCTAAGTAAGGTGTAGACTACGCTGAATTGAAATTGGTCTGATGATATTAATCTAGCATCGTTCCTTAATCATAATTAGCAATCAACATGTAGTGAGACCGAGACCCCAAGGGAGCCGTCAGAACCCAATTTACAGAATGAAATGACAGATTCAATAAACAAAAAAAAGTTCTACTAACAAAATGGATGAAAGCCATTAGTTTGTAAAATAAGAATATTCAAGAGAAAAAATAACTTTAATCATATGAATATGCTACGGCTGTGCATTTGAAGATATCTCAGATCTGTATTATTGAAGAATAATAATATAAGTAGAGATATTTAATCGATCTTTAATAGCTCTTCAAAAAGTCATACTGTAATTTGTGGAGATCGTGGTAGTCTAGTGGTTAAGGCTTTGGACTATTGACCGAAAGGTCTCGGGTTTGAAACCGCACATGGTCATAGGATTTTTAACGCTTCATTACCACCATCTTCCCTGACTCTAGCACAGGCACGTTTGGTCTCGTTGACTAGGGCCCAAAATAAATGTGAAGCCTTTTCTGCATACATATATCTAATGACCGGTTTATGATAATTTCTTTGAATGAATGATTTTCCTTTGGACGTGTAAACTTCACAATCAAAGATTTTATATTGTAGGTTAAATCAGTGTGAATGCCGGACATCAACATGAATCAGTCGTCCATGGTGAGTCCGAACTGCTGCTCGACATTTCTTGGACTTTCTTTTGGAGCACCGCCACAGGATGACGCCGGAGCTATTTTTGGAGTACTGCGAGTATGTGTTGCTCTCCAGCTCAAGAATGTGGTTTCCGCTGCTGTTTGCAATGAGTTTTGGATACACTAAAAAATATAAAATACTACTAGTTTTTATGATGAACACTTGTGTGTTGTATATAGAATAGATAGATGTATATATAAAAAAAATAGATAGATGTAATATAATGTACAGAAAGGATTAATTAGGGATTTCTACTATTATATAGATGTAAACATTTTTTATATTACCTATTTAAAAACCAAACTTTACCTTTTTATTATTCCTTCGATTAAATAAATTAGGTTAAGTTATTAGAAATATTCTTTAAATTAAAATTTTAAGTAATGTGTAAGAAGTGAAGGAGTAGGTATGTATGAGAGATATGGTTGTGTGAATCATAAAACTTTGATTTCATAAGATTTTGTACAATTTCCATTATTTTATAATATTTTTAGGGTAAATTTAATTTTTTAAAAAAAATGACATGCTATTTGCTAAAATATTTTTTGCTTAAATAAATAAGAAACAATTAAACACAAGCAATCAGATACATGTAGATTTTTTAACGCAGATTTTAGTAAGATTTTGTTTTCGGGAGTTACTTTTGTTTTAAAAAGTGAGAAACTGTTAAAAACTACATATCAATGGTATTTTTATAGTCTTTGTTTGAGAAAAAGGGGTAAATATAGATATTCAGCTACCTTTGGCAACCCTCAGGTACAGATTATTTCCCCCAGTCATTTATAATTGATATAAACTGGCACAATTTGGGAGCAATATGTTAAAATTTGAATCCTTTAGTCATTTAAAATTTTAAAATAGTGTCAGGGTGTTTACAAGGCAAAGCTATTTCAATTTTTCTTTAATGGGAGATTTACCATAATAAATTTGATAACATTGTATAAATCAGTGTGAATACCGGAACTTAAAATCAATTAGTTGCCTGTAATGAGTGCGGACTGCTGCTTCAATGAATTCTGGATATACTGATAAATTGGTGTAATTGAATCCACTGCTACCGATAGGTTTTAAGGTTAACTTTTAAAATTTGTAACTATATGGAATAGTGCATATTTTAATATTTTACATCATAGTTTTCCAGAATTAGAACTTTAGCAGAAATTTGAATTTAAATAAAAATTATAAGAAATTTAATAAAATTTAATCGCTGTCAAATTTGCAATTAAGGGCTTAGCCTTATTTTGCGAAAGTGCGCAGTGCAACGGTAGGTTATATTTCATGATAACAGTGCCTCCTATTTATTTTGTTTCCTTATTTTTGAATAAAAACTTTTTTAGATGAAACATTGAAGGACCTTTTATGTTTCCTCTAGAAAAATGTTAGTTATTTGACAATTTTCACAATTAATTTAAAATTTTGAAAATTGTTATTTATATCGTAAGAAAGTGTGCTATAAAGTCATACTCATTTTTTATAGCGCCAATATTGCTCATTTTTTCTTACAAAATAGGTACAAATAAACTTATTATAAAAAAATATCGATTTAAGTGCATTATTTCCTAACAAGATTACTATAACTTCTAAATATTCGAAGACAGTTACATTGTGTAGTCGCTATATAAAATACCAGTGTTTCGTAAATAGGAAAATCATTTATTTTTCACTAGAATGTTCACACAAATTAAAAATGAATACCCAAATGTGATATTTTGTTATATGCACGTATGGTTGAGATTGTTATTGATTACAATATTCCCATGTGTCTTAATTGAGGCGGCACATATGTTCCGAGAACACTGCCAGTACACGGAGCCATTCTTGGTTTTGTACTTGTGGGTAAAGGTGTATCCGTTGTACTTTAGTAGGATTTTTTCACGGCGCGAATAGATGTACTCCACTTGAACTGATTGTCCTAAAATATGTAAAAGCATTTATTGCATAAACAATATTAAAATTTGATAATCGTCTCTCACGTCATCTAATCTAATTAGCAATTCCATACAGTTAATGTTCTATCAATCAAATTTTCTTCAACAAAATTGAATATAAAGAAACAAAATTGTATTAGATTAAAGATTTACTATTTAAGATGTTAATAAAGAATATTTCAACATTAAAAAAAAATAATGCATTTAATCTATACATATCAAAACAAAATCTATTACAATATCATAACTTACCTAAAGTTAAATTTACAATTTAAAAAAAAAATCTTAAGTGAATTATTTCATTTTTTTTTTCTCTCATTTTTTTAACGATCTGCCACTACTTACTAGAATATCTAAGAGAGAGTTGAGTTCTTCTCATTAATATACTAAGTGTATCAACCTGCAGGGCTAATCTCAAAACGCTAGCGAGAGGAGCTTTAGCGCATTCGCGTTTTGAGACTAGCCCTGCTGGCCGATGTAAACAAAAGATTCAACTCCCATGAGCTTCAAATCTCTACCACTTATTGTAAAATTTGGCTCCAACCTAAATCCTGAATCAACCTCAGAATATCAATACAGCCTACATATAAATTAACAAAATTCCTAAAAACAAAGGTTAATGACAAGCACATAATAAAAAACAATATAGGTTATAGTAAAAAATTATTATAACAAAATAGTTATTATACAACATTTCATCAACATGAATTACTTTACAAAATTCCTCCTACTTGATGATATTTTTTTTTTGGAACTCAGTTTTAATTTAATTATTGAACTGAAATAACTTAAAAAAAATAATGATGCTTTCAATAATTTAACATGGGTAACTTTACAAAACATTTTTAAACCTATATTGGTACCCTAAAATGTACACATATTGTATTAAATCTTTTCGCCATCACTATATACGAGAAAATAATAGTGAATGCCCAAAATAAGCTATTCTGAGACATTGCACTTAGAAATGTTTGCAGTGTTCCTAAAAATCACTATATTTGGTTCTTACCACTGACATTCAGTTCAAAATATAAATTATAGCTCTGAGTAATGCACACGCAGTAGTACTAGATTAGTTTCTCAATATTAAGAATTGAGATAATCGAGCACTTGTGATATAAAAAAGCAAAAATGTATTTTTTGCACTAAATCGCTTTCGCATGTTTAGTGACGCTCTGCATTGTGCGGTGGTCATATTTATTTTATTAGGGATGAGTTCACCCTCAGATTCATCAGGTGTGAAACCTCAAACCTGTTGACAATACAATATATTCTGCAGCATAACAATAATAATACTTCTTTCAGATTTGTGCTGTTAAAAAAATTTGCACACATGTTGGTAAGAGCACAGCTGCCACTCCATTTTAGTTTGGTTTTGATGTTGATTGTTAATACGAAAAGTGCGCTAGTGAATTGAAAGTGTTTTTGATGGATTTGGTGGTAAATAATTCAAGTTTTATTTACAAAAGTTATACCAATATAATATTAAATATAAAAAACAACATTTTCATAGTTCTAAGAAATTCTAAATTAAACTAAAAAAATGGGTGGCAGCCGCTGCGTGGGATATTCCGATCAGTCAACGAACTTCGCCGATCGGACGGCAACGCGTGGTCCGCGCGTTTTACGTACGGAGGGGAATGTGTTAAGGATTTGTAGTCTAGATGTAAAATTTATTATTTGAGTTTGAAACAGCTAGAGAACTTACAACCAACTAAATGAATTCAAGAATTGGTTATAGTCCAACGTTATACTAATGACTAGTCTCTCTTTCTCCATATCTAGATGTGGAATGATGTTTCACGATGGTGTATATTAATTTATAGTGTTTTTATAACTTTATAAATTTAAAAATGTAAATTAATATTTCGGTTAAAAGCTTACAAATTCATAGTGTTCTGAATATGAACGACTAAATCTTCAAGCCCAAGTATTGGCCATCACAAATCAGGATTTTTGAAAAATTGATATATCAGGCATTTACTTATCTTCACTTACCTAAATGGTTAGTATGGAGATAAGTGTTACCAGTGTAACTTAAAGACAAGAATGAATCTTGCCATGCCGTCTTCCTTAACCTGCTTAGTCAATTAGTATTCAGAACTCATTTCAGAAGCAACAATGCCTTAACTGCAAGACATAGTTTTTTTCCTATTTTTTTTAAAAAGCTAATTAGAAAAAAAAAAATTTAGAAGAATACAACTGCCACTAAAACCTACCTGTAATAATATTAACTTTGGTATACAGAATAGAAGGTTAATCACCAAGTTTAAAATCTGTCTCTGAAATTCATAATATTCCAAACATTCATAAAAAGGTAAGGAAACAGGAATGATTATCCGTATATCTGGTGTCAATAATAGCATTATGATAAGTCACGAGTTGTGCCTTGCAAGAAGAACTGGTTTTAGAACATCTCCAGTAGATTATATTCTTAACATGATTTATCCTCTTCAGGCAATAGGTAAAGCCCTCGTAAAGTATAAGTTTGCGGCCAGTTCTTGATTTCAAATACTGAAATGTGCAACTCCCTGAAAGCATATTAACATTTTATTTTTCGTTAACGGTCAAAGGACGGTTTGGCATTATAACCAAAGCTCCATAAAAAAATAGCTGTTAAACCCTAGTTGGCAGCTAGGCCCTGCAAATGGCTTTGGCGCACGACAACTCGTGACTGCTGCACTCAGGATGGGTCGCTTCGCTTCTTATCTCTAGGCCCCCCACTTTCAGTTTTTCCTGAATTTTCCAGACAACTTTTCTAATATTTCTTTCCCGTAAAACCATCTTCAAACTATCACGAACATTAAAAAAAAAGTAGCCAAATGGGCTAACTACGAGGGCTGCGATTTGTTCATTTTTACATTTTTACACATTCACACATTCATTTTTATATATATAAATATATATATACAATTTTATATATATATATATATATATATATATATATATATATATAATTTTTTATAATTGTATAATTGAGTTATAAAGTTATTTGACTTATATTTGATGATTGTTTTTTAATAGCGGCAAATCGCCTGAAAAGATAAATGACTTAATCTTTGACAATATAGAAAAATTTTGTTTTTTTTTTAAGTTTTTGATAAAGTGGTGGATAGCATAATATTTATAAAGGTTCTAAAGAGGTCCTGTACTTGAGAGCGCAGGATGTCGGTTTAAACCCAGCGCTGAGTTTTATAAAAATGCATTTTTAACTCTCACCTGTCCTCTTTAGTGTAAAATATTTTATACAATTATATAAATAACACTCACACAAATCATGTGCTTTAATTTTACACTTTTACATATCGATTATTTTTATTTTTTCATCAACTTCATACATAAATCACTCATAAAATCATCTCATTTCACCATCATCCTGCATCGTAATCACATATCCATTATTTTTATATTTTTTGTTAAAATATCAATCCTTTCCTTAATTCATCTAATTATATGGTTACATAATATTTGACAATATTTTACACTAAAGAGGACAGGTGAGAGTTGAAAATGCATTTTTATAAAACTCAGCGCTGGGTTTAAACCGACATTCTGCGCTCTCAAGTACAGGACCTCTTTAGAACCTTTATAGATATTATGCTATACAGCAGTTTATCAAAAAATTAAAAAAAAAACAAAATTTTTCTATATTGTCAAAGATTAAGTCATTTATCTTTTCAGGCGATTTGCCGCTATTAAAAAACAATCATTTAAAACAAACTATTAAAAAAATTTAAAAACATATTAAATGTTATATGTAGGAAATATTTTTTTCATGGGACTACATACTTTATTTAAAAAATACATGTCTCAATAACAGTTTATTAATTACAAAACAATAGGAAAATATATTTACAGAGTCAATCGTAACAAATATGTTTTTAATATTAGCTCATTATTAAATGGGCAATGTAAAATTAGTAAAATATCTCAGATCCACCTAGTGAGATAGTACTTAATAAAATTCTTATTTTATTTGTTATAAATCTCTGTAAATAGTTGTATACTTATTGCTTGCTGTATATTGTATATCTATCTTACTATAGAAATAAAAAAATATTATATTTTATTTTTTTAGATAAAAATACAGCATGAACTGTAATGATTCCATAATTTTTTTACAATAAAATATTTTTCATAACGTAATGATAACATAGTTTAACTTAAAGTGAGTGAGAATACAAAAATGTATATATAACTATAATAACTGAAATAGTAAAAAATAACAAAATATTGCTCTTTTATAAGTTTGATATTGATTTTATACTTTTTATGAAATTTTATGTTACTTCATTGAAAAGTGTATGATCAAATCTTAAGCTGACATTTAATGATTTCACGCCTGCTTTTAAATTTGTTACGTAAAAAGCGTGCATGCCATTAGTAAATCACTAGGCTACTCAACATTTGCTAAAATATCATAGTGGAAACTAAATGATTAGAACTTGTATATATCTTGCAAGTATGTCGCTCGTTGACACTGATCATTTTATTTTGGTATGTGAGGCAACTGGCACAACATCGGCCATTTAGGGCACATGTCCAGTATAAGGAACCATTTATATTCTTCCTCTTCAGAGTGAAACGATTTCCTCTATACACGAGTAATTGCTTGCCATACCTCGAAATTTCAAATTTCCAGTCTGCCAAACAAAGTAAAAACATGAGGGATCAGAAAATTATATTTCCATATTAAAATGAAGTCACATCTAAACTTCTAGCTTAAAGAGCTTAAGAAGACGGAAGAAAATTAAACTATTGAATAAATAAAACAGAAGATCATATTGCCCCTTCGGGATTCCATAGCAAAGCTCAACCCACTTAGTGTAGTAGTTACGGGTTTAGCACATTGTGATCACCCTCGAAGAAAGGAATATAACCATTTCAGGATATCTGGAGCAAAATTCAGGTTTTCCAAACGTGCAAGTAGTAAATCATAGTCTACTAAACTAATTATATGAGAACGGTGAACTTTTCATTTTTCATCGCAAGATGGATATTACCTGTAATTTTAATAAGAGCTGCGGTAGTTCTATGGCCACACCTGATTGTTATGAATCCTTATGGAATGGTCAAGTTGTGTTTTATAAGATAAGCTGACTTTTGATTGTACACAAGACGTTCTAGTACTTAAGCGAGTGTGGGTAGCACAGAAATAGGATGATAGTCCTTGGGGACCATGGAGTTAAAGTTTTGGGAATAGGGGTAACAAATGCTTTCTTCCATAGAGACTGAAATCGCCTGAATAGTTAATTATTCGCTTGAGAACAGGTAAAACTACATTATGAATGGATTTTTAATAAAGTTATGTCAATTTCATCAGAGATCCAAGGCGCTGAAAGTTGTTTTATTTTATACTATAATCTTAACGAACGTAAATACCTTTAAGTCAATTGAATTACAATCTTGAGTACACTCCAATTTATGGTTAGTGCGTCATTTAATAAATAATCGGTATTCATTGATTTAACATCCCTACATTTTATGACTTACTTGGGGCACTTAGGACAAACTATCGCACTAGACATGTAGAGTAGATGACAGGGAATACCGACTGCAGTTTTTTGTTAATAAATGCTAATGCTATCTGAGTCAGAGGTGATCATTAAAATAATCAGGTGGTTAATAGATTGACCGATTGAACAATATTTAATAGCTTTTTGGCTCTGCTAGTATGCGGTAAGTGTTTTCAAGTCTTCAATTGTAAGGTTTTCGGGACTTTGGAAATTGTATTCCATTTCAAAACATATGTTCATGCAAGAAAGTTTCCACTTTTATCAAGAGTTACACCAAATGCTTTGATCTAAGACTCCTTCATAGTCTTTGTGAAAGAGTTCAAGCGCCGAACAACAGATGTTCTTATTGTATTTCAGTGGAGCCGTGTACCACCATGAGTTGTTTCATCCATCATAATTTTATTGTTGAAGATTGACTCCCTTAACTAGGCAATTGACGAGGTGACCGCAATGGTCTGTACTAGTTAGTCTATACATCAGTAAAATGAGATCATTTTTTAAAATTAAATTTATTACACTTCATAATGAAAAAGTTAAAATCCAATTTCTTTCTAAATGTGACTGTGTTAGCTGTTTGTACTTAAACAATATAATTATGTATGTATACTGAAAAAGTAAATTACCATAACTTAGTGAATGAACTTAGTAACTTACTTAACGACCTGCACTAATGAAGGTCGTTAATATGACTTGCCAATGTGTACATTTTAATGTCCTCTGGTGCCAACAGATAGCCAACTAACAGACCTTTCAATATAAATACAATGGGGTTTTGAACAGTTGCTAAAATATTGTGTTGGAACACTAAAATTTATTTAATTAAATAAATGCACTAGCTAACAAATATGTTGTCCATTGACACTGATCAATTTATTATTGTATGTCAGGCAATTGGCACAGCATCGGCCATTTTGAGAACATCTCCATTTCAAGGAGCCGTTTACATTCTTCCGCTTTAGGGTGAAACGATTCCCTTTGTAAACAAGTATTCGCTTGCCATACTTAGACAATTCGAAAGTCCAAACTGCTAAAATTTAAAACATGATTGATTAGAAATTATTTAAAATAAAATTGCTTAGAAAATCACTTCTCAATTTCATGGAGGTGTTTAAATACATGACATGACCCTTGAAATAATGGCTGTCCCGTGGAGGTACGATATTTGCCTGTCGTTTGTTTATCTAGAGAACATTACTGTGACAGGGAGACTACTCCAGTGACAGTTTTATTACTTGTGCAATGAATTTCATCGGTCCACGCACAATCCACTTTATATATGTATAAATTTAGTAGGGCAAAGTGCGAGATAGATTATTGTATTTAGCTACCCGCTGGTTAATTTATTCCTGCTGTGAGCGGCAAACGTTGCACGCTGTATTGCACCAATTAAATTTGTAATGATCACAGTAGTGGAAGAAATTATCATAGTCACTTTTTTTTAAAACATTATTTATAGTACTTACCAAACTATTTCAAGGATGAAATAAGAAAAAGTAATTACACCAATCTTCCATCTTGAATAATTTAATATTCTTTTTTGCCAAAATTGAAGGGACTTGAATTTTTTTTAGATATTTATTTTACATTCCTTTTTTATAAATAGTAATCTAATTTTGTGATAAAGGGTATGTAAAATCCCAATAAAGAAATGATATCCAGAAAAAAAGAGTAATGAAATTTATTTTTTATGTCATTATATTTCACAACTTCGAAATAAACAAACATAAAATAACAAAATTACTTTTAAAGAAACAATTTTTAAAACAGAATTTTAAGAATTTATTTTAGGAATTTTAATATTTTCATTAGCCTCCCAATTACCCAGTTACAATTATCGTGTTGTAATGTTATGCAGTTTGAGTTCTTGTTGGGCACTCAAATAAACGGTCGACCCATCTTAAGAATATTTCGATTCTCTTTTCTGACATAGTCCCGCACAGTACTCCATGGCACCCCTGTAGCCTTAGAAGCAGCATATACGGACTTCTTCTGCACCAAAACGAGGTCTACAGCAGTTGCTGCGTCAGTAGGTGCATATTGTCGCGGTTTTTTTCTTTCTTTGGGCACCTCCGACAAACACCAGCAGCTATAAAATGTTAGCAGAAAACGGTTTGTAACTATGTTCAATGCGTGGACGTATCCTGTGATCCGAATATTGCCATTCTCCATATTTGTTCCACTAACATGCATGCTGTCGAGTTGCTAAAGAAGATGAAATCCCAGTGTATCAAGAAGATGAAACTACCTGATTCAGAAAAATTGTTTCAACGTGAAAAATTATCATTCAAAACCAAAATAAATAACATTCAATAAATAACATTCAAAAAATAAAATAAATAAATAACTGTCATATCTAAGCTGTGAAATATGCAATCAGATAATTAAATAACTCGTATAAATCTCCAAATCTTTATTGTAATATTTTTAACAATTTGTCATACAAGTACTAATTATCACTACTATTTATTTAATATATTTTAGGATGATTTCTTAAAATTGACAATAATTTCAATTCACATAGACAATCTCAGCAACAGGGAAAATATTGTTCAACTTAGTATGGCCAAAATAATATTATGGATATGATTTATTTTATTTATTTATTCATATGGACTATGGATTCATTGAAGATCGATATTGGGTGGTGTAGCTAAGAATGGGTTTGTTGATAGGATTTATGTTTATCTCAAGGAGGTAGATGATCATTTGAGTTTTATGTGAGTATCTCAGAAAGCATATAAGCATTTTCTTGAGGCAATGGTTATAATGTCAGTAAAAGTACAAGAAATTTGCTGTGAAATATCCATAGTAATAAATGGTTCAATGGCAAAACTAGCTGCTTTTATAAAAAACTTGAAAAAAAAATAGTTATTTATTTTAGATATTATGAAATTACACAAAATAAATCCCATCACAGTCATTTATAAATGGTATGACATCGGAGGCATTTGTTAAATTGTCTCATATTATGAATATTCATTTCGTCGGACATTTTTCAGTGACAAACAACAATTTCATGCTTTCTAGCAATCATGGCACGTAGGGTGATAACCTTAAGACGTACTGTTTTTATATTTACAAATTGTACAAAGAGCAATGGATAGTAAATGTTGGGTATTGGTTGCAAGAGCAAAAACAAAATAAATGGATTATAAGATTAAAGGGAATAACAGATGTCATGAAATGAACTACATATGATATTAATCCGGGGCTGCGCAGGACATGCAATTAGGATGGAGCTGAACAAAATCATAAAATAGAAACAATTACTAACAAAAAAAAAAGGTTGTGCACCAATCAGATGGCGAGACGTTATAAGAATATGTGCTTGAAGCTTTCGGATTGATAGAAGTGGAATATGAAAGAGGAGGCATGTTCCAGCATGGATGAAGAACTGTTGAGGAAGAAAAAGAAAAGTGGTAGTGCCAGTTATTGGTGTACCTACATTTTATTGTACAACAATACGCTTTTTTTATGAATGGACAATAGATGGAATTGTTAATTAATTAAATTAAAAACACGAGTAGCCAAATATGAATAATCTGGCTTGTGGCAAGTATGCCTAACATTGCTTTTGGAGTAGATTTTACTACCATAAATCATAATACCGCCTTTACAATAATTCCTTTCGTCATCTTTCCGCGGGCAAACCCAGTATTGCTTTCCCTTGGGACTTGTGGTCTTGAAACTGTAAGTGTAATCCTTGTAAAGTATGAGTGGTTTCCCTTGTCGCGATGTTATGTACTGAACCCCTAAAAACAATATAAAATGTTTTGTATGAGAGAAAATTGAGTGCATGAACAATTTATAAATTAAAATTGGCATCGTCAATCTCATTCCACCAAATTCCTAGTTTGGATATCAGAAGGAAAGTGTTTGATGCTATCTTACTATATAAACTACTCAATAATTTAATAGACTGCCCAAACTATGCTCAATATGCTCAATATAACGGTAATCTTTCAGAATTAGACATTTTTAACTGTACTTTGAATTAATTCAAAAATAAGGTAAATAAAATATACTCATCTCATCAAGGTAATTAGAAGGTAAAAGTCTTAAATATTTATGTTTATCATAATAACTTTAAAAAAAACCCATATTTTAATGAATACATATTTTTATTAGTGTAAATATGCAAAAACTAAACTATTTTATTTACGTTTCTCATTTATTTTCTTTTTTTATGTGATCAGTTCTAGACGAAAACTACCTTTCAATTCAAATGTTAAACAGTGGATCATGTAATTGGCCAAATTAATAACTATGTATTTGCTGTTTTATAAATTAAGTTACGGTGTATGTTTCCTTAAAATATATTAAATTAAATAAAATAGATGTTAAGTTTGAACAATACTGGATACCATATTTGTGATAATATAACACCTCCCTTCCCCCATCATCAATAATAAGACAATACTATTGGAAATATTCACATAAAAGTAATACACATATACCAGCAACAGATGCACTACGTCCAGTAGGTCGATCAATTTTTTTTTTTTTTAATTAATGCTATGACCTAGGTCATATGCAATTATTTTGGGCCCTACTCCACTAGGTCAAATGCGCCTGTGCTAGAGTCAGGGAAGATGGTGGTAAGGAAGCATTAAAAATGCTATGACCATGTGCGGATTCGAACCCGCGACCTTTGGGCTAATAGACTAAAGATGTGCATTGCCACTTCGGTGACTTAATCCCACCCTAACTTAACCTTTTATCTGTCAGTCTACCTACCAAGGATCACAATGTGATCTTATACACATAACTTAGCAGCAGACCGAAAGCGGACAAAAATGTACTTAAAACACAGGATGCTTATGCATATTTATTTATTTATTTTCCATTCACATTTTGCATGTTAGGAATGACAATATGAACAATAATAAAACAACAAAACAAAAGGAAAAGGGAATCAGGTTAAGCAATGTTGGGACATTTCGAAGCAAGTGGAAAAATAAGTCAGTATTCAGTGAATTCAAAGAAAAAATAAAATTCTTAAAACCTTGAATCAGAGTATGTTTTATGGGCTAGGTACTCTTTTAGAGCTTTTTAAAATTTACTGTAATCATTTATTACTTTAATTAACTCAGGAAGTTTATTGGAGAATAGTAAGCCCATATATAAACTAGTAATTTTATACTTCCGGTTTAGGTCACACGGTTTTCACAAATTTATCTATTTCATGTGTGTTGTGAGTATATGAAGTACCAGTATTTGTCCCCTAAATTTGACATACTAATGATAAACACACACAAAAAACACCCGTATTCTTTTCTGGGATTCCCGAAAGTTGGACAATGGTGCAAGAGTCGACGTAAAATTAATGACGAAACACAAAATTTCATGATGGCATTTATTCAAAACTCCTGGCATTGTGTAAAATAAAACGTGGTAAAAAAAAATATTACATTATCACTTTAAGTAACCTCAATAATTCTAATAAAAAAGAAATATTTATTATTTTCTATTAAAGTTAATCCTAGAAAACCCTTCATAGGAAATATATTGTGATTTTACACTCACTGATAATTTGAATATGTTTAAAAATAAAATTATTATATAATCTCAATAAACATAACATTCCTAATCACCCCCATCTCCCTCGACAAATCAGAACTTCAGGCTGATTATCATAAATTAATAGGCCGGAATGTACTCCAGGTACCTTTCACAAACTTCTAAAACTTAAAACTCTTCCACTTAGTATCCAACATTAAAAACATCGACAATAGGGTGCAACATCAATATCCCGACAAACAGAATCAGCATAATAACTGCTGAAAACGTGATCTATACGTGTGCAATACTTTGTATTTTCCATTTGGATCAGGCTTGATTTTCAAGTGTCCATGCTTAAACTCCTGGTAAGTTGGTAAGTGATTATGATATCCACGGTGGTAAATAACAATTCCATTCTTGATGCACAAAACTACAGGGCAACGGTTTACTTTCTTCTGAAGACTACACCGCCATGTGACTCTGCCTTCATGACATCCGCCATCCTCGTAAAAGATATGGCCAGATGATACGAGCTGCACGCCGCCATGGGTAGAACGAATGTAGAACCAATCTGAAAGAAATGAAATTACGTCAACAATGCAATTTAAAGTCAGATATTTTAAATAATAAACATACTACTACACCTGGAATTACCCTTAAATTGCATGGCTATCGCGGCCAGAATGCTAAACCTTGATACTAATTAATATGTGTCAGCCCTTCATTCATGTGGATAGATTACGGAATGAACTCTTATCGCATTATGTCGTTTCATCTCGCTTCTTCCTAATTCGACATCCAATCCAATCATCCACGTTGGCTCGTTCGAATCCAATCATCGATTGGGCATATTAATTAGATTCAGTAAAGTAGATAATATATGTTTAAATATTTAAATTTCATTATTAATTTTAACTTCTATACATATATTCATATATTAGAAGCTACTAAACCCATCCATTGGTAGTCTGTTGCATTTTTAAACTCGAAAATTACACGAAAGAGTTACATTTATGCGTGTAGATTGACGCTCTTGAAAAATACTCATGGCCATTTAGATTACATCGGAGGCTGGTCGAATAATAAAGATACATTCGAAATTCGACAGTCGTTAGATTAAGTCAACAAATTTTTAGTACAAGTGTATGAACTTTGACAGTTCGACACGGTGCTCAAATATCACATTTGAATTTCAAAAATATGACAGCACGGCTGTTGGAACGTTTTATTTATTAATGGCCAGTAAAAAAATATATAAACCCATCTATGAGTGCAAATAGAAACATGTAAATGATGTTCAGTGTAACATTACAATAATAATAAATTTTAATTTTATGTCAGTGTTATTTATTTACTCTGGTTACCCAATAGAAATATACAATACAGGTAATGACGTAACCACAATATAAAATGAAGTAACTTTAGATTCCTAGACTGGCTAACTAATTAAGATAGCTAGAGGTAAAAAAATATATTACTTAAATTAATTTAAATAAGATAAAATAGATTAAAAAAAAGATTTTTATTTAAATTCCAAAAACATTCTAGAAAGTCTTAAAGAAAACAAACATCTGCTTCTTACTTTCTTTTCAAATTACCATAGTCCTCAGCACCTCTAAATTAAACCCCAATAATCAACATGGGTACATTAATTGACTTACAGGAAGACCACATTCTCTAATCATGGCCTACGTACATTGTCGCTCCAGCCACCTCTCTCTTAATGATTTTAGAGCAAACCTGTCAACATTAGAAACAGACTAATTGATTTTATGGGAAGCATGTAGGAGACTACAGAATGTTTTATGAATGATTTATGACTCCAGAAATGTTTTTAGGGATTCTTTACGGTAACAATGTTAACCCAAATGACCAATCTCCTTTTTTTAGTATACTCGTCGCCAGTTATTACGCCCTAACTTGCCGGCTGGATTACCCGACAAGTCAAAACCGTTATTCCTTAGGGGGTATGCGGGTTCGCTTTGGGGCTTCGGGTTCAGGTCGCAGAGAAAAAGAGTTTATGTTCCGGGTCCAGACAGTACAGTTTATTCAAGCCAAAGTCGTTATAAAAGATCACAGGTTATTTGATACAATATATACGAAATATGAAACTCGAATAGAGACGCGGTAATTGAATGAGTTGCTGTCGGTTGTTCTGGGTCAAACAACTCCCGTGTAATCCGCGCTCGTCTCTGCATGCGACGCCTGACATTGGCGCTTGCGCGGGCGGTGTCGTTCAACCGCACGAACGTCACATGATGAAAAATGATTTTAGAAGTACAAGAAAAGTGTTTATTTTGTGGTCAGCCCTAGATCTTTGAGAGAAACTACATTCTACCTCGACCCCATTGAACAATAGTTTGAAACCTTTATCTTGATGGCTTGATGGTTGTCATTATATTTACATGAAAGTTAGAGTGAATTAATAAAAAATAAAATTTGCTATTTCACTTATTTATTTATTTTTTTCATATAGAGGTTATTGTCGGAGAGTGCACATTACAACCTCTATATGAAGATCAGAAGTCGTATTAAGTACTCTTCAGCTATAACCACAACGTAAAAAAAAATAAATAAGTGAAATAGCATATAGGGTATTTTTTTTAATTCACACAAACTGTACAGATTCAGATCGCTCACAATAGAATAGATTATTAAGACAAATTATTTGATATAGAAGTAACTCCTTTCGTAGCGACTATTAACTGCCACTTCGCCCAGATTTGTCCGCCGTTTCCTTCTAATGTTGACGCTGTATAAATCTCACCTCGATTGGGCGATACCCAATGGTGGATATGACCCTATAACAAAATTATATTGTTATTCCTTATAATATTATAATAAATTTGATGTTTGATCACTTTATAAAGGGTTTACTTATACGAAACAGCATTATTGAAGAGGTTTGAGGGGTAAATAGAACGGAGCCAGAAAAAATCTGTTGGCTTACGTAAGACTTATCATTTGTTGGAGCGGAGCGAAGCGTAGCTCTCTTGGATCGACTCTAATAGCGAAATGTTTGTGATGTCAGATCTCAATGATTTCACCACCGATTTTAGAATTTTAATTGAATCTACACGAAAAATACTAGGTCATGACGGAGCCGGAATTTTAAAATACCATATAATAAAAAAGTTATGTCTAAAATTATTGTCCTTATGGGAAAACTCATGTTAAATTTTTCACATGCTTTTTGTTCGAATTTCTTCGCTCCAATATGCTGCTAGCTTAGGTTTCGACCTTTTTGACTGCGGCTACCTAGTATTTAAATTGTAATTATTGTGAGTAAAAGATGTTTGCTTTATTTGCAAAATGTATTTATGTAAAAATGACTGACCAATATGCATTATAATACGCTAAATATTTTTGTATTAAAATTGTTCATAAATTAAAATTGAATACTTTAGCCACAGAGAAAGTTGATAGTGTGTTGACATTGTTTTAAAAAATAGAGCATTACTAATACTAAAAACTAAAATTTGCCGGAATAATTTTGGCGCCAAAAGTCCCTTAAGGCAGTAATTAATGACCTTGAAAAATCACTCAGCTACTATAAAATCCATAGTGCAGGCATGAGTCGTTTAATATTTACAATCTGGTATCATCTGATTCACCATAAAATTCTCTATTATAAAATATCACTTTGATTTTTTTTATTTCGTAAATTAAAAAAAAAAAGTGCCATTTCAAATTTTTCATGTTGACCACCCAATTTTTCACTATTTTGACAAATTTTGTCAAATATTACACTTTTTTTTTACATTTTCATATATTTATAACTATACATTACAATTTAAGTCTTCCAAAATATGTACAGTTTTCGAAAAAAAAAGAAAAAGTAAAAAAAATATATATATATATTGGAACGGTAGTACATTAGTGTATTTTCAATACAAATTTATAAATAGTATTAGACACTGCATTGAATTGAAAAAAAAATAAAACAAAATTGGCTCGTTGTAGTTTCCAATGGTGAAAACGTCAAGTTAATAAATAATACTGAATTAATACCAAAAATAATAAAAATCAAGCGGGCAATGCGAACGTATATATACATACGTCCTTGTGCCTTCCGAGACGTTCGCTGGCCGGGCGGCCGGACGTATATATACGTCCTTGTGCCTCTAGGGGAAGGACAGTTTCGATACTAAAGCCGCATAGTAAAAATAGTGATTTCACACGCATAAATACGTAACTAAAGGGCGAACTTATTGTCACAAGATAATCTCTACCAATTAACCCAGAGAGGTCATATAATATGATACTTTTTTTGAAAATTAACATGTAAGATTAATAATTCATAATATTCATTATATATGTCGTTACATATTTATAACAACAAGTATCTCGCATTGTATAAGATATAATGTAGAAAAACAAACATAATTCTATTCGGATAAAAAAAATAAAATTTTCAAAGCAGCTTGCCTAACAACCTCTCAGTGATTATGCACCAATTCAATTCATTCAGTATTAAGTATATCATTCATTCTACTCATAAATAGGTATTAAACATCAGGAGTTCTTATTGTAAAATGAAAGATTGTGATTATTTGTATTATATATTTTATTTTAAGTACTAAATAAAATAAAACATATCAGATAAAAATATTTCAAATAATATATACATGATCTTCCAATACCATTTCCGAAGACCCAAGGTATGTTTATATTCCCTATTACGTGTAATTACATAAAAAAAATGTGAATAATTCTCGCCCAAATTTATTAATTTCATTAAAGCGCTCGTGTAATTTCCCTTTTTGCTCGCAGGTGCTCGGCCAAGGCAGGTCACTCACTCGGCGCGGCCTCACTAGCGACTGAACTCATGAAAAGAGCGATTTAGTATATCACCTATAGTTTACATTTTTTTTACTCGGCAACCATGATGAATTTTGATATCAAAACAAATCATGTTTCAAACCGCAGGGCCAATTAACTGTATTTTTATCGGGAATGGTCTTGGAAACAGAGTATATAATGTGTGTGCAGTAAATAGTCAATAAAACTTATATAATAAAATTAAATAATAATTAATTATTTAAATATTAATTATATATATTTTTTTTAATTAATAAATAATAATTAATTTTAAAATTATTAATAAAGAGTTTGTAGAAGGAGTCAAAAAAGTGTCATTCAATATTCAGTTGATTCTCAACCATTTTCGAGTTACATTTTATTTTAATATTTCTGGAGATGATACTTTTCCTTTATTGGCAACACTGCTTTATATTTTTTCTATTTGCATTGCTTTATATTTAATAATTTGACTATTTATTCACTGTTTACTGGACGCCTGCACAGAAGTAATGTGACAGTGACAGCAAGGTCACTTTACTTACTTTTATAAGTAAGTTACTTAACGAATATTAAAAAATTAAATACAGTTGGAAATTAAATTATATAAGGAATAAAAAAGCTATAGAATTAAAACATATTATACAAAAACAAAAATTATACTCATAGTCTAGTAATATCTTAGGATTATGTCATTCAATTAAATACACATGCATGGAAATAAACATGAAATTGGAGATAATCTAGTGCTGGCAACCCTTGTAATGTTGAATTTGTAAATTATTGTGGTTACTGTCGGTAAATTAACTTAATAAAATAAATAAATAGATATTGGCTAACTGGCCTAATTCCAAATTACTTAATATCAATATGAAAAATAATATGCAGCCTACAAACGTGATATTCTACAAAGCAATGAACAAGGATATATAAAATATGTTAGTGGCAAAACGGATTACATATACGCTTATCATTATTACGCAGGTTTAAAAAGACCTGATTTGTAAGCAATTTGGCTTGAAATTAGCTGCTACGCTAATATATATATATATATTTTTAATATTGCTGAAAATACTTTTCAAGTAGAGGACAATGCACCTTAATCAAATGTTCATTTTTGTGGGCTCTACCTTGTCTAATGTGAGATAAAAATATTGGAATGGAGTACCTGATGGAATAGATATAAATGATCATTTAAAAGGTATACCCGTCCTAGTCTTCATCGATACTCCCAAAACTAAGGATACAATTAAAAAATATTTTTTTAAATTTTACGAAAGTTATATAAAACGTACATTTTCATCAGCATCAGTTTATTTACTAAACAATTCTGAAACATAATATTTTGACATTATTAATTTTTTCCTTATAACCAGAGGCGGACCTAGACGATTCTTCCGACCTAAAAGATGACTTTATAGAAAAATGTCTCCATTTCCGTGCTCACTCTAGCACAATAATCAAGAACAAAAGAGTGCTTTTACTTTATTAAAATGGTTACGAGCTGATAGTCTTCAAACTGTTTACCCAAACGTTGGTATTACGTTGCGTATATGTGTATGTAGGTACTCCCGCCAGACACTGTTCTGGCTAAAGATCATTTTCTTGTTTAAGACCTTGTGTTTCAAATAAGGAAGTACTAATTGAAAGCTTACTTTTTTTATTTTATACTTAGCCACTTACTCCTCTGGCCGTGGCTGTCTGCTGGAAGGTGAATATAATATACTTTAAAACATAAAACTCCTAAACTATGAAGTATATATTTTCTGGCAGGTGCGAGTTGAATTGAACGCGATGTTGTTTTCGTGAGTAGGTACTTTATATTTTTAAGCTGCAAAATCAGCAGAAAAGGGTGGCTACTACTAAACGGCCTAGGGCGGGCGATACTGCTAGTTCGTCTCTGCTTATAACCTATCTTTGTAATAAACACTACAAAATAGTATGTCATTACTGGATTAACAATAACAACATGCACAAATGTATATAATACACATATAAATTTATTAAAAGTAGTCCAAATAGTCATATTTTGATATAATTTTCTGTAAAATAAAATAAACACAATATAGATTAGTTACAAATAAAAGTAAAACACTGAATTAAAACGGTGACAACTGACAACATATATTATCTTCTTTATCCTTATACAACCTCGAATACAGGTAGTTACGGCCACCAGGCAGAAAAACAAAATTTTATAAAAAACAAAATAAAAATTAAATAAACCTGACTTAAAAATAATCTGAAACCAAAATTAGTATTTTTGCTTAAACCAATTCTATAAAAAAATATATTTTCAATACTTTTCCCACCTACATTTTTTTGAGAATCTCTCGGTTAAAATAAATAACTACAAATTCAGTTCAGATAATATAATAACAGAATAATATATGTGAATAAAACAATGGAAAAGAGAAAAATGGGAAAAAATAAAAAAAATATAGGGCAAGCAATAGTTATGGAAGAGAATTGTTTACCTAATAAACCTCTTTTGACCTCCCTTCTCAATTGCTAAAAAAAATATTATTTACATGAGTCTAGATGCTAATGAGGCGTCTTGTGACTATTCAAATTAATCAATTAATTCGATACGGAAACTAAACAGTCGTTCACATACACTTAGGTACGTATTTACTATATAAAGGCTACTATATAAATTAAACATTTAAAAGGTAATAATAATACACGAATATACAATGTGATTATGAAAACGATTTTATAAACAGCCAATATTGAAAAACATGTTTAGATTTACTCAATAACCATATTTTACACCAGAAATTTTGATTAAATATTTTTCAAAACTGTGTGTTATTTTTCCGATTTGTCATACAAATGCATCTAGATAGGTACCCACGTCACAAACAGAATATATTTGTAAAGTTATCCTTATTTTTAAAGATAAACCGTCTCGCGCTTTTCATAATAATAATATACTTCAGTATTTCATATTGATAAATGTATATTTTTAAATTGTATATTCCGGCGGAGTCTACGGGACTCCTTTATTCTTTTTTTTTTTATAACGTTGCCGAAAGAAAATGATTTTTGAAAAATTATTGTAATTTCTCTGCATTGTTGTAATTTATGTTATTATTATTTAATCAAATGTTTATAATATAATATAACCACATTTAAATTGCCGAGTGTAGCCATGCTTAAAATTTTAATGAAATCTGCTATGAAGTGAAGTTTACTTTGGGAAATGTCAAATTAGACAGCGAGTGTAATTGTTGTATGTTTGGTTTCTTTGTAGATTTCATATAAAATTAATATTATGAGTGTTTGCGTTTAATATGTGTAAATTAAATTATTTTTTTGTATATTAGTGGCTTTAAGTTATAAATGATGTCTTGTGATAAGTTAGCCGCCAAATATCGATAGGTTATGTTCTCGCTTGGAGTGTTTGAATCAATCACAAGTTCTGGTTTAAATATATTATTAAATAAATAATAAGAGATAATTAAAAGTGTTATGACGAAAATTTTTGAAGGAATGAAGGTTACCCCGCTGGTATTTTTTACTTATTTTCCATTCTAACGTTTGCTTTACGATCACTAAAAGTAGTAAGTAATGTATTCATTTTCTCAATTATTTGCATAGAAATAAGATTTGAGTTTGGAAAAGAATTTATATTTGTTTTTTAGTGTTTAAGTACTTATATGGGTATTTAAACCATTACCCACCTTTAACAATGTATTCACCCCTGGTAATTTAAAATAAGTTAATAAACCTGGAAACCTCTACCTAATGCATCTGAATTAAGCCTTTTACTAAGGCAGTTTTATCGATTATATCTTGTATGTAGCTGAATTTTCCTAAATTAACGCCTGAGATACGCTTTTGTCATTCGCAAAGTCTGTCTACCATTTTTCTAGAAGTAGGACAATTAGCTGTTACATTCTTTCTGACTAACATCCACGCATTCTTGTAATCCACTGAAGTGATAACATTTAAAAATTGATTGAAATTTATTTTTATCACTCCATATTAGTTTTATTCGCTGTTTTGTATAGTAAATATATTACCTTCACTGTTTGCCACTGATTTTATGTAAACTCTGGCTAGGCCTCGTTGAGACACGGGCGAAATATTTGTGAAATCATGTAAAAAAAATATAACTATTTGTGCTGATGCCTTGCAAGTCTATGCGTCATTGTATGCGGAGGATCAACTTCGGAAGGAAAGTTGCATTTGTCGTCACAATTGCTGCTGCAGAGGTCATAAGTAAGCGATTTGATGACAGTCTTACATATAGTGCAATTTTTAGTGAAATAATGATCAATCATTTTATGAAAATATATACAGGTCTATAGTTTAAGCATTATTAGTTTATAAGATTTGAATACTTTTAAAGAGTATGTTATCAAGATATTAAGATACATTATAAGATTAATTTCATATCATAAGAATCTCTACACAAGAGTTATACAAACACATTTTTAAATAATAATTTCCTTCACAATCCAATTTCATTCTTTAATTTATCTTTGAACAGCAAATTCATAGATTATACATTTCTAGTACGCGGATGAGGGCCGAGCCAAGACAGAAATCATTTTCTGCCTAGTACCTACAGACCTTGGTTTAGTGGTATAGTCAGGGCTATTCCTGGAGATTTTATTTTAAATTCGATGCCCCAAAAAAAAACTTATGCAATAATAGACTAAGCGCCGTCACATACTCACTTACCTTATAATATAAATAAATAATTGAGTGTTTTTGCGACAAAATATATTCTTAGAATGATTTAGATGTGTTATTTACCATTAGTTTTGTAGAAAGTTAAAAACAGATTAAATAATGACACATAACAATTGCCTTTTATTTTTATGCTTCCTTTATGCTACCTAATCCTTCCTGTATGTTTTGTGCCATACCATACGGTATTGTAGTAAGATATGCTGTAAAGGATGCAAAGTATTTATGAGACTGCAAGATAGCCGAATAATCGAGAAAAATGGTATTCTTTCATTCGGAAATGGAACAATATGAGATGAACTGTAGACCACTCCATCAACCATAATTTTTTCTTGAACTATGCATAGTAATTTTCTTTGATTTGACAATGCAATGATTGTAATATAAAAGTTTACTTATAGTGGCACTTAATGTTCAGAATGTTTAATGTATTTGATTTTTATTTAAACTAAAGTACTTGCATCAAACTTTGTAACTGAATACTATTTTTTAATAGGTATGTTAATGGTTTAATTGTAATCTTTTTCGCATGAAAAATAATGTTATATTTCCTAACATAAGTATTATTTGTTTTTTAATAGCAATAGGTGTGAAGTTAGGTTTTTATTTTTTTTTCAAAGGTAAAAATTATGGATTTATTAATCTGTGTGGCACCCAGCCCGTACCAGTGTGGGCTGCGCCTTTGCTCGGTATCCAATTAATATTTATTCCTGGAAATATTAGTTTTTTGAGACTTCCAACGCCATAAAATTCTCCATTATATTTTACACCCGATTTTAAGAAGGAAAATAATATGTTGCCATTTTGAGATGCCAAAAAACATGCATAAAATACATTTTGCGATCATACACAATTTCGTTTGTTTACTGTTAGTTTAGTGTAAACTTGTGTTGTGTTTTCATGGATTTTAGGTAAATAAACTGACTACAACCTATTTTTTTTATAACATAGTTTAGAGGGTTCAGGGGATTCAGGTGTTATTTTGCATCGACAATAGAATTGAAAAAATAATGTTTTTCGCTTTGCTTTTACCAAGACAGTAGCCGCAAAATAAAAGTTGATAAAAGTCAATAATATAAGAAATTAATATATTCGTATATTTTTGATATATGTATTTGTATGTGAAAACATTTGGATAAACCATTTTTAATAAAATTTTACCGCGAATCACATAGGTGTTGTAAAATGTATTCATATATGCTGATGCTAACATCGCAATTCAGTGCGGCCTAACAGATTTTTTGAAAAATCTATACCGTGTTTAGACACAAACACTGGCAATCATTTTTTAGGATAGAAATGTTTAAATAGATGTTTAAATGAGTACCTACTTATCGTTTTTAAATCTTACATTAGTTTAATAAAAATGTTCTTGTCAAGAATGGAAACGCATGATTGCATTCAATACATTAATTATACTATTTTATTGTTGGTTTATATCTTATATTAGTTTAAGAAAATAGATATACCTAATATGTTTGTTTTGATCTGTCGACCATCTGATCTTTTGATATGTTCATTTGTCGACCTTTTGATCTGTCGATGTTTCGATCGGCACTGTTAACGAAGTGTTATTACTTGTTTAACACATATAATTCCACCCCCATTAATTTACAATACTATGTTAAGGACCACATATTTTAGGGCCAACATAGTGCTGAAAATCCAATACTGTTTGTATGATGTGACAGGAAAATGCGATGTGTAAATCTGTTTATTGTTGCATATTTATGGATACTGTCTAAATTAATCTATGCCTATGCTATTACACAAACTTTAATTGAGTAATAAGGGTTAGTTGTCATTAAAAAACCGTTGTAGCCATTTTAGAAAATGTTCATTTTAAAACTTATTATTAGTAATTGGGGTAGGTACTCACTATATAGTGTAAACAAAATATGTATAATGTGTTTTTTTTGTGTTAACAGTTTCTTGTAGTTTAGTCAAGATTTATGAAATGTTATTTTTTTGAATATATTTTAAATTTACCTATAATAACATTTTTGTCACACAGTTTGAAATTTAATAGTTACATCGCTGCCCCAGTACAACACTGCGATATCTGCAAAGGTAACTCAATGGTAAATATTCCAGTTTTGCACTGGGGCAGTGACATATTCTGATAGTGCTAAAGAGTGATTGGCCTGGAAAACCGATACAAAAGGGTTATAGGCCGCCCGCAGGGTGTTGAGGTGAGACAGCTAATATTTTGCTATAGCCGCATTACACAAATCTTTAACATATTTCGCCGATTTGACGCAACAAATACTGAATTTGATCTAATCTATTGTTTGCTCTAATTTTAGTGGTAACATTTCCTGATTTTTTCAGTTGTGAGTTTTGTGACAACCTACAAAGGAAACGTTTTTGCCTTACATGAGAATTTCACATACAACAAAAAGCGCACCGACAGCAACGGAAACACATTCTGGCTTTGTTCCAAGAGATTCCAGAAAAAGTGCAAAGCAAAAATGACACTGCAAAGAAGTCGGTTAATCACACAATATGGCTCGCACAATCATCCCCCTGCTACAAAATACGATTTATGTTTTTTGAAGCCGATCGAATATAGGTGATTTTTTCAACTGTGAGGTCCTCAATTCAATTTGAATGTTTTTTTATTAGTACTTTTATGATCAGTGGAAATCGCTACCGCAGATTGACAATATTTTGGTAATGAATGGTAGTCACAGAAGATTGTATGCAGTATATAGGGTGATTTTAAATTTCGGGCACTCCTTTTAGGATGTTGATCTATATCGACAATCAAACATTAATTAGCAAAAAATATTGAAAATTGTTTCTCAATTACGAGAAAAATTACTTCAAAATAAATAGAAATTTAATGTTTGAGAGTGCGGTTGAACGCATGGTGTGAGAACGGTCAGGACCCTCGAGCCACTCAAATACGAGTTCACGACTTCATAGAAAAACAAAGTTTTCTAATAATGTAATTACTTTAGTATGAGTTTTTTATATATAATAATCAACTATTGGATATTGACATCTTTTATTATTATCTTTTTTTTTGGCTATTACTAAGCCTAAATTGCAATAGTATGTTATTAAGACTTTAATACAAAAAAGAAATGGTCAGGGCCAATAAAAATATTTTTAAAATTTACCTTGGTTTGCCATATATGTAATAGGTTAAAGTTCGTGTGCTAAAATGCTACGGCAATCTATTGTGAGTACCAATAATTAGCTAAAACAACTAGTGGTTAACAAAACAATGATCAAACGTAAATGTTATGTATCTATTAAAACGTGTTCTGTGTAAACATTAATTTCATATTTAATCATTTTTTTCTAAATGAAATCCTTTTTTACAATAATTGATATTGTATTTTTATGTTGTTATTGTACAATTAAATATACTTTACTAAGTTAATTAAAATGCATTATCAAGTATCATCTGTCTATAGTACCAAATATTAATCTACCTACTAAGAGGAACTACCAACATTTGCCTGAGCTAGACATCGGTGTAATTACTGTACATTTTATCCAATCCTTATTTCCACAGCGTTTAATTGTATTGTAAGAAGGAAGAGCGAACTTATTCCTTTGCCATTTAAGGTATGAATACATATTATAATCAAATCCTTATTTATTGCTATTTTTTTCAAATAAAATATATGTTGTTAGGTGAAAGTTAAGCACACTATCAGTATAAAATAAATAAGGGATAATAAAGATTCGATTTAGGATGCCACTCTTTAAGCGACAATTTAAAAAATATATGGACTGGATCGGACACTAGATAACTATTATTATCAAATCCCTATTTATTGCTAATTTTTTCAAATAAAATATATGTTGTTACGTGAAAGTTAAGCACACTATCAGTATAAAATAAATAAGTGTAAATAAAGATTCGATTTAGGATGCCACTCTTTAAGAAACAATTTTAAAAATATATGGACTGGATCGGACACTAGATAACTATTATTATCAAATCCCTATTTATTGCTAATTTTTTCATTTAAAATATATGTTGTTACGTGAAAGTTAAGCACACTATCAGTATAAAATAAATAAGTGTAAATAAAGATTCGATTTAGGATGCCACTCTTTAAGAGACAATTTTAAAAATATATGGACTGGATCGGACACTAGATAACTATTATTATCAAATCCCTATTTATTGCTATTTTTTTCAAATAAAATATATGTTGTTACGTGAAAGTTAAGCACACTATCAGTATAAAATAAATAAGGGTAAATAAAGATTTGATTTAGGATGCCACTCTTTAAGAGACAATTTTAAAAATATATGGACTGGATCGGACACTAGATAACTATTATTATCAAATCCCTATTTATTGCTATTTTTTTCAAATAAAATATATGTTGTTACGTGAAAGTTAAGCACACTATCAGTATAAAATAAATAAGGGATAATAAAGATTCGATTTAGGATGCCACTCTTTAAGCGACAATTTAAAAAATATATGGACTGGATCGGACACTAGATAACTATTATTATCAAATCCCTATTTATTGCTAATTTTTTCAAATAAAATATATGTTGTTACGTGAAAGTTAAGCACACTATCAGTATAAAATAAATAAGTGTAAATAAAGATTCGATTTAGGATGCCACTCTTTAAGAAACAATTTTAAAAATATATGGACTGGATCGGACACTAGATAACTATTATTATCAAATCCCTATTTATTGCTAATTTTTTCAAATAAAATATATGTTGTTACGTGAAAGTTAAGCACACTATCAGTATAAAATAAATAAGTGTAAATAAAGATTCGATTTAGGATGCCACTCTTTAAGAGACAATTTTAAAAATATATGGACTGGATCGGACACTAGATAACTATTATTATCAAATCCCTATTTATTGCTATTTTTTCAAATAAAATATATGTTGTTACGTGAAAGTTAAGCACACTATCAGTATAAAATAAATAAGGGTAAATAAAGATTTGATTTAGGATGCCACTCTTTAAGAGACAATTTTAAAAATATATGGACTGGATCGGACACTAGATAACTATTATTATCAAATCCCTATTTATTGCTAATTTTTTCAAATAAAATATATGTTGTTACGTGAAAGTTAAGCACACTATCAGTATAAAATAAATAAGTGTAAATAAAGATTCGATTTAGGATGCCACTCTTTAAGAAACAATTTTAAAAATATATGGACTGGATCGGACACTAGATAACTATTATTATCAAATCCCTATTTATTGCTAATTTTTTCAAATAAAATATATGTTGTTACGTGAAAGTTAAGCACACTATCAGTATAAAATAAATAAGTGTAAATAAAGATTCGATTTAGGATGCCACTCTTTAAGAGACAATTTTAAAAATATATGGACTGGATCGGACACTAGATAACTATTATTATCAAATCCCTATTTATTGCTAATTTTTTCATTTAAAATATATGTTGTTACGTGAAAGTTAAGCACACTATCAGTATAAAATAAATAAGTGTAAATAAAGATTCGATTTAGGATGCCACTCTTTAAGAGACAATTTTAAAAATATATGGACTGGATCGGACACTAGATAACTATTATTATCAAATCCCTATTTATTGCTATTTTTTTCAAATAAAATATATGTTGTTACGTGAAAGTTAAGCACACTATCAGTATAAAATAAATAAGGGTAAATAAAGATTTGATTTAGGATGCCACTCTTTAAGAGACAATTTTAAAAATATATGGACTGGATCGGACACTAGATAACTAGAATAGGTAACTAGAAACACTTTTTGAAGTTAGACAATAGATTTAAAATATGTACATTTTCAAAAAGGAGATAAAATTGTAATTGTGAAGTGTAAATTAGAAAAATTATGATAAAGATAGCGCAAGTCGGGGTCACAAAATGCTACTCTGCCAATGCTGAGCAGTGGTGCTGTTGTAATAGTTTCGACGCGGGTGATGAGCATACAGAAGTCGACCACTCCAGCTGTGGCAAAGTGGGCCGCAATCAGGCCCAGGCCAAGTGGCAGAGAAGAGTTGTAAACCACGCATAGATGATACACAAAGACGCTTGTCAAGCACCAGATGTAGGGGCCGGAAGAAGGTGCTGAAATATCGTAACAATATATTTATTCTTAAACGGAATCAATAAAATTAATGTTGCCTTGCTACGCTTTAAATGCACTTTAACCTGTGTAAGATGCCACTCATAATATAGTAATAAATATATGTACAAAATAAAACAAAGAAAATAATTAGACCATAATGTTGGTTCGTGAAATAACAAACATAAAAGTAGCAACTCTTTTGATTAAAATTATTAATACTATACATTAAAAATAATAAATATTCATAAAATATACAAAAAAAAAAATGTTTCCAATAAATCTTTCCTTGCCTTTTCTCAATAACTGTCAATATTTTTCAATAGATTGCCATAATATGCTCCGTTTATCAGTAATCAATCATTTGATTACTATATCTTGGAAATCTCAAATAACTCTCCCCACAAGCTCTAAGGCAGGCCATTGGACTTTACATTTCTTTGGAGCTCTTTTAATCCATTGCATGGACTCTTATGATTCCGGATCATACTGGCGAGTAATGATCCACAAACAAGCATCATCCAGCTAGTCCTTGCAGAGATCCAAAAACTACAAAATTTCAACTTGATATTGTTCGTCCTGATTTTTGCTGCGACTCGTGCTGATTTTTTTCATATTCAAGCGTGTATGAAAAGTAACTCCAACTCGTTCCATGCCTACAGCCCCAACATGGAGCAACATGAAACATCCTTTTTTACTTTTTCGATGTTTTTCCACCCGCCATGTTTAGCTGGTCAGAGTGAGGGCGGTGTTCCATTGATTCTTTTCTTTGTTAAAATAGTTTGGTCCAAAATTTAACCATGGTATATACGGAACCGTAGTCGCATTAAACAGCAGATGTCTCTTCAAGAACTTCTTTCGGCGTATAACCACTGTTTGTTAGGAACTTGATGATGGAGTGGTTCTCTAATTTCCTAAGTTGCATCAATGACTTAAACATTGTGATGTTAATCGTTCAATACTCGAAAAGTTCTGAGGATAATAACTTAAAATTTGTCTCATATACTTGTAAGAAGTTAACTAAACGCTTGAGTAATTAATTAGGGCCTCGTTAGTTATCTTACTATTATCTTTATCTTTAGTTTAGTATCTTTATTATTTAATTTTAATAGTTATGTTTTAAGATTGCTTAAAATGATGTACTGATGTGAAATTAAGAAGATATGAATAAATGAATGAGATGTATTTTTAAAATAAATTTATTTATGATTTATGTGTTTGTGTATTTATTTACATAATCGAAAAGTATGTTGTTCTATTTAATAATAAATTAAAATGTCATAATTTTCGGCCACTTTTTTTTTCTGAAGGAAATGAAGGCTAAATAAACAAATGAATTTTTATCAGTGGCCTTAAATGTGTGCTTTTTAAACTTTGTTCAAATATGGTACCCAAAAACATTACACTCTGTTTCTTACCGATTAATATTTGCGTATGATATTTGCATATAATACCTTATAGAATGATGTACTTTTATTTACTTTCTACATATTATTACCACAGCTGTATAATTGACATATTGTATTTTATTTGATGCAGGTTGGTTCTACATTAGATCGCTTCGCGGTGGTGTTCATTTGGTCGCCGAAGGTCACGTTTTATACGAAGATGCTGGGAGTCGGCCTGGTAGGGTGACGTGGCGTTGCCCGCTGTACAAGAGAGACTCATCTTGCAAAGTGGCTCTTTGCTTTAAGAACGGCGTGCTGATATACTACCGAGGAATGCACAATCATCCGCCCACATATGACCCCGACAAACACGCTGACCGAATGTTTAATGTGGATCCTAATGGAAAATACAAAATTGCAACTGTGCCCTTATAACAACTAATTAATATCAACTAGGCTGTCACCTTAAATAACACGTTAAGATATACATTGTTAATATACTGTCATAAGTATATTTCCAAAAGTATAAGTAATGACAATGATAATGATATGATAATTTTATTATTTATGAGCATTACTATTAACGCCTAAAATCATTTTGGTTATCTTGAAGTTCACAATAGTTCACAATCATAGTACATAAGATTATTGGGTAAATTAATTGTTTTCTGATTTAAAAAAAGCTATTGAACACTGATATGTGATTTTAATAGTCGTGGAAACATGTTATCAGACTATATTTGTGGTTATTTACTAATACATTTACGTATTCTATTTTTCACTTAAAAAGCAAGAAGCAAATTAAATTTTCTTATCATAAAAAAAATGTATAATTAATCTTTTTACAATTTTATTAATAGTGAAAAATAACGGAATAAAGTTTATTTTGTAATCTTTTTTCTTTTGCTCTGATTAAAACATCAGAAATTAATCCTCTGATCAAATCTATTGTGTACAACGTATTAAGCCATATATGCTGAATATGGTATTTTGCGAAGAAACCATTTTTTTTTTCAATTTATGTTTTATTTAAATATGGTAATCATGAGATCTGAGGTTCAATTCCTGGTGGTTTTTTCTGCATGTTCATGTTCGGTTTATATTAAACGGGTTTCGAAATATTATTTTCCCAAAATAAATGTCTTATATTTGTAGAACAATTTAATTATATAGAATTGCCCTTACCTCGATTCTACATATTGAGCAGTGTATCCAAAATCTAATATCGCAATGGTGTTGGTGAGAATATGTGTGACGTTGATCGTGTGTTAAAGCACACGAGGCCGGCACGGGAATAAAGCCTATAATAAAATTCTGCCGACTGCGAACATAGCTTAATATCGCTTGTCAATGCCGGCTGCACAAAATGGCACGCATGTTTACTTCGACCTTCGACTACTGGCAAAATGACACTTTTGTCATAGTTGCCATAGCTCGCTTATAAGACTTCTATCTAATTAAACTATTCTATCCCTTATATACAATTTCAATTTTGATTGTCTACCAAATTTTGATGGTTTACTTTTACTCTTTTACCCACAAATACATTTACTCTTTGGGGAAAATAGTTATTATTATTATTATCATCATTATCATGTACCACAGTGGCACAGTATAGGAATGATACAGTAGGCGTACTGTCACGCAAGGGTACGCCGCACAGTGTATGAATGGTACAATCGATGCACTCTCGTCACGCAAGAGTACGCCAGGTGAAGCTCGCACAGACTGTGTAACGTTGCTGCTATTATTTTTTAAGTTCTCTTGAAAACAATTATTGTGACGATGAGTAGGTGCTTGTCAAATAAACCGGTCGTGCCTATTTCGTTACAGCTCTGATGCCACCGTCGTTTGATTGTTTCAACTCACTCATTTGTTCTGTTCTACTCAACTAACTGTATCCTTCTTATACTGTAACCAGGGTAGGCTTGCCATGGCATATCCCCCATTCTCTCCATATGTCGAAACTATCATGGATGGTCTTCCGGTTTATTAAATACTTATTAAGTAGCGCACGGGCACATGGCATCTCATTAGAGATAGCATAGGACAGTTCCTCCTATTGTTATCACTTTTGTAAATTTTTAAAAACTGTCATCAATATGGCTGTCACAAAATAATATTACACACCATGGAACATTTAAAAACACTGTGAAGCTTGTCACTTTCCTATCTGGTATTTTACGAGTACCACTTTACTCTAGAAAGAAAAAGATTTTAAAAAATTCTTTTAAGCTAAACAGCCGTATTATTTATTTACTATCTTTTACATAATGGACTTTTTTTTTAAATAAACGCAACGAATGACAGTTTTTTAACATCTTGAAAAGCTGCCTCTATTTTGGTTATAACCAGATATTTTGGTTATATTTTAGAGCAATGCTTTAACGGAAAAAAATGACTGTTAGGTTATAATAGCAAAATTATAGTCATGTAGGTAAATGAAATAAAGTGATTATTAATATTTTGAAAAGTTATTTAAAATTCAATGTAAAGAAAATGGGCACTCATTGATTACTTGAGTTTAATTGTGTATAGAATACTGACATGAATTGGTTGTATGACAAAAAGTAGAATTGGTTGTATGACAAAAAGTAGAATTGGTTGTATGACAAAAAGTAGAATTGGTTGTATGACAAAAAGTATACATAATAATGCTTGGTCAGATATTAAGCATGTAATGTTCTCAGTAAGTTACCTTGTTAAGCGAATCATATAAAATTAAAATTTCTTTTATGAATTGATTGTATATATAATATTATTATTAAATTAAAATTGATAGTATTTTAAATAACAGTAAATCGCCCGAGGAAATAAAAATGAATGTTGACAATATTGAAAAATTTATGTGCCGTTATTATAATACTATAATGAAATATAATTGATTCAAGCACATTAACATTCGATTATATATTTGTATTATTTTTAATTTATACATATTGGTTTGTGAAATTTGAGACATTATTAAGTAATTAATGTTTTATTTTTTTCTGTTAAACATTAATCATAAATATACAGGTGTATTTAAAATCACTACTGTCCTTTCAGTAGGTTTGTTCTATATTAACAAGCATGCATGAATCAGCAAAATATATCGGAAAAATGTTTCCCAATTACAAAAAAAAAAGAATTTCGGATTTAATAAAATCCATGCGAATGTTTGAGAACGTTATATGTTTGTCGCAGTGGGCCCAAAGTACTAGAATTAAGTAGGGAATGGGTGTAGTACCGAATACTGACTGTATGGTTAGCACGGGTCTACCATATGTAATATATATTTAAAATATCTTTAATTTAATATGAATTTTTTTACAAAGATGTTTTTTTTTTAGTGACCGGTTTAATTGTTAATATAACCCCTAAAAAAACAGTAGTAATATTAAATATACACTGTATATTTTTGATTATCTTTTTGAAATTGTATGTTACTTGTAGGTCACACGGGAGGGGTGGGGTATTTGGTCATCTAGCTGACTAAAATTCTTTCTGTAATTTATGATTCCAAAGGTACCATAAACAAAACAATTTTTTTTAATATGTAAATCTATTTAGCTTTGTAGAACATCGGTAAAGCAAATATTTTCCTATAAATTATTTATTTGTGCATATAGTAAATAAATATGTGAAAAATAGGGTATGATGATTATTCCGAGGAGGATGGAAACCTCTCCTCTTCGTCAGTAAATGCATCTTCTTCAGCATCGTTATCGTATCGCCTATACGATTTTTTTCAGTAGCTTGAAAAGCATTTTTAGGGATTTTCTTAGAAACGGTTTAGATTCTTTCTTTGGTAACGGCCTCATTTTGGTTACAAAGTAAGCAGTAACCTGTTATCTACATCACTCTTACAGACATCTTTTAATTACTTCTTGAAAGCGTTTTGCCAGTTTTGCTGCAAGCTTATTCTGACAGTTTGTCTGTAAGCAGCAACCCATGTCATATGATTACAGGTCCATGAACTAAGGTTGTAGATGGTGGGCGTCACATTGGTGTTCCCGAAAGCAGGCTTTGGCATGTTTACAGGTAGCCTGTATACTACGTGTAACAAGCTTTCAAATAAGCGAAGACAGATCGATAAACCAAAGTTTAAGAAATCTGTATTTATTTCCTTCATATTGAATAAAGCATTTGCTTTGAATGTTGCCTTACCCACAGCATCTTTTATGGTTGTTGTAGTTCTTTTGTGGTTCTTTAAGGAAGATCTAAAGCAGGGGTGCTCAAACTTGAACTGCTGGCGATCTACCTCAATATTTTTAGACTACTTACGATCGACTCTGAGAGACTGCAAGTGTGTGTGATGCAGGGTTGTCGTACATACACGATACACCCTACCTACCTAGGTAGGGCGTACCGTAGCATATATAGATATTAGCTTTCTGCACAATATAGGTACATTATTTTAGTCAAGGTTTGGGTTAGGTTTAGCTAGGTTCTTCTCTACAATATCAAGGAAAAAACTCATAGTTATTCAAAATTGCGAGTTTATTGGTTGTTACAAAACAAAAGAGTTACATATACCAGTTGATAAAGCCACCTTTTGCCGCAAGCAGTGTTATTTTATTACGTAATACATTTTTGTAGTTTAGTTACCTACCTACTTATTAAAAAAATTTTTCTTCTCGAGATCTACTCAAAAAGCACTCGCGATCGACCAGTCGATCGCGATCGACCGTTTGAGCACCCCTGATCTAAAGGGTGTTTATTCTTGACACTTTTCCTTGCTGTCTGTGCCTGGGGATGGTCGTTTACCTCAAAGACGATATTGGTGGTCAGATCTAGGTTATAGGATAGGATATACAATAGGATAGGGTATAGGTATTGATGGTCATGCTGAATCGTGTGTATGGAAAAAGGTCAGGTCATAGCACTTCGACAGGTTCATTTTGAGGCAAGAGGTCGGTCAGAAGGACTGAATTCGGAAAACACTGCCTAAAATGAAGTTCATTGGAATGAAATTGTATTAAATACATTATAATTTAATTACGTGATAAAAAAATAATGTCATTCCCATAGTAAGTCATTTAAAACCATGAAATATCAGTTTGAGAAAGAGGGGAGAGTGGTCGTTTATCGCTTTTAAATTATTTTAATATCCCATCAGCTAATAAGCCGATGTCTGTGGTATAGACTTTTGGCCTGCTAGAACCAGTAAATACCCCTACCGTGTGTCTCAAGGACTCAGTATATTTTTTGTTACTGTGACCTGAATAATTATATTGCCTGATTTTGCTAGTATTTTAATTTTTAGTTATAAAAATAAATAATATAAACATGGACAGGTTATTGGTGTTTTACAGTCTGTACTTTTATTAAATCGACTCTGAATATTGTATATTTAATACATTCATTAGGATAATTTGAGTTTTATAAATAAAATCATAGGTATGATATTAATTATTTTATTTTTAACACATTCACAACATGATGTACAGTACAATAAACAATAATAACTTTACACATTAAGTTTAAGTATAAATGTATACATAAATAAAATATATTGATTTATTATAGAAGATTAATAAAACATTTAAGCTGGTGAAATGATCATAATATATTTTTATTTTTAAGGACGGTATGGATATTTTGGTTACGAAATTTTATTTTAACATAGTTTATTATTTACATTGTTTTTTTTTTTATAGAACTATACTTAAAATAAATTACTAACATAGGATAAAATAAATAATAGCTGTGTGTTCTCTTTGAGTGATACAATAAGACATTCCCTATGCTAATAAAATATTTTGTTTTTATTTGGTTTCTTTCCGTTTTATATTTATTTACTTTTATCTGATGATATATGCTGTATTTGATTTAAATTATTTTTTAAGAATAGTTGCAAATGCCTGTAAAACCCAGCATGATGACTGCAAACAAAATGGAGGTTTCTCTTAATACGGAGAGCCAGTGAAAGATGATTAGAACCTCATTGGAGAGGATCTCATTAAAAGTACATAGGTTTAATGGTAATTATTTTGATAAATGCGAATATAATTTTGATAAAATCTATAAAATAATCAATATCATTGGCAGTTTTGAAGTGACCCCAATTCAAGAAAAACTTATGTTATTAATGCTACAACCAGGTCACGAAAACTTGACAAATGAAACCAGTGATTTATTGTGTGGGTATATTTAGTAAATATATGAATCAAATAAATAATAATGGATCGATAGGTCCATAACTTTGTGAGTGCAATTCAAGGTTTATTCTATGAAAGAATATACCTGATTCATTCATTGGAGTTATAGCGCTTAAATATTTTGGTAATTATTTCCTCGTAACTGCAATTTGAGAAACAATAAATCTATTTTGCTAAACATATTATTCATTTCAAAAATGATTTCTAAGTTGACAATGAACATTAGTTATTTCATCTCTAATTAAACCATAAAATACCGCTTTTTATTATTATTACTGCTTCACAATACTAGTTTCTACTAAGAATTCAACCCAATTTAAAAATAGTAAATTATTTTTAGTTTTTAAATAACTTACACAACCCACACTCAGGATGAAGAATATTAATTGTGGTATGTTTAGCAAAATAGTTTTATCGCTCAAAGTACCTAGTTTGGTATAATGTGAAAAATATTTAAAACTGCTATTTTGAGAACTATGAGAAAGCACCCATTTGATAAGTTTTTTTATAGCGCCCTAAATACACCCCCTTAAGTTAGTCGAACACCCTGAGTTCTACCTCCACCTTAATTTTCTAGTGATAAATTATTCTGGTGATCTTTGTATCAGTGCAGTGAAATTAATAATGCGTTATAGTGCATGTTTACCCAGTATGGTTCATGATATTTGGGAGATAAATCTTTTCTAGAATATTTTTCTGCGATTAAAAGCAGTTTTAATAACAAGGACGATAATCTAATTTTTTTTAGCTAAACTCAGACTCAAAACCAACAGCATAAATTATTTAAACTCACATAACAATTATTATACGCTCATGTGTGTGTAGCGTGTCATTACACACACATACAGGGTGCGAATTTAGACTTCTACAGAAAGGCTGTAGGCGAGTATATTCATATAACCTTATTAACACTGAGTATCTTTCAGCCTTAGTTCGTAACGGTAGCTAGTTTCTTAACCAACCTCAATATTTAAGGTACTGTTGTGCATATTAGACTATATAATTGAGGCACTATATCAGATTTTATAAGTAAGGGATGTTTGTATTTATTGCACGAGCATGGGACTTCAATTTGACATAAATTTACAAGAGTTTAATGTATCTAATAATCTACGATGACCAGCCTAATTTCTATGCATATGATGGATAAATATTTCAAAACTTATTGCTCCCAAATCGTTATTGATAACTGAATTCGCACGAGGTTATTAAGTTTTATTATTAATTCCCGAGGGATTTTGCTACAGTCTTCCACAACCGAATTTGTCTTAATGGTTATTTGGATGTAATTGATGTAATGTGAGCATATTGATTGAAATGTTTAAGAAATATTTTTTAATATAATAAAAACTATAATTCTGAAAAATTAAAGTTGTTTAATAGGTTAAAACTTACATTTAAGGCATGGTAATGGACAGGTAATTGAAAATAAGGTCGTCTTTTTAAACTGCTTAATAATGTTATTATTGTAATCATTACAGTTTAAAAACTTATTTATATATTAACATTTTAGCTATTAAATGTTCTAATGTTTAATGGTACTGGGATCCGATTCTTTAACATTTTCTTTTATAATATTGCAGTTCAGTATGTGACGTCTCGATTCGGCAACAGACACCTCATATACAAAGGCTTCACTTACATGATAAACAGACGCAGTGTGAACGGAAGCGTTCAGTGGAGATGCACGAGAACAGTCAACGGAAAACTCTGCAGCGCTACACTCACCTCCAGGCAAGGGTTCATTACTTCCTGCAAACTCAAGACTCACAAGTGCAACCAAGCAGCGTACGATTATAAGCCGCACTTTTTGGAATTAGGGTCACATCCTGCATTGCCTGGGGCTAAAAGTAATACTGTCAAGCTTGAGCCCCAGGTGCAGCCATTTAAAGCACACTCTTTGGAATTGAGGCAAGATTCTGTGTTGCCTTTGCCTGAAAGTAATACGGTCAAACTTGAGCCACAAGTGCAACCAGATGATGTACTATATTAAGGCACTTCTTTATTCTTTAAGGCTTTCGGCTAAAAACAAACATGAAGCAAAAGTGCAACCAGATTGCGTACCATTTTTACGTGTAAGCCAAATTTAAACCTAAAAGTAAAACTGTCATATCGTACACTAAACACAAGTGCGTCTTAATTGCGTTAATATTAAGCCATTATTTATTTAAGCAGGTACTGAATTGCCTTTGACTAAAAGTAATGCTTTCAAACACGAGGCAGTAGGCAGTTTACTTACAATTTATTTTTTTTTTTTTAGAAACTAAGCTAGATTCTGTAATTTTTTCAACTGAAAATTCTGAGATTTATCTAAATTGAAAGCTGACAAATGCCTATTTGTTACGATTCCTCAGCAGATTTCGGATTATTAAACCAGGTGATAATTCTCACCTCAAACTTATCTGTCAACTGACTGGTTTATACTAATTGAACTTGTGTTATGTTTTTGTAATTAACAAGTAAAAAGTGTGTTAATAAATATAAAAATATTATAATTTCGTAGAATTGCTGCTCATTTATAGTATATAGGTACATCATTCTTTGTAGTGAAAATTTAAATCAATTTAACACCAAGTAATAAAATGGTGAATAATCATCCTACCCTCATTATAAAAACAGGCTACGAAAACATACATTTAAAAGTTATATACTAGCATAAAAGTCATTCTGTTTTAAATGTAAAGTTGATGTAAAATCCCTGAGGTATTTTTAATTGTGATGGTTGTGGCAGAAATTCCGGTAATAAATGTATCTGTCCAGATTGCAAGTTCCTATTTTACGGAAAATAATCTTCGATCTCCAATAAGAAGTAGGAAAATTTAAAAAATGTCATCAGAAAACCATTACAGAGGATATGATATCGGAACTAAGTAAAGGCAATACCGAACAAATGACCTAATAATTTATAACATACCGGAATCATCATCAACCATCACGGCAGACCTCAAGCGTCATGATGAAAATTAATTCATAAAAGTCATAAGAAATATATGAGATATGCCTATAGATAATCAACTGTGCTACCATCTCGGGAAACCTGGGCGAACCGGGAAAGATAAACCAATTAAAATGGTTATGAAATCAGCTGTTTACTGTACAATTTCTCAAAAACAAGAAAAAGCTAAGTATATCGACAATGATCAAAACAGATTTAACACCAATGCATAGGCAGTATATAGTTATATATTTTATTTATGGTATTAATTTTTCTCAAGTTATTCTCAACAAATAAATACTTGAAAGAGCTTCACGAAGGCAGAGCCTCCGGACCAAATAATATTCCAGGAATAGTTTTAAAAAATTGTGCCTCAGCTTTGAGTCTTCCGCCTTACTTACTGACCGAACAATACAAGAGCGAATAGGAGATCAACTGTCGACGGAACACCTTGTCATTACTGCTAGGTTCTGTTGTCGGACGAGTTATGTTTATACTTTATTGAATAGACATATCTATCCGTATATAAATTCAACACCGAGCATTTTTTCTGGTGATACAAAGACTTTTGTGATCCATTAGTCAACTTCGGTCAACTCCAGGATGACCTCAATAACATAATGAAGCGGACGAATGACTGGTTGCTGACCCTGAATATCGAAAAGTGTTCCGTTATGAATATCGGCAGAAAAAATCCAAAACTCATGTATTACTTAAATGGAACTCACCTCAAACCTGTGACTTCACAAAAAAATCTCTGTCATTATATCAGATGATATAAAATGGTAGACCCATATTATAGCAATTGTGAAGAAAGTTAATTCCTTTATATATTTAATAAAATAATCATTAGAAATATGTTTCCTGAAGATCTATAAGGCATGTGTGGGCCTTGCTTGAGTATGGGTACCAAATATAGAATCCATACTTTCTAAAGGACATACAGTTGCTGAAAGGAGTTTCACAAAAATATCCGCAGGACTAAAACGCTTTGAATATGAAGAAAGGCGGTCTGTGTTAAAATTGACCTCATTACAGGAGCGATGTGATCGTGATCTCATCGACACTTACAAAGTGTTAACTGGACGTTATAATTGTGCAAACATAAAATACATATTCACTTTTAACCAAAACACACAACTTTGCAGCCATTTAATGAAATTATCTAAATCTTTTTTTTTTTCACTAATCCTCAAAAATTTTATCTAAAATAAAGTTGTGGATAATTAGAATCCGCTTCCATAGGAAGTTGTGCAACCAGGTCAAGAATCGCCTTGATAAATTTCTTGAATCTGGGCAAATCGCTAGTAACTGAGAATGAGATGTGAGCATATCAGCTAAGAAGCTGCTTGCATAAAGAATACTTATAATAAATATTTTACTATTATTGTAATATTAGTACCGATTGCCTTATTCTTGTCTTCATGATACAAGCTCATTATTAGCGCTCAGAAATCTTTTATGACCTTCATAATCTGAGTATGATGTGTGTGAATTATTATCTAACTTGCTGAGGAAAGTGACATTTAATATTCCCAATGAATGGGCCTAGTTAAACCTATTCGTATTCAATTCAGGACCTTTGAATCGTGCAAACCACTGATCCACCAGGCCACAACCCTATGAAACCTTACTTTTTAATAATATTGTTATTTGGTGAATCTCTTTATTTTTCTTTAATTATAATTTATGCTATTACTTATTTTTGCGTATTTCATATTTAAATTCGGGAAAAATATGTCTTGTTTTTATCTTAGAATATAAATGTCCTCATGTTAGTACGTAGCTCACCTAATAATGGTCACTTACCATTAGAAAGGACTTAAGGTCAAAATAATCTTATCGCCTACTGCGTCATGTGTGATTCAAATAGTCCACATTCTAGCAAAAATTCTTATAAATTATGTCTTATTTTAAAGATTCTTTTACAATTCTTAGAAGAGCCTTAACCTAACCTCTTTAATTTGTGATTGATTTCAACCAGGGGCGGAATTCATTGTTTTAAATAAATTAAATATATATGTATCTATTTAAAATACTTAAGGCAGTAATTATTATTGTTGACATTGTAATTAAAGTTAACATTTATATTTGAAGTTTTTCTAACTTTTATGTATTAATGGTATTCTTTTTAATATTTAGGTATACTTTAGGGTCAATATTCAATAATGAATATTTTTGTATATAGGAAATGTTTTGAAAGCAAATCAAATCAACGATTTATACTCACCCATGATGACTAATCAAGATAGTAAAGCAAACCATTCAAATAGATGCCATATTGTGATTAATATAATATGGTGTTCCTATAAAGAAGTATACTTTTTTTTAACGAGTTTTTACTGGTTATTGTATTTATCAATTAACATTTATTTTAAATAAATAAAATATGTACGGGATAAGTGCGTTTTTTTTTGCTTTCCACTCGTTGAAATAATTTTGATGAGTTTTTTTATTGTGTGTGTTTTTTCTTCCTTTTGAAAAGCTGTTGTCTTCTAAACTTTATTGTTTGAAAGACGTCCTCTCACTAACTCTTTAGTGTTTACTTTGGATTATGATAAATGGATTATTCAGTATTACCTTTATTTTGTCCATGTTCATGTTGGCACCAACATGTTGAAAGGTAACTAATCATCATCTCTCAAGTCTGATTTTTTGGTGTCTGTCTAATGAAAAAGAGCTGTGATATCAATATTTCAATGGCAAAAAATGTAATGAGCCACCTTAATAAGGACAGAGCTATAATCATCAGAATATCAAGATCTTTTTCATCTTCTGGTATAGAGATCACGACTCACAGCAAATCAATGATGTTGCAATGTGTTACTGGAGGTTACTAAAATACAATTTTTTATACAATTTCTTACACGTGATAGGGTATGGGCTTGGAACATTCTGTATATCTTAACCACACGTTAATTAAACTTACGTGTTAGTGTATTTATGTTAACGGTTGTTTTTGCTCATATTTTATATCTTCACATTTTTTCTAGTCCTTATCTAAATAACATTGTCATAGTAATAACATCCTTATCTAAATATACAAATAACATTGTCATATTTTTTTAAGTATTCCTTATTTGCACAGTAATGAGCTAACAGAATGCACTAAATAATCTCCCTCTATACCAGATGGTTTTAGGTTATATGAGTAATTGTTGAATGATTATGTATTTATCTTAATGAAGATGCATACTAAAAAATATTTTTCAAGACCGCGTAGAAATGATTGTGACGATGATGATGATGATGAGTCACTTGAATATTCAGATTTAAAACTAATAATATTTTGTTTTATAGCTCTTCGTTACATAAAAACCAAAAGAGGCACAACGCACCTGTTATTAGACGGCCACGAGTACTATTCGATTCACACATACAACAAGTACGGTTCGCTGTACTGGAGGTGCACCGGCTATTTTAAATTCAAGTGCAAAGCTACCATAGTGCAATATGCATCTGGTCATTTCAAACTAAATAATTCGTACGCACATGCATGCACTTGACATAAATTAGACAGGTAATTAGAGGGTAAAAGTTTTAATTATTTATGTTTATCATAATAACTCTAACAAAACCCATATTCTGATTACTACATATTTTTATTAGTGTAAATATGCAAAAACTAAACAATTTTATTTACGTTTCTCATCATTTTCTTTTTTATGTAATTTTATGAATTCTAGGTGAACTTACCTTTCAATTAAATTGTTAAACAGTAGACCATAATTGGCCAAATGAATAACTATGTATTTACTGTTCTATAAACTAAATAACGCTGTAGGTTTCCCTAAAATATATTATGTAAATAAATAAAAGTAAAATTAATATGGAGCATATATATTCAAGTTTGTTTTCCAAACTTTAATTGTATGAGTCATGTTTGTTGTTTGAATGTATAATATTTTAGGTTAAAATCTACATCATTTGCAAATGCATGTTCAACATGTCCTAATATTTTATACATTGTATAGAATTCCAATTTTACAATGCCATCGAGTATTTATACAATGTTTGTAGATGCATGAAAGGACTTTGTGTCCTGACTTTTATCCCAATTTGTTAATCTAGAATTAAAAAGTATATTAAAAATGTATGTATACTAAATAATATATAGTGCGTATCTAATATGATTAACTAATAATATGTAGTCCTGAAAATGGCAGGTTCACTCCATTATTTCGATCATAAAATTCTTTCACGGTACTTAGAAATCCTCAAATTTTAATGAGAAAAGCTCTCTCCGAAGTTTTTACTGTACCATATTTAAAAAAAATATCGATCAATGTACCTACTTGCAAAAATAGTATCCAAGTAATGTGTGTATTATGAAAAATAAACATTAAAATATTATATAGGCTGATGATTTTAGAGGCGTGGTTTTCAAGAAGAGATAAAACGCATATAATTTGATGTTATGGCTAAGAATTTAGTTTTATTATAAAGGTAAGGGTTTGCCATTATGTTTTAAAAATGATTTCTGGTAAGTGGCCGCCGCGGCTGACTCGAACAAATTCCAGCCGAGAGGCCCAATTTTCAACCACTTTTTGCAGCAAGTTGGGCCGTATGTCAGCAATAACGCGCCGAATATTCTCTTCCAAGGCGTTAATCGTGTCCGGCTTATCTGCGTAGACAAGCGACTTCACATAACCCCACAAAAAATAGTCCAGCGGTGTTAAATCGCACGATCTTGGAGGCCACGCCACAGGCACACGACGCGATTTTTACTTTATTTTAGAGTGATTTTAAAAAAATTTTGAGTGATTTTTTCTAAATTTGCACTATTTGCAAACGTTGTTCAGGAGTAAGTCTATTCATTATGAAATGGCAAACCAAACTGAGCATAAATCAAGTGACAGCTGTCAAAAACACCAACTACGAAAAAAGTAGTGCCAGATTGAAAACCGCGCCTCTAAAAAAAACACCCTATATATAATATTATCTAATTAATTTTGCAATTAGATAGCTAAAAAAAAACCGAATAGAATCACAAATAGTATCTGATGCGTTTGGGACGTATAATAAAATTGTGAATACCCTTATGGTTTTGTATATGGTTGTATGTGGTTTTTCAACTTTTTTTTAACTTAATTTCTTGATCAAATCTTAAACAAAATTAAATAAAAAATGTAGGTGTACATAATCCTAATAATCTCCCATCAGTTATTTTGGGGCACCACTGGTAATAGTTACTAAGTTTCGCTTCTGATAATACTATTCCCTATCCTAACCACATAACCTATTTTCTTCATGGTTTTACAAATTCACACAAAAGATAGACAAACTTATTGGTGTTCTTCACAACTAATTAAAGGCTATTTTCCTAAAAGATAATTTTTTTCCTTACCTTATAAGAAAAATAATAATGGTTATGACACCTGTAGCTATCATTTAATATCAACTGCTTCCATACATTGTTTAATAGTAAATGATTTAACAGGACACTAATTAGTAAATTATGTAACAGACCTGATGCCTTATAGCTATGTCCTGCAGGCATCCCCCAGACTACTCATGCCTGTCTGTGGTTTCAACTTTGTACTTTGCGTTGAGTAGATTAATATATAAAAAAACTGCATTCTTTCAATTCATCATAAATTTTAACGCTATTTCAGTTTTTTTTTTTGTAAATTTTGAGACGCGGCTTGTAATAAAACAACCCCCCCTCCCATTCTCTATTTATTACTAAATTTGTGATTTATTTAACATTAATTTCTCACAAATTGACCTTTTTTCAATAACTGCAAAAGTTTCGCAACGCTGTCTATTATACCAACACTAATACAAATATTATACAAATGCCCAAAACCGAGGACAAAATTCCTAGTTTAGTTCCATGTTAAATAAGTTTTTTTTTATTTTTTTCAATATATATATAAACAAAGTTTAAATTGCTGTATTTTATGTTCTTTTTATTGTATTTTTATATTTAAAATCTTTTTTTTTATATTTATTATTTTTTTCTATTTATTTGAATTAGTTTATTATTCTTTTTCACGTCATTGTCTTTACACCGTTACCTGTATCGTGTACATTTTCTGTTGTGTAACCACAATAAATACCCTGAATTGAATTGATGACACCCTAATGATGAGCGCTATGTCAGTTTCATACCAAATTTTTTTTTGCTTTAATGTTAAATATCTATATTATCCAACCAGATTTCGATGTGATCTAAACGGTTATGGTTGTTTTTCTTGGGTCTCAATCTACATATAAAATTTCAACTCTTTCGCATTTGTACTTTTCGAGCGGAAAGATGCAACGGACAGACGGACGGACACATAGACGGGTATAGGACGGGGATAGTAGCTTCTCATACATGAATGTATGTATAGAAGCTAAAATACAGTTATTTGATTTATTTGTAATGCTCCGTTTTATTAACTGCCTTTTTTATTATTTTCCTATTTTAAGCCAATTTAATTATTATAATATAATAATTATTATATTTTTGTTTTTGATCTCCAGTTAGGATGTTTTTAGTATAATATAAAATTTGTGTCTTTCAAACAAATAAATGAATATTGTGTTTGCATATCCCGCCATTACATCCCAGAAAACGACAGCAGCCATAGCTGTTTCGTTAAATTCGTAAATCCATGACGACGCGGTTACGAAGCCCAATAAATGAGACATAACTTTTAAAAGAATACAGCAAGCGTTCTTTTTCACAAGGAATATTGTGATGATGATGATGGAGTTAATACTTTTTCAGGAAAAGATGGAGTCTTTAACTAACAACATACACGAATAGCCAAGATAAAAAAATAGCGTGACTATACTCGTGAGGTTTACTAAAAACATCAGGTCAACTATAAGTCACCTATGTATTTGTTTAGCTATACCCAATGTCAATTAATTTACACCATGGCAGATTTTGTGAAAATTAATTGACTATCGCCATTGCCGATCTCGGAAGTGCTGAAAATTTCTGTATGTAACAATTCTCTACGTAGGTTTGTAAAAACTTTGGGAGCGGATTTGAAAAATATCTTTTCGTTTTATAAAGGCGCACAGTGCGGGACGAATAACTTATTTTTTCTTTTATTCCTGTGATTTTTTTTAAATTTGCCTACAGCACTAATTTAAATACTTACCTTAACCTCGATTTAAAAATAAATGTAATATACTTTGGAATTCTTTTCAGGATTGAAACATATTGAGCTTTCATCTGGACATACACTTTTGGCCCTGAATGGTAATACCTACAGCAAAGGATACACGAACAGTAATAGTATTTGTACCTGGTATTGTTCCAAACGGTGCTCTTTGAGGTGCAAAGCATCTGTGAAGATAGCTTCTAATACATTAGTGGTGAAATTTAACAATTTCCATAATCATGACTAAGCTAGCTTATCCTCCGGCGGAGAATGTCAAATAATGTTAACATTTGTTATTTTTATTTCTATACATCCATCATAAACTATTGATGTAATTAAGACAGCAAGCGATCAAACCTAAACATTTAGTATATATTTTATTAAGCAAAACAAATTGTGATCGCTTAACAAATATTATATAGAAAGATTTAGTAGTTACGATTTGACATTGAAGATTTCTTTAAGTTTATATTCAAATAATCAACTTTAAATAAATATTTTTATGATTCATTTGAGTATTTTTATTTACTTCCCTATTTACAAGACCCTACTCTAATTAATCTTAGTTACCTTTTTTTTATTTAACTGATTTAATTAAAGTGTAAATAGAAAGTTAGACTGCATACTCTAATATTTTTGATTTAGTATACAAGGTGGCTCAGAACGATTAGGCAACCTTGAAGGAATGGTCGCTTCAAATATGCATAGTGTAGTTATCTGTTTTGCTATTGAATGCATGATTGGGAAGTCAATATTTTTATATATATATGCTATATCTCTTATGGAATACGTGAACAATAGAGTAGGACATCGTGATAAATGTCTTTCTTGCACCAATTTTCAATTTTTAAAATCGACGGTATGCCCCCGGAACATGTCAACGTAATCATCTCAAAACTCGTTAGGATGGATAAGGTGAGTTGTGGAGTTGAGAAACTGTTATGAACGAATGTTTAATTTGTTTTTGTCTTATGTGGATAGTTTACTTCCAGGGCCGATGTCATTTAGCATGCTAGCCGGTGGCGGTATGCTTCTTCACCTGAACGGTTTTTCATATAGCAGGGGCACAATTAACACCTATGGCATATCTAACTGGTATTGCTCCAAGCGCAGGTCCCTCAAATGCAAGGGGTCGCTTCAGTTATCCCCATACAATGTCATCTTACGGCTGTTCAATATACATAACCACGGAATCCAATCAGTTGAAAAATAATGTTTTTGATTATACCTACAAACAGTTTGATTGACTGGTGTCTGATTCGAAATGCTTATATTGTATGGATCTTATCAGTTTAAAATAGAAAAGCATATAATTTAATCATTTATTTAAAAATAGTTTACAAATTCATTTAAAACAATGTGTTTAAAATAATATTGATTATTTGCATATCTTATACCTATTTTAAAAGTGTTTTATTGTTTATTTATATTGCAGGTTACTCAGCCATACATTATTGTGAGAATTATTGTGTGTGCATTCACGATTTCTTTATTTTATTTAATTCACACTAACAAATTATGAGTATATATTTTTTTATTAGGTTGTTTTAAAAACTGTAATGTTTTAGTTTAGATAGTAAATCAGTGATAAAAATGGAAGGGGTAAGGGGGCAGAGGTAACAAACTAGAATCACAGTTTTCTTTCCTTATTTTTTTTAATTTATCTTCTATTAACCAAATGAAATGTCACTTTAAAATAGAATTGTTGATATTATGTTTAATTATTTTTTATTTACACAACCAGTAACAGATATTTTCAAATATGTGTGAGTATAAATATTTGTATTTAATAATAATATCATTTAACTATGTGTAATATGTTCCCACAAATATAAATTAGTCTTTTATTTTTATTAGTATTAGCAACTTTTATAACCTTAATATTTCCTGACTTTAGTACAAATAATTCAGCTTAGTTGACCAGAACTCAAAATAATTGTATGCAGTCTTTAAAAGTTTACTTTCATAAAAGATTATTATTATCCCTATAGTATTATATTTAAGTTATTTTTAATTAAAATTGCATTTTCTGCAATATTCAAGTACTTATCTATTTATTTTAGATATATAAGATGAACTGTTGACTGTCTATATTTTGGGACAATCCAAGCAAAATATACTATGAAAGTGGTCAATAACTAAGGGTTCCGTAGTTATTTGCATATTAATACTATTATCCATAAAAGTTACGTAGATTCACTAAAAAATCAACATATTCTTTTACTGATATATTAGAAATTTACAATAATTAATGAAATTACTTCTCACAAGCATATTATAATATTTAATATGTGATTTGTCAGAAAAAAAAATGTGTAGAATTTTTTATGATTTTACGTAATTTTTATGGAAAATAATATTAATATGGAAATAACTACGGAACTCTTAGAGGTGGATTATTACTGTGATATTACAGTGCCAAATGTGCTAAATTTATTATATAAAAGTAATTAAATTATAATAGAATTAATACTGAATGTATGTATGTATGTTGGTTTTTTTTCCTATTGGATGTTTTTTAAAAATTGTCCCAATCTATGTCAATCTATATCTATTATCCCAGCTTACAGCTTTTTCGTTGGAACAATCTTTTGTTCCAACCCCTATCACAATGTTTGTTTGAATCTTTCCAACCCCTTTGCAGGCACATCTTTCTGAATGTAAAATCGCATTCAATAGGTATTTATTTTATCATGACAATGTTTTGCCCTTCATTCCTAAAGCTATCAATTATAATAACCAGAAACCGAATCTGCAAGTCCATTACAAATGAACTATCTACAATCAAAAAAAACTCTACAAAATTTTATTCTTGACAAAGCTATGGATTGGATTATTAAAATGGGCACCCATGTCCAGCGAAATCTCTTCCTGTAGCCCTCTGCCCCTGCGTATATTTTCTCTTAAAACAGTTTTAACCCTTGAAAGATACCGTGGGTAAAAAAATACCGAGCTGATTTGTTTTTGCATCCCATTGGCGATGTTATTCTTATGGTGTCTGCCCTTTTCGGTAATCTCTCAACTTTCCAGTACTATTACGGCACTCAATATGCTAGTCTTCGAGCACCGTGTCCCAAAACCATTCCCGATAAAAAAACAGCTAATTGGTCATGGAATTTCTAGTGTTATTTGTTAAAAAACTATATCGAAATCATCATGGTTACCAAAAAACAAAAATATAAACTTTATTTGAATATTCCAAAAAGGATAATATAATAATGTCTTTGGTGTGAGCACTCATCTGCCGCCGTATGCTGTAACGGTGCCAAGGTCATTATCGATCAGCGCGGTATTGGAATTCACGCACTGACCGAATTGACACCATCTGTTAAAAATATAATAAATTTGGAGATCTTTTTTTTTGCATTTTTTCATAAAATTTCTTACTCATAATAGGTTACCTATATGAAACTACTTACTTGTACGATATTATTATGTATTGATAAACTTACCGTGTAGTTTGGGCTAAAACTGTGAAAGAGATCATTAATTTACATCACATGCACGATGTTGACTTCAAAGTCAATTTTTCTGACTGAAAATGCCCAGTATTAACTTCCTTGATGAAAGTTCAACATGCAACTAAACACATAGTGAACCATTTTGACCAATGGCTACAACTATCATAGCTGTCTCTCATGCAATTTGAACACATTTATGTCTCGAGTGCCACAGGGACGAGTTTTGAGGCACTGAAGGCGCTGTTACTAAAATCCAAATTTTGGTACCTTGATGGCCGTAAGGGCTTAAAGATTGCGAGGCGACTCGAGTCATACCGCCTGCAGGGCCTAGCTGCCAACCCTGGGCAAAGCTCGGGTTTGAACAGATAGTAGTAATATTATATTATATACTTAGTGATGTTGTTTTTTTACAGAAATATATATTACTCCGTTACCTGGAGGTAAACAACGCTTGCACTTCAAAGGCCATACATTCAGTAAAGGTAATACAAACGCTTTGGGTCTCACTCACTGGTACTGCTCAAAGAGACAGTCCAAGCTATGCAAAATGTCCCTCAAATTGATGAACGGACGAGTGGTTCGTTGTAACGATCAGCACAATCACTTTGCACCGTCACAAAAAATATACTACATTGGGCATAATCTGTTATAAACACAAAGGTACTTGCAGATTACATTTATAATTTGATTGTCATTGAATTATGCTGTTTTATTTCAAATTCATAAATATTTAATTACTACAAGTATTCGCTCGAACGTAGCTTACAACCACTGTTAAGAATACATCAATAGCAATTGCATTATTTGCTGTTCTGAAGAAATTTAATTAAAGGTATTATAACATTGTTATTTTCTCATTACATATTACTATATTGCACTAAGGAACAAATTGTCCTGGTGGTATAGCAGTCTCACATTTATTAGTACCTATCGTTACTTTAGTTTAAACGAAGTGTATATGTACGGTTGATATATAAATGTGTGATATTTTGTGACTATGATCAATTGATATGTAAAAGTGCCTGGGACAGATTGAAAATACGAAGCTGTGCTGTATGTGTACGATTAGGGCTGTGGTGCAGAAAATATCTCATCACAGATATTGTAGTTCCTGTATCACAGTGTTCAATGTCAGAAAGTGCCGCATCTGATGATACCAGAACATAGTTACGCATTCGTTTTAAAAAATCAATGACGGCAAAAAAGAAGTCTGAAAATGATGTTGAATATTTTATAAGGCCATTGATCTCCTCTTGGACACAAAGATATTTTGTTTATTTAAAAGAAAGGAAGAATAATATTTTGTAGTCCTTATAGTGTCATATTTGTACTGTATAAAAAAACATAGAAATCGTTAGTGGCATAGAAGCGACGTAAGCGGGCTACAGCAGATATGACAAAATCATGACACGAATGTTAGTCGAAAACTAAGCTCTGCCCCTTTGCCCGGTGTTGAGCAGTGATTGCGTTGGTGTTAGTTGTGTCGATATATTATCACCAATTCCGTTCCGATGTCTGAAAATAGAAACGGTCAGCCGTACGAAGATTTGACTTAGGCCGAGTCTACTCAATTCAAGTGGTCTGTGGTATAAAAGAAACACTATAGAAGAATCGGTGCAAGAGGTGGTTAACAATTAAAAAGTCTATGTATAATAATTATTTTGATTATTTTATGGAATACAATGAGATCACAATAGTTTTTATGTTAATTTCATTATTACAAATTTCAAGTGTTTTTAACGTGGTAGTCGGCGACCTCCCTGCTAAATCTATCCACCGCCTTCTTTAAGTTCTAAGGCTGACCAAAAAAACATATAAACAAAAACCTCTAACGTGTTTCGAAAACTATTCTGGCAGCAGCAGTGGCTCGTAAATCCTCCGGTTGTTATTCCAGTCTTCCCCGTATCCACCATAAATAACATTCGTAAATCTGTTAAATTTATCATAAAACTAAAAACTACAAATACTAGGTTTGCTTGGTCAACGATTTACTTGAAAGATATCATGGTCTTACCATATAAACAGTAGATTTTAGGTTCTGATCATAATCTTACGCAAGGCAGAGATGTATCCATATGTAGCCATTGTTCAAATCTAACCAACCGTATTGCATCCTTACATGCTGTATTTACCAACTTTAAAAGTTTAAATCTCGTACTCTGTGTTGGGTGTGACGAGTGCGTTTATATCTTGGCTGCATTCCATTTATTTTTATATATTTTAACCATTTTTGGAATGACATCTGAATATGTTTGCATGTTTGTGAACATGATAGCGTGTGAACGCAGTAATTGTGCTTGGTAAGTGGCCAAATAAAAGTAATCGATTTCTATGATCAGAGGGCACTTATCAATGCACTCAGATCAGATCGAGATCATTGCACTAATTATTGTTGGGAAGAAGGGGAAAAACTGTCTGTTACAAATACCTATATCAAAACAGTGTGTGAAAGAAATGTAGATTTCACTTGGTTTTACAAAAAAGTATGATTTTCAAATAACCTAAAATACGTGTGTTTATATTTTAGAGCCTTTCAAAATCTAATTTTGCATGATGGCAAAATGTGTTATTAATTACAACAGATTGATTACAAGCATAAATTGCAATATTACTTTAATTAGAAAAACAGTTACAAAAGCATTTAATAAACTAATGTAACATATTCCTACTAGATTAAGTTTATAAAGTATTTAGGGTAACAATTAAATTTTTCCCAACGTGTTATTTATTTTTTATTTTTTTATTTATTTATTTATTGTACATAATTAATTTGACAAAAAAAAATAGAAATGTAGTAGTAGAAATCACAGTTATAAAAGAATAATACAAATGCACAGGGAGCGATTAGCACTGCTACATTTTGTGCCCTGCCTTCTTTACTAGATGTCTAGGTCTGTACTAAGGAAGGCAGTGTTGTATTGTGCTACAACTGAGATTGTCAAACCGTCAGAAATATGAACAAGTATATTTGTAAGATTTTTTTTTTTTTATAAAATACATAAATATATATATAAATACAATGTTGTCGCATATAATGTTAATGTTCAGACAAGTATGTCTATATATATAGTTGCCTAAGTTACCTAAGAAATATAATAATAAAGATGGTCAATAAGATGTTAAAACAAAATGTTTAACAAATCAGCAGATCCTTGTCTTCCTTTATCTATCAGCCATATGTTAATTTTTTTCGAAAATATCTTCAGGTTACCTATTTCCTTTATAAACTCCGGAAGATTATTGTGGAGTTTGGGACCTAAGAATTTTAAGGACCGTTGTCCAAAACTAGTAGACATTTTTGGTATAAGTCATCACTATGTGCTCTTGTTTTATGACCATGATCTATTTTTTTTTGGGCATATAATATTACCTTCTTTATGAAGGATTGCCTTACTTAAATATCTTATTATTAGATATTTTAGTGTTATTATTAGATATTTTACGGCTGCTACATTTAGGTACCACTAAAATATATTTGTTAATTTGATTTTTCTACATATTTCTCATATATGCAACACACCCAATTTTAAAGTATATATCAATAATAAAATATTCTAGATTTGGTAAAAATCATCTAGGTGGGTTTGTGAAAAAATTTTAAAGTAATTTTTTCCAATTTATATATTTCTTTTCTATTTTCGCTTATAAACATACTTATATTCTGGATATATTTTTATAGGAGCTCGGGCAATGCTTTCAAGACGATTGATCCACTTAAATGGCTATTCTTACAGCAAAGGCAAAAGTAATTCATATGGAAATTCATACTGGTATTGCTCCAAGAGACTGTCTATGAAATGCAAGGGCTCGCTCAAGTTATACTTTGACAAAATAATAAACTATAATGAAAGTCATAACCATCCTAAAAGAACCTTTTCAAATGTCCCTCCTTTAATACTCTGATTTACTAATATTTCTACTCCACTATTTGTCAACCATTATTGTAGTTTGTAATGTACCTGTATTTTAATAATTACATTACATATTATTATTAATAATTTATTAAATCTTATGTGACATGCACGAAGACTACATTTTAAACATAAAATACGTGGTCTCTGACTAAAATATGTGTTAATAACGTAGCTACCATAGAAACCATTGTAAAAGGGTAAAGAAAATTAAATATAGGAACCAACATTAGGTAATACAGAAAAATCATAGGTTTGAAATACCATGACATTTACTATAAAAAAATATAGAGTTATAACAATTGTAAAACAATTATTAACAATTATTATTAATGAATCATGGTATCTATTTGCAGAAATGTTCCTAATAAATACATTTTTTATTCTAATCTTTTAAGTTAAACATTTTTTAAATCGGCTGTTAATTGGGTTGTAAAGTATTTTTTTTTTTTAAATAACCAGAAAAAAGTTCAAGGATGTCACTAGCCGCAGTTTTAAGCTAATTTTATTAAAATTTTCATTAAGTTAAATGTAGTTATCATTATTAAATTCATATTTTACCGGCAAAGCAACAAATAAACAAAATATAAAGCGGTGTTGCCAGTATAATTACATAATCAACGAAGAGTATCATCTTTAAGAAATATTTTAAAAAATAACTTCAAAATTGTTGAGAATCGAACAAACATTGTCAAAAACTTTTGTTGCAAGTGACTCCTTTATCATCCTCTTAAATTTTATTTACAATTTTATTTATTTAATTTACAATTTTCTGGACATACTGTATAAAAACAATAATACTGCAATATTTTAACGGTAAAAGCATTTAATTATATAGTTTATTAGTAAAACCCCTTAGTATTATATTGTTTTATAATGATGAATTATATTATATTGTCAGTAAATATAATATAAGTCATCAAAATATTACCAAAACTTTACAATAAACAGGTATTTATATATTTCAATTTTTAGGAAAGCGACGAAGCATAATTTTACATCATTGAGCCAGGCCAGTCATGTTGCCGGCCACATCTCTCGCTCTAGCATGTACGAGCGAGCAATTGCATGGGGGGTTGTTTTTGTTACTTCATAAATTAAAAAGACTTTATAAAGTGCTCTTTAGGACTACCTTTAGAAGTGTTGTCTCCCTAAATTAATTCTTCTAATTTTGACACCCACTGACAGGTTAGGTTGAAACAGAAGTACAAAAATATGAATTCTCATTAATCAATTTAAGTCACGAAAAAAAATAAACATACTATATTTAATGAAATCTTATTTGGTTTTCTGTTTAAAGAAAATAATTATCTTACTACTGGCCAATTAAAAAACCCTCATATATTGTGAATGTTGTTGCACGTTTTTCCTGATTTTCACACTTTATGTGTTTTGTGGTATAATATTAACTATTATAAATTACGTTTTTAATTTTCTGTTAACTAATTAAAATATTTCATACCTACAACTGTTTACATTTATGTGCCTGTAGGTACAAAAAAGATGTTGTATAGAACTAAGTGCCATAATTAGATTCAAATTTTAAATATGGTTTTTTTATGAATATAACAAAATTGTAATATTTTTCTCTTTTATTTTATCGCATTATCCTAAATATTCTTATATTTTGTTCAATGTTTATTGTAAATTATAATCAATCGTTAAATCATCATTTTAGAATAACATTGAAAAATTAATATAAGTAATAATATGCTTTTTTTGTAACATTTGTGGTGTAATTACTTTCTACGCTGTCCAGTTATTATAATCATCCCATCTTGAATGCAATCTGTATTTAATAAAGTATTATCTGAATTTCTTTTTTTTTTTTTTTTTTTAAACTTTATTATAATTTTTTTTATAAAATACCATTTTTTTTTTTCTTCGGCTATCTTAGATAAAAGTACCTATTGCTAAATAAAAATGTTTCCCAATCAGTCGATAACTTCTGTTACTATATTCAGTTGCATTTTATATAGGATTTTAATGATTCTTTGTCCATATCGGCAGCCGTTGTAGCAAGCAGATCCTTTTTAAATGCTAATTATTATATACAGCATTTAGGTAACCCACTTATCAATTTTTAGCTCATTTATCTGTGATGAAAAATATCCTTTCAGTGCGTTATAACTGATGCCTGCTTCTGACTCGAAAGTCCTGGCTTCAATCGGCATTGGTCATCTTCAGCTTTGAGAGAACATTCCCAACGGTAAAAGATGTTCTGATAAAAGTGCCGTCCTAATGAACGGCACTTTTCTCGACACTGCATTGAGTTAGTTTAAAGTTAAGTTAAGGTAAACATTATATTGCGGGCTCTGCGATCTATACAAGAAAACCACGACAAGGCAGTACAGTACTTTAATTAGTATCCTCCCTTGATATAACGTACAAGTCTTACGATAAAAAAACCCCGTAAAAGGTTTTTTGAGTATCTTCACATCATACCGAATGAAGCTTACCACAATGGCTCAATGTTTCTGATTTATTATAAGTCGCCAGGAAATCTAATAATCCAGTTACTGCGGTAGTTTGCAAGCAGAGCACAAATTGGAGAGGTCTTCAAAGAATTTAGGCAGCAAACTGCCCAGGAAGTGTTGCTTCCGCTGCTACGAGAAGATAAAGATGCATTTTGCGGCTGCGAAAGCAAACCAGCCATCTGTAGTGAGTGCTTCAATTCGCATCTCAACGAATTAGATTTCGCCCACAAGACCTTTTAGATTTTATTATAAAACTCTAACACTTAAGCACCATATTTAATCTTCTCAGTCATTACTGAGAAGATCAAGTCATCAAGTCTGAGTCATCAAGTTGTTTTTGTTAATTAACATAATAAATAAAATGGAAATCTAACCTGAAAGAAAAAATGATAGTTCCGAAATAGTCAGCGTTCTATTATTTTGTGATACATATTTTTATTTTCCCCAGTGGTATATTTGTTTAGTGTAGTTTTACTATAAATTTAATAATAATAAAAAAATAAGAAATTTTTGCAATTTTTTTAACTGTTTTGACCAAAGAATAAATTAGTTTCTAATATTCTATTTTTTCCTGAAATTAGGTTTTTTCTGACCATATGAGACGATTTATTATGAGATTGTGGTAATCTTAGTGATGTTAATGTTTGAATTCACACTTGGTCATCCAACCTGACTCTAGCACTTGCATATTAGGAAAATATATATGTAATACTCGCGCCTAGTTTATATACCAATTCACTCAATTTTTGTAAAATGTAAAAATATTTTTTATAAGTAATATTTAATAAAATATCAGATTTTTTAAAATTTCCCGATTTTTGAAACAGAATTGAATTAAATATTTTGTTACATATTTGTTACAATCAGATCTAATGCTTTCAATCTCGCAGATCTCCAATGGGAAATAACACCGAAAGGATGCGTCGGTCTGCGATACAAGGGTTGTACTTTCCGCCTCCATCAGCAGTTAATATCGTCTGAAAGTGGCCAGGAAACTTGGAGATGCCTCAGAAATTCGCTCGGATGCTCCTCTGTTATCATCACCAAACTGCGCGATGATGACCATCGAGACATTATCAAAATCATAGATATACACAACCATGATTGACAAACTCTATATTTCTTTTTGATAGACGCGTACGCTAGTCTATCAAGTGCCGTGCAACAGCAGTACAGTGGAACAATAAACATGGGCTACACAAGATATATTAATTACATTACATTTATATATTTTGTTTTTTTAATCACATATATTTTGTTCACAACAATAAAGACAAGATCCCAATTAGTAACCTTTGTACAGTGAAAAGATTAGTTGAAACCACTGTTTTTGTCTGACTATTCGCCTCTATCTTCTAAGGTTAGGAAGCTAAAATCCATGAATCCATGAACATGAACGTCAGGAACCCGAAGTATTCAGTGTGTATTTTAATGTATTTAAAATATATTTATCCCTTTAAAGCTCTAAAGTCCGGAAAAAATTTGGTGCCAAAAGTCTTTAAGACTGTAATTAATGACCTTGAAAAATCACTCATCTACTATAAAATCCATAGTGCAGGCATGAGTCGTTTAATATTTACAATCTGGTATCATCTGATTTACCATAAAATTCTCTATTATAAAATATCACTTTAATTTTTTTTATTTCGTAAATTAAAAAAAAAAAAAAGTTGCCATATCAAATTCTTCTTGTTGACCACCCAATTTTTCACTATTTTGACAAATTTTGTCAAATATTACACTTTTTTTTACATTTTCAAATATTTATAACTATACATTACAATTTAAATGTCTTCCAAAATATGTACAGTTTTTGAAAAAAAATAAAGTTAAAAAACTTTTGGAACGGAAGTACATCAGTATATTTTCAATACAAATTTTTAAATAGTATTAGACGCTGCATTGAATTGAAAAAAAAATAAAACAAAATTGTTTCCTTGTGATTTCCAATGGTGAAAACGTCAAGTTAATAAATAATACTGAAACAATACCAAAAATAATAAAAATCAAGCGGGCAATGCGGACGTATATATACCTCCTTCTGCCGATGGGGACCTGGGCTGTCCGGACGGCCGGACGTATATATACGTCCTTCAGCTTCTAAGAGATAAACCATTAATCCATATAATCCATATGGTTTATAAGAGATAAACCATATAATCTGATAAACCATTTCTAATGTATTTAAAAGAATTCTGTATTGAATTTATTTCTTGCTGTTGTTGTTTGGGTTCGATGTTCCTGTCAGGTTAATAAGTAGTATGTTTGACAGCTGTCATGTCATGTGAAATCTGAATATTAAGTTACTAACCATTGTAGCGTCCCCGCTCATTTATAGAAAATTAATGTGATCAACTCTCCTATGTGTGTCTGGCAGCTGGACTTAGGATCAGTTGACCATATATTTTCCCCCTCATCTCTGTTTTTTGTATGAATTATCCACAAATAAAATTCCATTCCCTACTAATATGTGTCGTTTAATGCTTTCCAATAATCTCAATGTTTTTAATATTATCCTTAGATTCATCGACTTGCATAGCCTGGACATTTAATAGTCCTAATTATAAATGTTATGACAAATATAATCGCATGAGAGGGTGGAAATGCCAATTAAAAAAAAAGTGGCTCAGCCCACGATGCGAGGTTTGGAGAGAAATCGATCTAAGTGAAAAAGAAAGTATTGAAACAACAGCTGCTGTGTGTGTTTTATAAAACGATATTTATTCATACCAATTAATTGTTTATTTATTTATTTATTCGTATAAACCAAAATACATATATGTACAGAGCAGTAGTGATAGCCATTATTTAAGAAAAAAAAATTGTCATGTTTAATTGACTATTTTAGATTCCAGACTGAATACATAATTAAATAATATATATTTTTTCCATATATTCAGATTCATGGTCAAAATATTAACATATTTATTTTTCTATTCAACAGTTTGCTTTACAATATCTAAAGGCCACAAGCATCTGTATTACGCGGGACATAAGTTTTCATTCAACCGCGAAAACAAAAATGGGACAATAAATTGGAGATGCTACAGGGAGATGTCGGGATGTCGTTGCAATGCGAGTTGCATTTCTGACGGCAACCGTATCATGTCTATCAGCGCCAAGCGTGGTATATGCGAGAAGATACCTTCGATGGCACACGAAACTGCTTTCACAATGGCATATCCGTATGATGAAAATTACATTTCGAAAATTTTCGCGGCGCATTCATTCCAGGAGCCTAAAATAGATCTCGAAAATTCGAAAAATTTGGCCGAATCGCAATCCAATAAGAAAGTTGCGTGAAAGAGCATAATAAAAAATATTCATAGGATTTTTGTTTCATATATAAATGTTATAAAGCTAATGTTTGAAATATTAAGTGATTGGAAGATATCTTGCACAGGTTTTTTGACAAATTCATTCTTTCAGTCGGACAGAAGGGAGACTTAATCACGAATCTATCAATCACCCGATTGCCAGATCCCAAAATGAAATATGAGATATCCTTAATATCCTTATCTCTTTTTGTGGTACGTTGCCTTCTAATATGGAATTTTTTATTTCTCTTTTCAATTAATTTTTATTTAAATTATTTAATGTAATATCTAGGATATGTAGACTTGATCTGAACATTGTTATTGGCACTTTTGTCTTAACAATTATGATTTACCACTGCAGACAATATTTTGTGTTTCGTTAATGTTTGTGTTTCGTATTTTTAGAATGTTCGTATGCGTATTACACATGAAACAATATTGATTGTGAAACTTTATAACTGTGTGGATACACCACTGTTCAGCTAATTGTGGTGGTATAGATTACTGACCAAGGCTTGGGGTTTCAGGTCCGTACAGATTCACCCCATTTTTAACTCTCCGTCACTTTCTCTCCTAACTCTGATACAATTAATTTTGCTATATAAGGCGCAAAAAAGTTACGCGAAACTTCTATTTTAGTACAAAAAAGTATTTTAGCATCCATATAAAATTAAAGATATTAAGGTATACAAAAGGAAAAGAATGTTTAATAAAAATTAAATTAATGTCAACTTCGGAGGTAGTAAACTACGTTACTAAACAGTAAATTTTCAGTCTGTTTATATGCTCTATTATAATAGGTATAGATAAGAAAATAGGGAACTAAGATAACTAGTTTTATTTTTACTTGGCTAGTCATCCAAAAACCTTTTGTGTTTCCTAATTCTAAGAATATGTTCATTAAAGAATCATTTTTTGTCTATTTCTTTAATTAACTAATCTCGAGGAATCTTTTCCACCGATTCTAATAGCTTTAATTTATTTATTTATTTATTAAACAGGTTTCCTCATGTACACATTATAATTAAAGTAAAAACTACCAAAAGAAAAAAACAACATTAAAGACAAAAAACAATAACAATAAAAACAAAAAAAATAACTAGAACTAAACAGGAAAAATGCAACGTTAAAAATTAAAATAACACCTCCAGGCAAATAATAACAAATAAATAATTCTCATTGATCTCACAAAGGTGTAATAGAAAGTAGAATTTTAATCCTATTGGGCGAACAGACAAAGATATCGATCTCCGCGGAAATGGAATTTAATAATTCGACTGCTCTCCCAATCGGACTATACTTGTATACGTCGGTACGACACGCTAATCGCCTAAATAGCGTATGCTTCTGCGATCTAGTCAAACAGTCCGGAACAAAGAAACCAATATCTCATACAGTATACATATATCTCATACAGAGTAATACAGGAATCGGGATTAATATTATATATACATAATAAAAATATGACAAATCATCTAAAAACATCGGTTTATATTGCTTTATATGATATTTACAAATATACTCAGTTGATATTCAGAAGTTGATATACATAGAATATTTTAGCAAACCTCAAACTTTTTTCCCACTGTAATCTTTCACAGATTAATTTACCCTTCGATACAAGTGATGCTCTTAGATGTTATATTTTTACGACAAAAAATATACATATTTTAAAAGAACTTTTTCTCATTATATAGATTCGAAGGCAATTTTAATCAACTTGATTTTTTAATGTTACTATTATTGTTCTTTTTTGAATGTTTATATTTCGTATCACAATATTTCCAATGCTCAATTATTTTATAGTTAAATTTTAACTTAGGCTCCTTATTTGATAATGTTTTTTTAAACTATTCCAGATCTCATCTAATATACACAAATAAAATCCTAGTATTAGGTTGTTTAAGATACATAGTACAAACAATGTTAAATGTTTATCTATAACTAGTTAAGGTTATTTATTCTAATGCACATTTGTGAAAGTTTTTTTTATTATAGATTTTTCGAATGTAAAATATAAAGTAATATGCATATAATTGTCGCATTTTATTCAGGATAGTCATTGGGGACGGTACTAGTATCGATTAAGTATGCTAGGGGTGAAGTTCTCACGATAGGTTTACGAGCCAATTTTACCCGAATTCTCTTTACCATGCTCAGATCTGAAAAAGATCAACTAGTATTGGCAGCTCGAAGATTGTGGTTTATTTTTCTATTTTCTGGTCATCCGTAAATCTGTGGCTGGGATTTGGTCGGCAGGTCTTCGACTGCGCAAAAGAATATTAGGTAACAGTTTGTTTGCTTTGTTTTTCTTGGCTCCTAAAATTTGATTAATTGCTATGGTACTTTGCTCCGATATTCTGCGTCTAATTTCTCGAGTGTTAAATTAAAAAAAAAAAATGTTTAAAGAATACTTTTAGTGCAAAAACTGTTTTTAAATATATACATATGTTAATTTCAGTAGATTATGCCTACTGAGTAGTTATGTAATTTACAAGTAAGTTGGTCAAATTATCAAATATTTTACAAATTCTAAAATACATGATGATTTTAATGTTTTCAAAGCCCAAGTTAAATTTTTGCCTGCTTGGCAACCCTCGTCATCCTCGGCATCCGTTTGTCAAATTCTCTTCCACGATACATTATTGGTTTTTTCATTAACTCTTCTCGGGACTTCTCATGGCCCAACGTTTGAATATGCCAGATTTTCATATTTATATAAGGTTGGCCTTCAATTTTGACATAACCGGATATTAATGATATCTTATTTTGTAGATTCGCTTCAGTTTATTATATCTCGATATGGGAAAAGGCAGGCATACCACCAAGGATTTACGTATAGTTTCCACACGTTGAACTTGGATGGATCCACTCAGTGGAGGTGCTCGTCGAAGCAATTCGGGAAACCATACAAATCATGCAATGCCACCATCAAATTGTCGGGTAATACCGTTATCAAATCGGACATCAGTCGCCATCTTTGTGGATCCGATAAAAGGTTTTTGTTTACTTTAATTAATAATGTCTATTTTTCTTTTCTTTGACAGTTTGCATTTATCTACATATAAATATCACGAATCAAAAGTGCTCCCGTATCGGATAAAACAGATCTGCCAAAATTGAAATCTAGCAATGGATATCAAATATGATAAGCTTACTTTTTAGAAATATATAATAACATATGCTTAGCAATTATATTTCATTCAAGGAAGATTAGACTGCCAAAGCTACTTTTTTTATTTCATATTTTAGTTTTTAAGTTTTCATTTAATTTTAAACTCTTATACTATCTCCATACCTAGAGGTCTCTTTCCTTCTTGAGTAATGGGTTTGACCAATGTCAGTGATTTCCATGGAAGCTACTTTTACTATTTTACTTTTAGTAAGAGTTTAGTTTTTTTAAAGAATAATTTATCAATTTTATTCAGCGATGCAAATACTATATTTTTAAATACAGTAGAGCGTTGATAATTGTGACTAGACTCTGTCTGGATTATCAAAATGTCCTGATTTTTGAAAAGAACCAAAAAAGGTTGTTTGAGTATAAACAAAAAGAAAATTTGCTGAAACCGTTAATAATTCACTATAGTGGTTAAATTAATATGAACTTATAATGTATTTTAATGAAAAAATATAAATATTTATAAATTGTCAGACCTCTTAAAAAAACTGTTATTTATTTTTGAACTTTGTGTGTAATAGCGTTTGGTCAAAGGATGCGACTAACAGTGAAAACTTTGACGGTTCGGATTTTTGATGTCCGGATTATCGACGCTCTACTGTAATAAAAAAAAAAGTCTTGAATTCTGTCAATAATTGTGCACAGACTCGTTACTCTTTTAGACCTTGACTAATATTCTGATTAGCATGTTATCTGTCAGCAGGTTTATTTCAATACACGCGGTCTCGTAAAGGAAAAATTCTCATAATTTACAAGAACTTCTCATACCGTTACGTGAGTCAAACAACGCGGGGTGTCGAGTATTGGATTTGTCCGCGCAAAGGTGTCCTCGGTATTGGCTGTAAGGCTGCTCTGCAAGTATTTGAGGGGAAGATCAGTCGAATGCACAAGCAGTTGCATACCTGTATATCGCGGCTGGAAATTTAATGACGGGTGTGGAGATATTGAGTATGACGTAGTAAGTAATTTATTTGAATGATATTAAAAAATAATATATATGTATATATTACCGGAGTAAAAACAATGTAACCTGCCTAAAAATAATACTTATATTATTATAAACGAAGAGAATCAACAATAAACATTTTATAAACAAAATTTATTTTAAGTGCTGTAAATTATTTCATATATGATTAGCAAGTTGATTTTAAAATTGACATTGTATGTATATTGTTGTGTATAAGAACTTTGTTAAACTCAATTTCTTGCAAATAAGATGTACTGAGTCTAATTATTAAAAACAGTTACCATAACAATAAACAAAATTAAAACTCAATTGCATTTAATCATTACTAGTTTGCAAGTAAGAAAAATGCCAATATTACAAAATAAAATTTTGTAAATAATTTTGTTTTTTCCTTTAGTATATAATAATATAGAATAAATATATTAATACCAAAAATATTGTCTTGTCAAAACTAAGCAATTAAAAGAATAAATTTTGGAAACATTTGATCAAAATTAAATTAAAGTGTTCTCAGAAGTAACGTAAATTCCTTTATATAGGATGTGTCAAATGTGTCAAATGTGTCCTTAATAGTAATAATATATTTCTTTTATTTATTATCTTATATTGATTGAATGTTTTTATTATCAACTTATGTGGAAGCAAAATGAAACATTCATTACCTGTATAATTTACATTCCCGAAGACTTAAGAGGGGTGTTTATGTTCCCTATTATGTGTAAGAAATTGCATAAAAAATACGAAAATAATTCAAGCCCAAATTTATTAATTTCTCAAAGCCCTCTTGGAAATTCCGGTCAATAACCCGGTGCGGCACGGCCTCGTTAGCGATCGAACTTATGACAAGAGCGATTTCATATTATCACGTAATGATTACAAATTTTTTACTCGGTAACCATGATGAATTTTGATATGAGGTCAAAACAAATCATGTTTTAAATCGCAGGGCCAATAAGCAGGATTTTTTATCGGGAATGGTCTTGGAACACGGTGTATAGTGCTTTTTAGATTGCTCACCTACTAAGAAGAAGTTTTAAACTACTCTTGAGTTATTATGAGGGCTGCTATTATGAATCCGGAACTGGTCACTTACAGAACTACATTTAGAAAGTGGAACTCTTTGGCTGTAAATACATTTTGCTTTATGTAACTACCAATTGTTTTTCCATTGTGGCGTCATTTTGAAAATTGCATGTCACATGCATGATGCAGATGTCGCATCAAGTCACAAAAATCAATAAAAGATAGTTTATTGGAAAAAGCACTCAGTTTTATAATTTTGTTGATGGATGCCCATAAGTTCTTAAACATTATTTACAAAATAGTGCACCATCTGTGAATCGTCAGAATAAGCTTTTCTAAACTATAATTATTTTTTTTCTTGCGTTTTGAGTCTAGACTAAAAGTAGCACTATCAGATTAATTTTTTAGGCGCCAACTATAACAACTACCACTACCTAAAAACTACTACTATTACTATCTATAAACTACTATATAAATCAGTTTCGGTAGGTAGCTTATTTTCACTACAGTTACCCAACAGAATGTTGCCCATAGAAACATAAATATATCACAGTAAAAAAAAGTATATTTTTGTATATTTTAAATCTTGCACAATCACAATCTTGACATTTTTATTTTTGAATAAACATGTTGGACATTCTAGTAATTTGTTTTATTACATCAAATACAATTTTAATCCAAAATACCAACGTACGAAATATTACACAGAATGTTACACAGAATGATTATACAGAATGATTATACAGAATGTTTGGCAATGCAGTAGTAGAAAGTTTTTAAGGGGTGAAAGAAGAGGTAATTTGGAACCTATTTGACCACATATACCCTTATTCGAGGTGTTCGAGATATTAGCATTTTCGCCTTTTTTTGTGATTTTCCCTAAAATACAGTGTAAAACATAACTATAAGAAACTTAAAGGTACTATCACTGTCAATTTTTTTTTTTATAAACCGTAATATGTATTTGTTCAATAAAAAAAAAAATTTGAAGATCTAAAGATGCGTCATCACAAATACAGAATAAATCATAAGGGTTTAACCTGAGCTTTATTTGATAGTATTAATCATTCTTTATAAGTACTCCAGGAATGAGTACCATATTTATGCCCTCATAAACAATATTATTTTGGGATCTACTCACTCAGCTTAATTTGCTTGTGCTAGAGTGAAGGAAGATAGTGCTGAAGTGTTAAAATGCTTTGATTATAATGAGCACATGAGGCAAAGGCCTTAAGAATTACATATATAATATATTACTATGATATTTTGATTAAAACGGCTGTTTGTAAGCCTTGGTAAGCAAAGTACTAGGTAAGTAGAAGGAATACAAAAAAAAACTAAATATGTTATAATAAATTAGAACTGTGACTAATATCCTTAATGTTTAATTGCAGATTGGTTTTACCTGCGTACTCAAGGTGGGCGCGCTCAGCTCGTAGCCGACGGTCACATTATGTACGAGGACCAAGGCAGCACTCCTCATCGGGTCACCTGGCGATGCTCCAAGTTCTACAAGAAGGACTGCCCGTGTAAAGTGGCCCTGTGTCTGCGGAACGGAGAGCTCGCCTACTACCGCGGCACGCACAATCATCATCCCACCTACCACGTGGACAGGCACTCCTTCCGCAAGCATCAGTTCGATCCACGCGGCAAGTACCGCATCCCCGGGAACATTAAGAACCATGTTAATTCGAACCATGCTAACATTAACCTAGAGGCTTTCTATCCGCAGATCGAGATGAAGTCATAGGTGGAGTCATGTCGGTAGGGAAAGAGATTTAAGGTGTGTGTAGTCGCTGATGGCCTTATGGGTATCTGGGCCGCGGACCGCGCGCATGGACCACCCGCCACCAGTTATTGTGTAAACAGTATTTATATACTTTTTTACCCGACTAGTTATTATTTTAAAACAAAATTTACCCATAGTTTATATACATTCATATGGTAATGCATATAAGAATAATTTTTGTGACGATTTATGACTGAATGAGATTAGGATTCATCACTATATGCCATAGTTGAAAAGCAGTCTAAATAGTAAAACGACTTTAACGGGTGAATCCGCATCGAAGAAGTTCAAGGTGGTACATTAGTATGACCTGCACTTGCCAGAGGCTGAAGGACTCATCTGATAGCTCCCCTAAAAATATTATTAATATTTACTTAAGTTGCACAAATTAAATTTCAAATAACTTCCGTATATGTTGAAAAATGTTTTTTTTTTAAGCTGATTTGAACTTTTCAACGAGTAGGTCAGGATTCAGTTGAACATTTTTTGTAAATTAAAAGTTTATATATCATTACTATTAAATATCTCTCCCATTCCATGTTATAAGTGGGAATCGAGTAGAGACTGTCACTTCGGCCCTCCCAATTACCACTCAATATATCTGATTTGGCATCATAGTCATAAAAAAATAAATAATAATCTAATTTATTAATATCTTTTAGACATCAGCTTCTTAGAATATATTTTATTTTTATTGTGTTATCGTTAAGTATTTAAGTAATGTCACATACTAATCATATTGTGCCTACACTTTGAATTTATTTTAACCTGACCTGTGTGCTCCAAATTAATTTTTACTTTAATCGTGGTAGTGTAGACATCACTAGTGGTTAAGGTGTTTGATTATTAGCCTGGCGGTCGTGGGTTCGAATCTGCACTCTGTCATACCACACTTTATTACCACCATCTCCCCTAACTCTAGCTCATGCACAATTTACACATCTATACTGCGCTCTTAAACATACCTAACGTATATGCAAATATAACATTTTGAAAAACGAGTTTAAAATTCAAGAAAAAGATATATGTGTAAAACAATTAAATTTACAATTTGATTAAAGACATTGTTGCAATTTTTGTCAATATTATACATTAAAAATATATATATATATATATTTATCTAAAGAGTCACACATTAAAGTGCGTATGTGTCGTGTGTGTTTTTCATTTTACTTAAAATGCACAGTATGTGCTTGTTTTATGTAAATAACAAGATTGTGGTGATATATAGTCATTACGAAAATTATGTTAGATACACTAAAAAGATTAAGTAAAATGTAATCAGTTTTCACGGCAATTACATCGGTTTTAATGCAAAAAAAAAAAAACCCCCTTATAACCTGTTTGAGCCTAACCAAATCATTATTTTTAGCAGATACGTTGAGTATGCTTGGTTGAGTACTGTACTAATATAAAATTGCATTTGGTTGTAGAACTTTGTTTCAATATCCTAAAATAGCATTTAATTAGGAAAATATGCAAAATGTTACAATATAAACCCAGCTTAATAGCTTATAAAAATACTCATTTATATATTACTATTTTAGTGCTACTTGTTCACATATTATTTTACCCCTTATAGTGATCTCTCTTAATGTAAGGATCGCAAATCCTCAGTCTATTTTTAAGGTGCTTCCTCTCGAACCTTTTTTAATTGGCCTGACAGTTACGCTCTTATAAAAATTCTTACTTATAAACAAAGTCAATAAAAACAAGAAGAATTCCAATTTTTGTTGATTTTTAATAGTAATTTTGAACTCAGTGTTACTAGCACATGAATTTGGCTAAATATCAATATTTTGCATTAATTTTAACCCTTTAAAACATAAAACACTTTTATTTATTTTATTCCTTTTAATAATGCGAAGCATCTTCCGAAAAGTTTCTGCTTTAAGGTGAATTTAGCGTAATTAAGTTATTTGAAGAAAAAGAGACTCCCATTTTTCTGTTATGTCACTGGTTGTTTTGTAGTACTTTAGTACTACAAAACAACCAGTCATGACGCCATGATTTTTGGCGTCATGTTTTGGTTTTAACCAAAACATGACGCTTTATTTTCCAAGATATGACGGCCAAAAATTAATATTATTAAGTAGATAATAGTAAATTTCAATATGTACAAAAACTGAACATTAATTTGAAAGATTATTTGTTGCATATTTTTTTACTTCAAAGAAAGATATTTTCAGCTAACCCACGTTTGTGTTATTAATACATTTAATTTTAAAACATTGCTCCTAAACCCGTTTAACTCTAATGCCTGATTACTTTCCATTTGTTCCTGTTGAAAGTCATAAAAAATGTGAATATTATTGCACTGCCTTTGACACTTAGACTTTGTAAAAATACAACATGTGTAAAATGAACTTAATAATAAATTATTATTATTATTAAATGTAGATTTTAAGATTTAGGTTCTTATAATATACTAAATATAAGTTTGTGCTAAAAACTTCCAATGTGCCTTTAGAATTATTGTATTTGAAAGTATTTCAAAGGTAATTCATTTAAATAGTATATTGATAATTAGACAATAATGAAAAAACTGAAAAGTCAAAATCACTGGGAATAAAACACTAACGAACCAGGAATTGAACCTTGGATCTCATGTCTATCGTAGACAACGTATTAAGCCAATACATCATACTCTACCTAAATATTCCTATAATACACATTACACATTGTATATATAATAATACAATATTGTATATTTTCTATAATCTCAACTGGTTCTGATTATTTAAAACTATAGATTATTATACTATTGTTAAGTAAGAGCAATAAAATAAATAACTACACAAATACATTAAATTTTTAAGTAAGATCAATTTCAAAATTCAAATAAAATTCCCTTTTTAATTTTGGTTTAATAAATAACGGCTATTTCAATGTGCACTTAAAGCATTTTTGGGTAAAATTTAAAATATTCTTTATTACAAGAGGATTATTTTTCTTTGCAATTTGCAAAAACTAATACTACATAAGTGATAATAATTATGACTTGATCGAGCACTTCCAGATTTGCTCATTAACTTATGTTGAGTGATGCAATTATGTACATCAGCTAAATTGTTTAGTGGTAGTTAAGTTTAAGCATCTAGATGTTAAAATAAAGTCATAATGATACTCAAACGAGCACCATCTATTAGCAGCAGCGATAACTTTCCTCACCTAGGTTACGAAAGGTGCAGTGCACGAGGTGGTCTTTTTGTAATTGAAATACTTACGTTCCGACAGCATCCATACAAAGTGTACTGGAGAAAATCATTCATTTGTACAACGTATACCCTTCAAACTAAATCCTTATCAACTCACTATTGCGCGGGCGGTCAGCCACTCGTTTTCTTCGATAATTGATTGTAAAATATAAAAACATTTTTCTCTTATCATCCACTTAACATTTTTATCTTGTGGATCAAAAACAATGGTAGTGCAGTGCACGATTGCATGATAAGACAGGTGCCATCGCATTCTAGTAGGTAAATGATTTTCTACACGTGATGCACAAAGAGTGCACAAAGAGTCTTTTTGATGACTACACATTATTTGATGAACTTTAATTTATTCTTTTATTATATGGGTTACTTTTTTATTAACAATATTTTGTTAAAAAAAATCTTCCTTCCATCTCTGACGTTGACAGGACAGATGGCATACCACTTTCCCCTTTCTCTTTCCTGTGAATCTATTTCCGAAAAGCTGCCATTTTATGTCCTTTTTTTTATTATATAAATTAGGTAATATAAATAACTATATAATGATTATTTTATGTAATGACTAACAAATTATTTGACTAAACGTCTTATTTTTTTACTCATATACCAGAATCTTGCGGTTCAAAATAAAAAAATGTTCGCCTGATTCTATGTGTCAAATCACCTTATGGAATTTTACAGATATATTTTTAACTGTAATTATTTAAGCATTTATTTAGTAATTTATTTGGCATTTACATTATTAGTAATTTATTTAGCATTAAAATTTTTTGATTATAATTTTCCATTTTTCCATTTTTTACTTGATGGCATTTCAGCAGTTGGTCTACTTAGGGGTATATTAAGGCAGCTAATATCGATGCAGTCAACGATTTATACTCATATTTTTAACATTTTATTATTAAGGTTATTCAACATTGCTAATGTCTCCTATCTGACTTCAGTAACCAAATATATTTGTGAAAATTAACATAATTTTATTGTACTTACATGTCATATCTTAATAAACTAATAAAAAAACATTGATTATTATTTTTCCCTGAATTAAATATTGGTAACAGAAATAGTCATTTATATTGAAAAAGTTAGATGAGAAAATTGCACATATGATAAATAGCAAGAAGCTAGTATTGTCGCGTGGGGAGTTGTTATGATCAGGGTTACCATTTTCTTTATCTGGGGCTTTCGAGAGGCTGCATCAATTTCTAAGAAACTAAAAATCATAGCTACTTTTCGTACATTAATTTAATAACATTAATTCAGAGTACATAAATTTAATTTGTGAAATTAAATTTATCAAAACGCATCTCAATTTAATTCTCGGGAAAAGGTAATAATGGTGAACACGGTGTTACAGACAAGAGGTGCATGTTAAACATGTTTATAAAAATTGATTATTACGTGGACACTCTGACATAATTTATGAACCAGCACCGCGATCATGGGCAATGTCTGGTTTTCTGGTCAGCTCATTAGTCGACTTGTTGTTGAATCGTAAAGCGATCATTATTCATATATCATAATAATAGTTTCATTTCAGATACTAACTATATTAATATGGTTCCAGGTGCGAACCACTTCAAAGTATCCAAGTACGGCAAAAGTATGCTAGTCTACGGCGGTTTCAAGTACTCCGAGCACTATGTGAACAGGCGCGGTTTCAAACGCTGGAGGTGCGCCCACGGAAAGCCCTGCTACGCGGTGTGCTGGACATTCAACGACATCATCACTCATTTCAGGAACCAGCATTGCTGTAAGGATACCACACACGGGTCCATGTACTTAAAACCTAGTAATAAGGTTCACGTCAAACCTGAGAAAAAGGATTCAATAAAACCCGAATGAATCTTTTGATTAGGGAGCGCCTGGTTAAGTAGGCAAAGCAACTCCATATTGCGACAAAATCCAATTGTATCGCCTTAATCACTCTTCTTTAGCATTTTAATCTTTAATAACTCAAGTAGTTTTACAATACGCAGATTTCTCTCCATTGGCTTATTCTCATTGCATTTTACAATACGGACCTTCGTATAGAATTTAGTATTATGGATATAGCAAACAGAATTATGTCCTCGATTTTAATTAGGAATGTTCTTTTAAAGAATTCTATACCAGCTCTTTCGTATGTAATAATATTTTCATCATTATGAATAGGTTTTTGTAGTTGTCTATTGTTTTTTCTACATTTTATAGTGTACATATTAATTCATCAAATTTTGTGTAATTTTCATTATGTATGTTTTATAATTATTTTATTATGTAATTTCTAGAAGTATCTTAGAAAAGATAGATTATCGTGATGGTTATTTATGTTAAATAAACTTCCCGATTTATATGATCTAGTATAAAGTCTTGCTGATGCAGCACAAACACATAAATTTAATTGTGAAAATGTCACATTGTGAAAAACCCGTAATAGTTCATTCACAATTTTTATTCACGTCAGTTTCATAAAAAATGTACATAGGAATGTGAGCTATCGCGTAGGCGTGTTTTTAGTATTTTTGACAACAAACTATTTAAAAAATTCTTGACTTAAGATTATGCAAGTGTGTGCATAATCTTAACTGCAAAATTGATTTGTTTCTTTATGTCAAAAAGTAAACAAAAATGTTTAATATAACGGTACTTTTTTAGATGTGTCATAATTATAAGAATTAGATATATTTGAATACTATTTGTAAGATTCAAATGCCATACTTTTGTTATTACTTGTTTATAGTTCCTTTTATATTTGTAGTTCTTTGGAAAAATTGCCCTGTTCAAAATATTGTTATGATTTTATTTGTAAATTGGATAATATATATTATTTTCGTTAATATAACGTCTGTGAGTAAGTATTTAATATATATTTAGTAACATAAGTAATTAAATGTGGTGTATTTGAGTACCATAAAAAATAAACGTTTTTATGAAGAAAATACATTTAATTTTTATATTTCCTTTATCAAACAATCTTTGTATGTACACTTGCAACCACTAACATCCTATATATAATCCTATAAATAAGTGACTTTAAATGCAGTCAGATTCGATCCATTAGAATTACATTTTTTTTTATTTATTTATTTTTCTTGAGAAGGTATACATTTTTGCAATGATAGACGTCGCTCTTACTTATAACTTCCGTTTATTATAATATCGTTACAATACTGCGGACAGAGTGAGCTCTTACTATCTTGTAGGTAGGTGACCATTCGACTGTCGACGGCGCGCTGCGCCCGCGCATCGCAACCGTCTTACCCCCCGCCGCTCGGCGTTAGGGAGGGGGGTTGTTACCACTGAACACTACAATAAGTGTATTGTATCTGAGGGGTATTTGCCACGGAAGAAAAGTATTACGTAATGCAGTTTAATACCTAAAAATATTGTTAAGTTTTTAAATACTATATAATCTTCAGTGTGGAATTTTGTGGAATGCAATTTATTTTAAAACTCAATATTTTACAGTTGAATTTGTGTAAAACGGTTTTTCTGAACAAATATTACACCTCCCATCCCCTACCCTTCTTAATCCTATCCAAATCCGTTAGATTTACACTTACAACCTTTACGCTTCTCACACCAAACAAAAAATGCCATTCACTTGAAATTTGGTACAGATGTACGGGAAGAGTGTACCAACATAACAAAACAAAAAAAAATCCATAATCGAAAATACGTTACCCGCGAAATTTGAAAAGTCACCTTACTTTTTGAACACACCTCGTATATAAATATTAAAAACATAAAATTTATATTTCAGGCTAAGATAGGACTATAATTTGGTTGAACCCAATTTTTCATTCCATCTTCTTAAATTACAGTTAATTAATTCATAAATAAACACTATTATAATTTGACATGAAAAAAATAATCTGGTATCACATTAATATTAAATTAATTAAAAATTAACATTAATAACATTAAAGAATAAGAAGATAGTTTGTTATCTCAGTATTGTCTATTTTATTATAAATAATATAATATTCAAATCGCATATCAAAATATTGATGAATTGCATATTAATTTGCATAATTATGCTTATTTAAGAGCAGGTAAGCTGCGCTTGTTTAATTACATAATCATTTAAGTAATTATCTATAAAGTAACCGTTTATATGCTATGGTCCTTCTTTGTTTCACGTTTTATTACTGCTTAAGGCTTCTAATTGAGATAACCACCATTAAAAAACATTCTGATTTGCGTGCGTGCATATTCTTGAAAGGCTGGCGCTAAGCTAATCGCGTTTATTGATGTAAAGAGGACACAAGTGCTTTAGAGCACACCTTTATTGGTGTCTTTATTAATAATAGCTACTAAATATCCCACATGGCTGCCTTCGGGCTGTTAGACCACACATTAAGCCTAGAGGAATTCATAGTAGAGGGGGAGTTCATTTACTCATAAACATACAATTAATTGTCGTCTTGCTTATTGAAGTCAAATTGCTAGAATTTAGGTAAGGAGATGGTAGTAAAGTATTTTGGGTTCAAAACTATGTATGATAAAATGTGAAGGTGTCATATTTTGGAATATGTCAACCATCCGATGGAATATATTAAATTTTAAATTAATTGACAATTAACTTAAGATTTTCTGTTTATATTAGGTGAAAGCCGAAACTAATAGCCTATACATAGTCGCCTTACTTTTGGTTTCCTAAAAAATATTCTAAAATAGTTTTCTAATATTGATTTATCTAATTGTGATTCTATTTTATATAACTTCAGTACTCTCCGGCGTTCCAGATCTACAGTTTAGGAAGTCAAGAACAGGGACGAACATTCTTTTTTACCAAGGCTATACCTACTGCTACAGGAACACCAACCGAATAACCAATTGGACGCATTGGAGATGTACTAGGAAAGTTATCAATCGTCCCGGTGTTAACTGTCCTGGTAAAATTACTACACGTGATGGGAATATTATGATTAGATCTTCTAAAAAGCATTCCTGTAAACAGTAATTAAAATCAATAACTTTTTACATGGTACTAATATTTTTTTATTTATGTTGATTTATAATTGTATCTAAATACTTATAAACCTTTTGATTGAATTATTTTGCATATAATAATTAAATTAAACAAACTATAAATTGATAGTGTATAAAAGACAGAAAATAATATGTTATTAATAAAAATAAAATAATGACTACATTCTTAAAAGCTGTCAAATTTTGAGAATGAGAAGTATCTCGTTTTCAGTGAACACCTGGTCTGAATGAAACTCCCATCTTGTTAGGACTTCTAATATTGGTTGCAATCACCATTCATCAAAACTTGAACCAACATTGAGGAAAAAGAATACTGGGTTCAAATCAATCCTTCCTAAGCATTGTTAACATCTACTATATTTATAAAATAATAGGAGAAGAAAACGATGATTAGAGAAATTAATCATTGGAAGATGAAGGTCTGTAGTGAATGCTGAATGTTGAATTTGCATGTTAAATTCTTTAAAATTATGTTTAAAATCTACAGGGCTTGTAATACTTTTGAATTCTTAAATATTCCAGGATTGCAGTTTAGAAAATCCAGAAAAGGAAGGACCATCATTTGCTATCAAGGTTTCACATACTGTTACAGAAACACCAACCGAACAACCAATTGGATCCACTGGAGATGTACTCGTACAAGGAAAGATAACAACCGTCCCGGTATCAATTGTCTTGCTAAACTGACTACGTGCGATGGAAGCATTGTTAGGACTGGTAAGATAAACCCTCATACCTGCAACACAACTCAAAATGACTGCTGCAACTAATTCTATTTTTGGAAACATTTACCTAAATGGTGTCCAATGCTCGCTTCAAAATTACTCAAAGTGATCATGTTCAAATAATATCAACATAATAAATACAATACCAAGTTACATTTTGTTACTATTTTTCAATTATGGACCACATTTTAAACTGAAATACTTAAAATTTGAAATTTATCTTATTTATTCATGTTTTTTTTTGAGTCCAGTTATGTTGAACTATTTTGAAGATAGCTCCAAATGATTATTACTTATTTAACAGGTTTGAATTTCATTGAAATTAAGGTCATTATTATTATCTGATTTGATATGCGAGTCATATAAAATCAAAACCAGTCTTATGCATATAAAGCCATTTTACAGAAAATCTAAAATAATTTTCACTTTCAAAACCGCCTAAAATATTGATATTATTTAATTATAGTTTTTTTAGAAAAGCTATGATAATAAAGTAAAACTATAAAATGGTTTAAACTGAGAATTTTTATTTAAATTCTAATGTTAGTGATGGCCGGTTTTGAAACTAATATTTACAAGTAAAAACAGGTAGGTTTTTTGTCATTTTTACCGGAAGGCCGGTTTTGATTCTATATGACTGTTACTTCAATACTCAACTATGAGTAAACTCAGATTCTAGTAATTTTCACGATAATTGTTTTATTTATTAGGTTAAATTTTATTCAATACTTTAATTTAAATAAATATATTTAATAATTACATTGCTTCTTTGAATTAATTTTTGAATCTTTGAACAATTGTCAATTGTCCATCTTCAAAGAATCAATTACAACTAATGGCATTGTGGCATTTCTGAAATTATAAAAATAAAGCACACCTCGCAATCTATTTTTTTAATAACCATTTTGTTATAAGTGTTTTGTGGTTCTTGATTAAAAATAAATTTATTATAATATTTTTGTATATTTGTCTCCTAGTAAAATTTGCAACATGCTGGTTTTCAACCTCTCTATATGGATGAGTATTTCACAATTTTTTATATAAAAGTATGTATCATATTTTAATAAATTCCAAATTCAGTTTTGTAGTATATAACATCTAGAAGCTTCATACCTATTAAGACTACACATACCGTTTTAGGAATAAGGACAAAAGGACTGGCTGGCTGAATTGGAGATCATCTAAATTAGACAGAAAGCATTAACTACCCATCAATGAGGAAGTACTAGGAAATAGCCGCAATGCCTGTGATACCATACTTTGCCTTTAGATGTTGATTTTACTTAGTTTCTTTGCCCAAACGCGTAAAAGTTATAGTTTACAAAACGTTAAATAGGGTCGCAGGCGAAACACTAAAAAATACATTCCCTTTATGGGTATAGTAATTCTTTACTATATTAACTTTCACGGAAATAACTTTTTTCCATTTTACATACTTTCTCCGTTTTTCCTTTCTTTTATTATAAAAAAAATGGAATTCTTCGTTAAATCATTATTTATGCTTGTGCATGTTTTATGTAGGAAGGTATGAAGGAAGGTGGATTAGCACACTTATTATAAACTCAATGATTTTATTTTAAGATGTTGCAGTACGATCCAGTAGCAATATGGACAGCAAACCTTCCTATGAAATGCGTAACCAACTTAGAAACCAAAGGGAAAATCGTAATATACTGATGAAAAATGCTGTTAAAATATGTGGTTTCATGGTTCCAAACCGTGTTTTTAGACGTAGGATGCGAGTTATGGAAAAAGTACCAAGACACGTGGATTGCTTGAGTTGCAGGTATGAATGATTGTTGTATCTATGTATTATATACTTTTTAATTTTTGTGAAAAACTTAATTCTTGTATTTTAGGTATAAATGTAGTATTAACTTCCGCGATGATTGGCGTCTCAAACTCTGCAAGGAGTATTGGAATTTGTCAAATACTATCAGAGAAAGACAATGCATTTTATCATCGTACATACAAAATGTGCCTGTAAATCGCAGAAGCGTGCACGCGCAAAAACTCAAAACCGTTTCTCGTGTTTATTATTTGCCCGACAGTGAAGGACAGATGCAACGCGTTTGTTTGAAGTTTTTTTGTGCAACTTTTGCAATTAGCCCAAGAGTGGTAGAAGTCTGTATGAGGTATGTGCCTATTTAATATTATCTATTATTTAAAAAAATATGTATTTTCGGTCAGTTAATGCCTTAGTTAGTTTTAATTACTGTTAAGTCACACGCGAGATTTCCCGCTTGCTGTAACGTGATTGATTCCTTATAAAATTAGTCTTTTAAATAATAGTAAAATGTGTAAAAAAAACTATTTAACTTTTTGAACATCTAAACTTATTTGTATTGTAAAAGTATATTAAACAATATATTTTCATTATTATTTTTATCTGGAAGTTAAAAAATAGGTACCTGTCTCTAGATTTGTGTAGTCACTCCGTAGTAATCCGTTTACGGATTAAATAAATATGTAAACATTCATTGTATGTATAACCTGTCTGTAGATTTCTTTAAACGGAGCCACTAATAGCCACCTTTTTTTATATGTGACCTCCATTGGCATACAGTAAATATAAAATATTTATAGAATGAATATTGTAACATTCAATTTTCAATTAAAATATTGGATTTCAATTTTGTAATGAATCCAAAATTGTGAGGTAGCTTTACATTGGCCATATTACATGCTACAAGAGCCGTGTAGAAACTGAAAAAAAAAACAGTAAGGACTCTACTAACAGCAGATTTTTGGTTGGAATTTGTAACCGTGGCAGTTTAGCATATACTAATGTTTATAGTTATTAAATATCCTAAAACAAATCATTTTATTCTTTTATTTCATTCAATTACAATGTCCTATTTACAATTCATACCTTTAATTTCTATCTTCCCTAATACAGACTAATTTAGGTTTTTTTTTGTTAAATTAAGTGCATTTTAAATTCTTTGACCACTTTAGCTCGAGTGCTACCTAATTAGGTAGACTTTGTAAAAATAATAATTATTGTTATTATTTACCGCATTTCCCGCCAGGCTGGAGGAATTTCCAGATGCCATGCAGCGCATGTGCGAACGCTAGTTAGTTTAAAAAAGTTAACTACGCGAGTAATGTAGTTATAATATACAATATATAAGTTATATTGTGTATAATTTATACATTAAAATATTAGATTAAACCGCAAATATATTAAATTATCAGCTTTTCTCGTTAAGGTAAAATCTAGGCAAGCCCGGCTTTTCAGCTTCTATGAAAGTACCACCACTGCCTCTAACCATAGAGTCGAACCAGCCACTCCATTTGATTTTGATTGCATTCCAGACACTCCTTGATTAGCTTGCAGGATTTGTGTGCATCCGGAGCATTGGATATACTAAGAAGGTAAATCCTTCAGCCGTGTCCCTGCTGATTCTTTAATTACACCATATCATCTTCCCCTTCTAAGGACCCCATATTATCTTTTCCTATCCTATTTTCCCCTCACCTTTCAAACCGGGCCTAACCTCTGACAATGATTTCCTTGACAGTTGACACACATCAGATCACACAAATAAAATTTAATCATTATGCCCAATTACAGGAGAATGCCAGTACATCAGATCTCGCCAAGGTTCAGTTCACCTTCTATATCGTGGATATACGTACTTATATATAAAAAGTGAGGATAATGGAATACAGTATTGGCGTTGCTCCAGAAATTGTAGACTTAGTTTTATTCTTTGTAAAGCGAGATGTCGGACGCAAGGTAATCGGGTCATCTATTTAAATCGTCGCCCGCACACCTGTAAGAGGCCTTACTAGATTATTGAGTAATATAATTGTTTGTGTAAAGTTTGAGCAATATAATTGTTTGTGTAAAGTTAATGATTAAGTTTTCTAATTCTATTAACATAATTATGAAAAGAAAAATAGGTTGAACCGTGTTTGCTATATAAATATTAGATAAAATCTAATATCGATTATATTATTGTTTTTCTCAATATTATTATTTCTTCTTTTTTCTAGAGATCTTACAAAATAATCAACATCCTTAACTTTGTGTTTACCTATTTTTAGCTTCTATACGTATGTATGTATATGCATGCATGCATGAATAAAATGTAATATCGATTATATTATTTGTTTTTCTCAATAACAAAGTATCAACAATGTTAGTCTTAATAAGTTGAAGTCTATTCAAACCTCACGTAAGACTTAAATTTAGTATAGCATTAAGCTGTTTTTTCAGCAATTAAAAATTGTGTATTTGTTACAATTTTGAAATTTTATGCTCTGAGAATCTTTAAAGTCTTTAAGTCTTTAAAGTCAAATTGGAAGAAGTTGAATGAAAATAACAATTTTTGACATAATGTATAAATACATATGTTAAAAAATAAAGTTGTACATTTTGATTATTATTGTGTAAAATAATGTATCGGAGAACAATTATGTCCAATAAAATATAAACTTTAAGACCTTGACTTTAAGATGTTGATGATCACGACATGGATCTCCTATTTGTTTTTAGTATTCTTCCATCTACAACAAAATATTTTGAATAAATTGAATTGGGAGTCCATATGTGTATTTTATGTACACTATTATTTCTTATTTTTATTGCTACAATGTTTTAATTCAATGAAATAAAGAAGTTTTTATAGGTATCCACTGATTAATTTATTTTTTAAATTTTGATAAGGATCGTAATTTACTATGGGATAGACACCAAAACATCTTAAATAATTTCTTGAATGCCTATCGAAGATCAAAGCCCTTCAGATCTCAGGCCTTCGCAAAAATTTACTATTTGATTTCACTTTTGTCATGGTGTTTCATAACTTAGGATTTCACCAGGACACATCTGTCCCAGATGGATGTATAGGTAACCTAACCTAACCTAACCTATCTACAGCTAGGAAAACCTCCACACCCATTGATACACTATCGCTCAATGCACAAATTTAGCCTTAATTTAAAACTTCCGTCACTGCTGCATTGTGGTTTCAACTTCAGGATTACCAGATGCCTCTGAGGATGCACAGAGACTATTGCTGCCACAAATTCCCGCACTGAATTCCTGCTGGGCTATGAACAAAAACCAAAAACTGATGAAGAAATCGATGGTGAAAGCTTAATATAAATCAGACTTTGACCAAAAAATCACATTAACGCTATTGGTAGAGAATAATTCTATTTATTCTCTACCTTTGCTCTTTGTTGAACAGTAATTCTGTATAATTGATCTCCAGAAATGCTTAAGTTCAACATAAACGCAATTCAGTACACACTCTCAAACCCGCAAGCCGTGTTCATCGAAACAACCATTGTGACAGCATTCATCCTGCACGTCCAGACACGTCTTGTCTGGTTGTAAAGTCAAACATCTAATAAAAGAACCTTGAACTGCTGTGGCTGTTTTCTTCAATTTGAGTTAATTTGGCCTGCGAATGCTGGAATCCTGAAAAATTGCTAATATTTTGCTAGTATAACCTGGATATCATTATTTTGTTTAGATATACAATTATTTATAAATATTTTTTGTGTTATCAGCCTACAGCAATGGAGTAATGATTATTCTGGATACAATATTCTGGATATAAAGTGCAAACCCTACAGAACTTTGTCATGTTTCGATGCTTCCATACTTGAAGGAATATCTCCAAAGCATATGTAATAAATAAATAAGTGTGAAAGGGGTTTCTAATTTTTTTTTTATCTCGATAAATTTATTTTTTATTTTTATCTCTGTGATAATCGATTTGAATATTTTCGGTGTTGCATGTTGACATCTTTCTCCATAATAGTTAATTTTTAATTTTGAAAATTCTTTGATTTTTTTATTAATTGATAAGGAACTTTAATTTTATTCATTATAATTTGTTAAACGTAATTACAGGAGAATTTCAGTACATCAGATCGCGCATGGGTACAGTCCATCTTCTATTTCAAGGATATACATACTACTCTATAAAGAATGAGATAGGAGGCATACAGTACTGGCGTTGCTCTAGACATTGCCGTCTCAAACAAAGCATCCTTTGCAAAGCGAGGTGTCGGACGCAAGGCGATCGCGTCATTTATGCTAATAGTCAGCCGCACACATGTAAAAAACCCTATTAGATGAACATATTAAAAGGCATACAGTCATATATATATTGGATGTAAAGATAAAAAAAAAAATAAACACACTAAACCTTTGTCTAGTTCCATTCTTGACTATTTTTTGTAAATTTATTCTGTGTGCTGAGTAAAAAAAATAATTTTACGGTGTCTATATTTATATTTTTAAGGTTTTTTGAACCATTTTTGGTCGTAGATTAATGAAAAAAATACCTCATGTAGAGATAAAGGTAACAAAGTTCCATTCCTGATTACTTTTTTTAAAATATGTTTCAAACAATATTTTGTGATTATCCACATTGGGACCAGCGACAGACCGAGTAAAAGCGTGCAAGGCGCACTCTTCGCACCAGTATCGAAATTTGTTGTGACATGAACAATAGAGTAGGACTACGCGATAAATGTCTTTCTTGCACCAATTTCCAATTTTTAAAGTATGTCCCTCTAGTCTTTATTCCATAAAACTAGCAAAAACAGTCCTTAAGTAACTAGGAGGAAGAAAATTAGATGCAGATAGAACCATGAAAATATAGATGTGAGGCTTTAATTTTTTAAATTCAGTCGGCATAAATAAGAAATGGTTGATACATTTTTATAAAAATTACATTCTTATACCAATGATTTCCCGTATGATTTCTTTCGGTCTACGCAAAAAATTGTTTTTGCGTAGACCGAAAGAAATCATACGGGCAAATATTATAATTACATGAAATCATTAAAAATTGCAACACATACCCGAAATAAAGTGTATATATTCAATGAATTGCTGTGAGATAAATATAAGATATATAAAAATTACCGCTTGAATATTATTATTTCTTCTTTTTTCTAGAGACCTTACAAAATAATTAACATCCTTAACTTTGTGTTTACCTATTTTTAGCTTCTATACACACATGCATGTATAAGTAGCTATAATCCCCGTCCTTTGTCCGTTTGTCTGTCCGTTCGGCCGTCTATTGCATGTCTCAATTCGAAAAACTAAAAATGCGAAAGAGTTGAATTTTTGTGATTTTTTTTGATGCTCTTAAAAAAACAACCATAGCCATTTAATCACATTGAAGTCTGGTCCGGTAGATATATAACAATAATAAAGTGAACATTTTTTTAGTACTAATAAATGAAACATTGAAAGTTCAATAAAAAGTTCAGATATCATATTCAAATGTATGACAGCATTACTGTTGAAAACTTGAGTACTTATTATTTATTACTGGACAGTTAATATTAATACAAACTCATCTATGTATGCAAATAGAAACATAAAAGTATGCTCAGTGCCACATTATAATTATTACAAATTGAAATATTATTTTCGTGTTGTTTTATTACAAAATGACGCCTGTAGCGTCTAGCTGTAAGACATGAGATTCTGGTTAGATAATTTACTACTACTTAACAATGTATAGAAGCAGTTGAAACCATATGATAGCTACAGTCATCATGATGATGATCATAGTCAATCTTGTTTTATTTTAGAACCTCAATTATAGGTTTTGCCTCAACTGGTCTTTGTAATTACTGAATATTGAATAAATATTTCAAATAATATTGTTAATTATGGGAGAATATTAACTACATTTAACAACCATTTTAACTAAAAAATAGAAGAGGCTAAATTAATATAGAACTGCGGTTTTCTCAACGCTGTTGATACTTATTTTACATACTTGCCAGATTTACGAGTAAAAAAGGTAAAAATTTATAAGTTACTGACAATGAACCTCCACTTCTCTCTTCATTTCATCGAAAAATTACCGCTAATAAACTAGTATTACTATTACTAGTAGTACTAGTGTCTGGTATTATTGTAAAATAGTGCCGCCTTGTGCGATACACAAAATCAGAATAAACAAGTGAAGTGTGGTTTGTATTCAATTGTTGTAATTAAATAAATGTGTAATCATCTTCTAAGCAACGTGATTTATCTAGTAAACTTCATCAACACACATCATATTTTGCAAAATAGTTTAATGGACTGTTTATAATTATTTGTGCTTCTTCTCCTCTATCCAGCGGTATTCAGGATGTTTATAAGTCAGCAGTATCCTTTTAAGGGGTCATTCTGGGTATACGACTTTTGTTCAACAAGTTTTCATATAGACAAAAAAAAAGTTCATATGAAAATATAAATACTCTTTTGAATGTTTGGTGCGGTTTGGTGGTGGTGGTATTGGTGTGTTCTTGACCTATCCAATTGACCTACATCACAATATTTACGTGCGGGAACCTACCCGTCGATCATTATCGTCAATACATTTGTAGGTACGGTGCCGCGTGGAGTCAGTCAGTTTCTGGGTTACGACGTAGCGCGGTCTGATATTTTATTAGGTGACCATGCTTTAAAATGTTTTTAGGACTCTTTCTTTTGTCATTTAAGACCAGTTTTTTGCTTTATTTACTAAGTTCAGAACCACCCCTTAAAAGGATACTGCTGACTTTTAAGTTCACCTGTATTTAAAGTGTAAATATTCTATTTATACACATGTGTAAGTGCACTAGAGCCAAGTGAGTGGTGCCTGTGTATGTGTAAGTAATGATTTAAATATAATTTCAGGAGATTTTCAGTACATAAGGTCACGCCAAGGTGCAGTTCAGCTTCTTTACCAAGGATATACATACCTCAGTATAAATCATAAGTACAATGATGACGGCATTAAGTTTTGGCGCTGCTCCAGGAGGAGCTGTGTCTATCCGAGTATATGTTGTGCGGCAAGATGCCGAACAGTTGGTGACCGGGTCATCTATTGCAAGAGCCAGCCCCATACGTGTAAGAGACCTTATTAGGTTGAAAGTACCACTATCAGTCTGTGAGTATCCATCCAACACGTCCCACAAATACCCTGACAGTGATTTGTGGTTGTAAATAATGCTGTTTGATATTTATTTATATTATTAAGAATATTTTTCATATGTTTGTTACAGATTCAAGTATTCATTAAATATTTCTTAAGAATTTAATGCAAATTTAATGAAGTATTTATTATATAGGAAATAAAGTAATAATAATAAACCAAAGTAGGTATGTATAGTTAATTACGATATGAATGACATTTTCTATCATTTGCATCAATAATCCCATCAAACTATCTGAAAACCTTTAATAGTAATTTTTTATTAATTTACAAAATAACCGGCTTTTAGTGCTTAGTTTGAGGTAATTGATTTTAACAGCCTTACTTTTGATTTTCCTTTCACTTAACCGTGACAGCCTTAGTTTGATTTTACTTAACCGCAAATCTGGATGGTAGCCTTATCGTCTTTATATATTTTAATTTAAAAAATATATGTAGTAACTGTAGCACATGTTTTATACAAAAAATACCAATATATTAATTAAACTTTTAAACATTTTTTGGTTTAAAAATATAATAATTCAAACAGTTTAGCTTTTAATTGTATATTATTACAAGAAAATATTAGAGAAAAGTCATATATAGCTTTAGTAAACGTTTTAACACCTTTTCATCATAATGTATTTTCCCCGGACTCGTCAAAATTCCAATTATCTATAAAAGTGTTTTTAAATGTTCATAAATAGTAATAAGAATGTCAGCTGCTTTTGTTTTGTTAATATTTGCACGGAAGTACTTTGAAATAATGCATATCTATTTATAATACTATTTTCTCCGTTTTATTCCAAGTAAATTTTCAATAAATCCGAAGGTCTAGAACTGTAACAAGGTAAGCTAGCTACATAATACAATTACCAGCTAGAAGGATTATAAACAGTAAATTGAACAAGTTTACAGTTAACACATTCCATCAATAATAAGATATTATTTGTTAATTAAAAACATTTGTTATTACAACTTTTATTTGGCACTTTGGGAAACACTGTTGGTTGTCAAAATACAAGTTAAAAATAATACGTAAAAACAAAAGTAATTATATTTTTTCATCAAAATATAATTCATAATTATTTTATCAATGAATAAAGTTGTTGTCAATGATTTTTTATGCATAAAATGATTACGCACAGACCGGCGTTTCACCGGTTTAGTGCTTTAGTACCATAATATAGTTGACCGGCGATTTGCCGGCTTCATGTGTCAATGGGTTAATTTTATAAATAACTATAAGGTTATTTATTTACCGGATGTTTAATTCTTCTTAGCTGGGATGGGTTTTTAAAGAAAGGTTTAAGGGTGTTACAGTTAAGACTATTCCATTCTCTGATAGTATACGGAAAAAACCTTTTTTATTACCGGTAGCATAGATGCCACTCATTTGCATGAGATGTCTACAGCCTCAGCAATCTCGCATACTCATTCGTCGATCGTCAATTACCATACCATAGATTTTATTGAACATTTCTGGTGTCACAACCTCTTTTGGCCTCAATATCATCAATGATTGACGAACATAAACCTAGCTGAAATATTGTCAGATGTCATTACAACAAATAATTTTGTTTTCAACATTGCTTTGATATTGGTGGCGCCATCTCTTGCCTAGGTGGTTTACTTATCAGCCTGCCCTCATATTTTCTTTTATTTCAAACTAACTCCTTAAATGTACCAAGTGTTGTTTCAGGGAAACACTAGTAACAATGAGACTCTTAAGACATAAGAAAAAAAAAACATAATTTAAAAATTTTGTATTTTTTAATATAACAATAAAAATGATTTGTTGGTTACAAAATAAATATTGAAAAGGTGATGCTAATCACAAGACAAGTTTATGCCTTGTAAAGTCACCATAAAAAAGAAGAACCGCAAAAAACACATTTGAATATTTTTAACGGTTAAAACTAACCCTGGACAGATTGAACTCACTTTCAGATTGATGGGTTTAAATCCAAGCAGGCATTCATACCATCACGCTTTCAGGAATGAAACAAATTTGTATATTTCCCGTAATGAACCCGCATAAAATCTTAGAATTTATCATTGATTATGATCACCAAAAAATCCACCAATTCCAGCCATTCCAAAAGTCCACCAATTTTTTAGTGTTGAGTTGAGTTGTGGATGATACATATATATGTGTTCTTTGCGATTTCCAAATATGATGTTTAATATAGTATTGTTTTTTTGTTTCATTTCAGTTCACTATACATATTCAAAACAAGGTGGAATTCTGCTTCTTTACCGAGGTTACACTTACCACAATTACCTAAGTAGCGAACATGGCATTCAGTACTGGCGTTGCTCTCGGCGATGTATCGAGAAAAGAACTAATCTCTGTAAGGCTAAATGTCGCACTTTAAAACATCAAGTTGTTCATGTCAGCAAATTGGTACATACATGTAATAAACCGTTTTAGCTCCGAATTTATTTTAATTTAAACCACTTAAGGGATTTGCCCGAGCGTGGCTGAGAATTTGAATTGTTTTGTTTTGCCCATATGACATTTGGCGGCACTCACTTCAACTGTCCTAATATTGTTTGACGTAATATTTGCGCTCGCCAATAGATAGCAGATAATTAAAAAAAAAAAAGTTCTATTAGACAATTTACAGTCAAATGCTAGAGGAATAAAGGAATAAGTTATTTTACTGTAGTTACTTTTTTGAATTTTTATTTTTAGGCATAAGTAAACTATAAAATGTAAAACTATAAATTTACTCTTATGCATAAAATTTAGTTTTTTGCACATAGTTGCTAGTGCTAACTACATAATTTTCCACAGTTGCTCCTAAATATACAGGATGTTTAATAGGCCGATGGTTATCAACAATCAATAGGTTATATTGTTTGATCAGCGATCAATAAGTGATAATAGTTCATCAACAATCAATAAGTGATAATGGTTGAACAACAATCATTAAGTTATAATAGTTGATCAACAATCAATGACTAATAATGGTTGATCAACAGTCATTAAGTGATAATGGTTGATCAACATTCAACAAGTGATAATGGTTGATGAACAATCAATAAGTGATAATGGTCGGTCAACAACCAATAAATAATAATAAGAACTTGATTTTACAAATGTAAATACAGTATAAAAGAAGTATTTTCATTTAAAATTATAAAATGTATAATTTAGTATTTTGCATGTCATATTTTTTAATTTTATACAATAAAATTATTATGATCAATTATATTTTTTTATTATGGGGAAAATTGAATTACTTTATTATATTTTGCTGGTGACTTTTACAAATTCTAAAATTTAAGCAATTACCAATATTCCTACACTTAAAATATAAACAATGGATTGGTGTATAAAACCATAATTTAGACATGAATATTTTTTTATTTTAATATATGTAATTTTGTGAAAATGAAAAACATTTTTCAAAAACTTGCCCTTGCCTTGTTATTTATTGGACATTATATATACAGTGGTGCCTCACACAACGAACTTAATTCGTTCCAGGAGCAAGTTCGTTATGCGAAAAGTTCGTTATGTGAAACGCGTTTTCCCATAACAATACATGTTAAAAAAAATAATTCGTTCTGTAGCATAAAATATGGTAAGATGACATAAAAAAGAAGAAGACATTTTAAGAAATAATCGAATCTTGCACATCTTCATCCATTTTCCGCTTTTTGGCCGATGGTGCAGTGAAAAACCTGTCCAAAGTCGTTTGTTTCTCTCTTTTCTTCAACATCTGCCGGAAATAACGGTAATAGCCTCTCCATTTCCTCGTGGATTGAAGATCTATGTTTTTCATTAAATAGTTTTGATACTCCTTTGGCTACTTTGGCTGATTTTATTGCATCCTTGTTTGTCAAAATGGTGAAAATGGTGGTCTTGTTGAGGCCAAACTCTTTGACGAGGTCACACTGTTTTACCCCACATTCACTCCTTCTAATTATTTCCTGTTTCATTTCAAGAGAAATCACCTTCCTGCTTTTTTTAGAACCCATCATATAAAAAAAATGTTGAGTTTATCTTAAAAGGACGACTGCCGTGATACGTGTGCGATTTAATTCGTAATGAAGAACGATTGCTGCGATACGTGCGTAAGTTAAGCGTACTACGCAGTGACTAACGACTGCCTGCGCGGGAGGATGCAATAAATCGGCAGTGATCGTGTGAAGTGGGTGACTTCGTTGTGTGAAGCGAAGTTCGTTGTATGAATCGTGAAATGAACGAAAAGGAAGTTCGTTGTGTGCAGCGTTCGCTGTGCGAGGCGTTCGTTATGCGAGGCACCACTGTACCTGGCTTTAAAAATGCAGGAATTTGCAAAAAAATCCATCTTAACAAAATTAGAAATATTATGACTTAGTCACATTTGACGGTATTTTTTTTATAATGGTAATTTGCTTGACAAAATGAATGACGTGATTTTTGACAATATTTTTTAGTAAGAAAGTGATATTATTAAAGCCTTATAAATTCCAGAAAATAAATACAAATTAAACATTTATATATTTAGATGTACAACATGCCCAAGACCATTCCCAATAAAAAGTCCAGATAATTGGCCCTGCGATTAAAAAAAAATTTTTTGATTTTATCTCATATCACAATTCATCATGGTTTAAGAAAAAACAATGTAAACTTTGCATGATAATATTAAATCGTTCTTGTCGTAAGTTTGTCCGCTCGGGACGCCATACCGCTCTAAGTTATTGGCTGGCCTTGGCCGAGTGCCACTTAAGTGTAATTGGTTAAATTATTAGCAATATTTAATACTGGGTGTGGAATTAGAGGTTTGTCCCATACATATAATTCAAAAGAAGTATTTATACAAATGAGGCTTCACAAGAATCTGTCCTTGGACATTTACTTTTTTTTATTATATATTAACGAATTACCCGGTAAGGTTTCTGTAGCATGTATTGTTGTGGGTACAATTCTCTGATGTGGTACAAAGTAGGGGAATAGTTCAAGAAAGCGGTGAATCAACAGTTCTCAATTTTATTATTTTCATAACTTTTAATAAATGTGTCAAAAAGTTTTTAGGCATACACGTCGACACCTCATTTAGATCAGTACAAACTATCATTAACTGTCACTTGTCCACTATACCTTAAGCGAGTTGCGCCTGAGGTATGATATCCAACTATGGAGAATGGCTTTGTATGTTAATGATATTTCCTTGCTTCAGAAAATGACTGAGGTCGATTGTTGGAGTCCAGCAAACGGATACTTTTAGATCTATTTTCATAAGTGAAAAACACTTTCTTGTTTTGGAATCCGTGTGTCAGACAAACTTTCGGACCGCATAAGAGGAATAGCCAAGTATCAGCTTTTTAAAGCGAGCTTATTTAGATACCATAACCTTCTAATTACTTGTCGGAATTTATTTCAGATGTCATGTTTTTGTTATTTATCTTTTTGATTCGAAGCGTGTATTTTATGTACGTGTCATGCTCAGAAAAGCATGACGGGATGCTTAGATTTACTCTTAGATGCTTAGAATATTTCCAGGGTAGTTATGGTCAAACCACACTCTTTTTTAATTTTTATTTACTGAATCTGCCCCCATATTAAAAAATATAAATAATATAATATTTTACATTAAAAATATCTATGAATATCTATTATTATTTCTTGCACATAAACAGAGTTTTTTGTCGAGGTAAGTGAAAGAGAATAAGTTGTTGATTGATTACCAATTGCAATCATCACTGTAAATTTTCATTTATTTGTTTGTTATTTTTTTAATGAATTCTTCATTTATTCATTTTATTTTTTCACATATTAAGTGTTATCAAATAGACACTTAAATTGTATTCATGTGTGTGTGTGGGTGTGTGCATATTTGTGCCTTAGTTAATTTTTATATTTTCACAGGGTTTTGCGCTGGTCTCTTGTATGCTCACTGTAACACTTCATATATAACCTTCCTTGGAACAGGTAACTCTTACCTAGTTAGGAAGGTTATAGACTTGTACTCATCGGCCAACATGATTTCTCAATAAAAAAAAAAAATAGTATTATTTAAACGATAAGAAACTGACTGAAGAATTAAATAGATCTTTTGCCTATATTTTTAGAAATTGCTTTGTTTGTCTTTTATAGCTCATTTAATTTTTATACTTAAAACAAAAACATATTTATTTTTTTTTTTATGTAAAGTCAGATTGCAAGCTAATCTCGTATCCGTAATTTATCTTAAGATTAAATACTTCAAAGAAAGTTATTTACTTTTTATTATACTGAATTTGTATCATTTTGCAGCTCGAATAACCATCACAAAGCATGGAAGTCGTCAGCTGATGTTTCGCAATCATCTCTACTTCCAAGTAACGACGAATCTCAATGGATCTCTGAGGTGGCGCTGTTCTAGGTACAACGTGCCCACATGCACGGCCTCGGTCACCACATATGACAACAAGATTATTAGGTATTTCAACAAGCACATTTGCAAGAACAATGTCGATCTATTGATGTTATATCATAATTACACGTCAAACAAATTAGAAAAAATTCAATGAAACTTTGTGAAAAATTCAAATACGAGGTGTGTTCAAAAAGTAAGGTGACTTTTCAAATTTCGCGGGCAACAACGTATTTTCGATTATCGATTTTTTTTGTTTTGTTATGTTGGTAAACTCTTCCCGAACATCTGTACCAAATTTCAAGTGAATGGCATTTTTTGTTTGGTTGTGAGAGGCGTAAAGGTTATAAGTGTTTTGCGTGCTCGGCGATTTTTTGCTATCAAAGGATTTGCATCAAATTTTGTATAAAAAATAAAATTAAGTGCTCCGTAACACTTGAAATGTTGACAGTGGCATACGGTGAAACTGTTCTGAGTAAAAAAAATGTTTACAAACTCTTCCAAGATGGCCGGGAAGATGCCAATGACGAGCCTTGCTCTGGACGCCCAAGCACGTCAACAACTGATGAAAACGTTCAAGCAGTGAAGAAAATTGTTTTGGAAAATCGTTGAATCACTATCAGAGAAGTTTCTGAGGATGTCGGCGGTATATCGCTTGGCTCGTGCCATGAAATTTTTCTAACATTTTGGGCATGAGACGTGTGTCAGCGAAGTTTGTTCCGAAATTGCTATATTTTGACCAAAAGAACCGTCGCATGAGCATCGCTCAAGAGCTGTTGTATGACGTCAACGTGGACCCAGATTTACTCAAAAGGGTCATAACTGGTGACGAATCATGGGTATATGGTTATGATATCGAAACCAAAGCCCAATCGTCCCAATGGAAGCGGCCAGAAGAGCCAAGACCGAAAAAAGCACTCCAAGTTCGATAAAATGTCAAAGTTTTGCTCACTGTTTTCTTCGATTACCATGGCGTGGTGCATCAGGAGCTCTTACCATATGGTCCTACGGTCAATAAACATCATCTGGAAGTTATGCGCCGTTTGCAAGAAGCAATACGAAGAAAACGTCCAGAATTGTGGAAAAACAATTCATGGCTTTTGCATCACGATAATGCCCCTGCTCACTCATCTTTGCTTGTGAGAGATTTTTTCGCCAAAAACAACACCACAATCATGCCTCAGCCACCATATTCACCGGATTTGGCCCCATGTGACTTTTTCTTGTTCCCAAAACTAAAGAGACGACCTATGAAAGGACGGAGATTTGCAACGATTGAAGAGATAAAGACTGCATCACTGGAAGAGCTCAGGCTATACCGAAAAGTGCTTATGAGAAGTGCTTTGAGGATTGGAAAACCCGTTGGCATAAGTGTATTGTATCTGAGGGGAGTTACTTTGAAGGGGACAGCATAAATATTGATGATTAAATCAATATTTTTTCTTAACAATACAAAGTCACCTTACTTTTTGAACACACCTCGTATATATGTCAATGCTGTTACTTACTGATGACTTGTGATATTAAATACCTATAATAATAACAAAACTGTTTTTTAATATTACTGCCTATATTTTAAGCCTAATGTAATTACTTTCATTACCCTATATTTGATTAAACTTGATTTGGCTATTTCTTTGAAAAAAATATAAACCCACTCCGCTGTTTATATGTATAGGGTGATGTTTTTAGAGGCGTGGTTTTCAAGAAGAGATAAAACGCATATAATTTGATGTTATGGCTAAGAATTTAGTTTTATTATAAAGATAAGGGTTTGCCATTATGTTTTAAAAATGATTTCGGGTAAGTGGCCGCCGCGGCTGACTCGAACTAATTCCAGCCGAGAGGCCCAATTTTCAACCACTTTTTGCAGCAAGTTGGGCCGTATGTCAGCAATAACGCGCCGAATATTCTCTTCCAAGGCGTTAATCGTGTCCGGCTTATCTGCGTAGACAAGCGACTTCACATAACCCCACAAAAAATAGTCCAGCGGTGTTAAATCGCACGATCTTGGAGGCCACGCCACAGGCCCACGACGCGATTTTTACTTCATTTTAGAGTGATTTTAAAAAAATTTAGAGTGATTTTTTCTAAATTTGCACTATTTGCAAAACGTTGTTCAGGAGTAAGTCTATTCATTATGAAATGGCAAACCAAACTGAGCATAAATCAAGTGACAGCTGTCAAAAACACCAACTACGAAAAAAGTAGTGCCAGATTGAAAACCACGCCTCTAAAAAAAAACATCCTATATATATATATATATAAAAAAAAAAAACAATATGATTATAAGCGCATTCGATATGCGCGGCACCGGTGAGAACATTCGATTGACGAACATTAAATTTAAACAAGCTTAATAAGTTCGGATACTCTACCTTATTGCAAAAAATATTGCTAAAACCTACATCCAAAAATTTTCTTCTATCATTTAAGCTGGTGCAATTATAGCAGAGTCCTGATAACTATTAAAATGTAGACTTCTATTAAATCTATATCTCAGTGATTTCAGTATTGCATGCGTACCATTAGCTGATCATATTGTAAATAGAAGGGGAAACGGGGAGCACTTCAAATAGCAATTCTTGCTGAGGGTCTTAAAACATCTTTAAAAATATGTTATAAAAATAATATATTAATAAAATAACATTTTATCATTGCGTCTTAAGTGATTTAATTCATTGTATAATAAGTTAATATTTTTTAAAGAAAAAATAATTTAATTAATATTATAACTTATTAAATGACTCTGTAATTATAACATAGAAATAAAAAGTAATATATTTTTCAGCAATTTGTCAGTACGTCCGATCCCAAAGGGGTTACGTTCATTTGCTCTACCAGGAGTACACCTACCGGCGAGCACGTTGCGACTCAGAAGGTCTGCAGACTTGGCAGTGTCCTCGGATGAGTCCGGTGCTATTGGTGCAGTGTAGAGCCAGAATCAAGACTATTCAAAATCGTGTAGTCTACGTGAACTATCACCCACATACGTGTATAAAACCATCAAAATTGTAAATCTTGGACTTATATACATATTTTATTTTAAATAAAATATTTTTTTCTTTTTTTAGTTATTTTTCTATTAATATTAAAATGTTACCATATTTATCTTGCTCTTTTTATATTATATACGGTTGGTTACTTTTCATATGATTTTAATTTATTTTGTAACTTATTGTTTTTTTTTTTTAAATGGGTATACTTTGATATTTAGTCCAAATAATAATCCAATATATATAATAGTAATATATCCAAGATTTTTGATATGCTTTATTTTTACTTTAAATTGACTTTGTGACTTTCAAGTCAATAAGGTGAGTAAATAAATTAACACTGAAAATTGAAACTATGAATAAACTATATATTGTTATACTGTTATACTGTTACTATATGTTGTTATATTGTTATACTGTTGTTGTTATATTGTTATGACTATATATTGTTATAGTTTTAATATGAATTGATGTTATATTATTTCCTAGCAGGCAACCTGCGGTTTGTCCTTTCGCGAAATGGTAAAAAAATGATTCTCTACAAAGGATACCCGCACTTCTTTAAGAGCATATCGAAAAAACTTGGCCGCACTTACTGGATATGCACGCGCCACTCAAGTAATTTTTGCAAAGGCTCAGTGACTTTAGACTCCAGTGACAATATTGTAAGGGACAATACTAATATGCATACATGTGACATTATTAATACAATGTCATTACAATACATGTGAAATCAATAAAAATAATATAATATGTTACTAGGTAATAATAAATTTTTGTTCACCTTGTACCAATGTAGCCTTTATGAACTGTTTTTTTTTTTTATTTTTAATCTTTCTTCAACATTATGTTTTAATTATCAATAAGTAAGGAGTGAAAAAACATGTTTCAAATGTTATATTGCCATAAACTTGCATGTTTAAAATTGTATTATGATCCTGTTAAATTATTTTTTGATATAAAAGCTGTTATATTAATATTGTTTGTATTTTAAAGGAGCATAATATTTTTCAATTTGAAAACATTTTTGTTTATGCAACCCATAATGAAAGTTTTCAAGCACAAGGTCAAAATATCTCCCCCATCCTAACCTATATTATATGTTTAATAATAACATATCCCCTATTTCACCCTCTTTGGGGTTGATTTTTAAAAAAAAAGTAGTCTATGTCTTCCCCTAGGTTCAAGCTATCACCATACCAAATTTCATCAAAATCGGTTCAAGGGTTTAGCTATGAAAACTTAACAGACAGACTTTCGCATTTTATCTTCTATACATACATTCCTGTATGAGAAGCTACTATCCCCGTTCTTTTAGCCATCTGTCCGTCCGTCCGTCCGTCTGTCCATCTGTTGCATCTTTCAACTCGAAAAGTACAAGAGTTACATTTTTGTGTGCAGATTGATGCTCTTGAAAAACAACTATAGTTTTTGTTGGTTGGTTGGAGGCTGGTCGAATAATATATAACATTAAATTCAACGAATTTTTAGTACTGATATGACAACACTGCTGTGGGAATGTTTTATTTAATATTAGTTTGGATATTATTTTTATCAACTGTTATATACGTATATTTTTTAGTTTCATGGTTGTTTATTTATTTTTTATTTGTTTAGAAAGCTAACTGGTTTTTTGCATTACTGCCGGCTAAGTCGCATGTATCTCAGATTCAAGGATCATGATTTTAAAAGCCGGCAGGCCAAATCTGACCACGTCTTCTGAGAATGTTGAACAACATATAATGAAGAAAGTAGGTAATATGCATAACACTAACTCCCCGACAACATAAGGCTCACGAGAATAACAATAAATCTAGTGAAACCAAAAACATAAATGATAAACGCGGAAATCAAATAAAAACCATATTTAATAAAAACTAGTAACTGGTAAGAGTGCAATGAAACGCATTGATTTATTACCTACTTTATATTGTTCAAATCTTCTAAATATAATGAAGCCCTTGTCGCACTTTTTTTTGAGAGGTGAGGTGAGTGCCGAGAATACCACTCCAGTAACTAACTATAAGAGAAACGCATATAAAGAACGTTAACAGGGATGCCACCTGCCGTTTATTGCACAGCGGCAGGACTGTGGAGTTGATTGATACCTTTCTCTGTACACAACGACTACAGGTTCAGAAATTAAACATCAGGGTTAATATTAAGGCAACCATTTAATAAGGTAATGGAAGTTACTATGAAGTTGTAAATACAATAAAACATGAGAATAATATGCTAAGAAAATATAGTCAGATTAAAAAAAAGAAAAGAGATAGAAGTTAGAAAATATATATATATAAATTGGGGAATAAATTGTCTTTCGGGTTGCACAGGGCGTTGTCCATAAAATGAGAGGCACAGAAAAGTCGTGGGCAGTTATCTTCTTAACCTCGTCACATTCACAGCACTGATTCTAGTGTTCGGGTGAATTTAAATAAGAATGGTCACTTTCCTGAGTGCTGAGATCCTTGGAGGTAGGCGACCGGCAGGGGGCATCTTTTCAAATGATTTGATGAGAGGGGAAGGCGGAATTTACACGGTTATTAGGAGAATATTACAATTATAAATTTATAAAGCGAGATATAAGAAGCACAGATTATGTTGATCTTACTGCATTATCTTAGCGCCGAGATTTGGAGGTTCCGAAATTCTTTCCATCGTTTCTTAGCGGTGTTCCACAGGGCTCGGTAATCGGTCCGGTCCTTTTCACAATTGATTGATCTTTTAGAACTCATTAAGTCAGGAAATAAATCATTTGCAGACGATACTAAGTTATTTGCTAACCCCTTAATAAGTAGTTCGCAATTACAAAATGACTTGAACAGAATCACCCTATGGACATCTGAATGGTTACTAACCCTGAACGTTGAAAAGTGTGTTATTCTGCATATCGGGAAGAAAAACCCAAAACATCCATACTTCATAGGAAACACTCGATTCAAAATAGTTCAGTCACAAAAAGATCTCGGTGTAACAATCTCGTCAGATCTTAAATGGGAACAGCACATCACCTCAATCTCAAAAAAGGCAAACTCCTTATTATTCTTAATAAGAAAGGCTTTCCATAATTTGACAGTGGACGTATTCTTAAAGATCTATAAATCATACATAAGACCAATACTGGAATATGCTTATCAAGTATGGAATCCCTATTTCACTAAAGACCTAGATCTCATAGAAAAGGTGCAACGAAAATACCAAGTCAACTGAAAAGTCTGGAATATGAAGAAAGGCTAAATATACTTGGACTGACAACATTAAAGCAAAGGCGGGCGAGAGGCGATCTTATAGAGACCTGCAGGATATTAACTCACTATTATGATGTACCAGATTTCGAAACCATATACACAAATAATACAAATTCGCACTTGCGAGGGCATCATTTAAAACTCTCAAGTACAACCGTTAGTTCTAATCCGAGGAAGAATTTCATGTCAAATAGAGTGGTGAATGCATGGAATAAGTTACCAAGTGCAGTGATAAGTGCCAGAAATGTGAACGAATTTAAGAACAGACTAGACAAGTTTATCAGAGACGATACAAGTGCAGATTTAGGCTTATCAGCATAAACTGCCTGCCTAAAACTAATAATAATAATATTAATAATTACATATATTAAATAGGGTCTTCCTTTTTTATTCATATATTACAGGTTATAAACATACATAGATTATGGATAAACATAAATTTATTTATGCTACACCCTTCGCAGCTGTTAAAAGTGACCCAAAAACAGTATTTATTACACAATTTTATATATCACATATAACACACATCACACCACCACATATCACGTATACTATTTTTGTCCTGTATCAATTAATTTAATAAACTTTCCCAAGTTACCCAAATATTTTTTGTCTGTTTTCATTATTTTCTAGTAATGTTAGTAATGTGCATTTTTTAGCTGTACTAGCACTTTTACCGCCGGAGGCGAAATTCTTTTGAGGTACCTAATAACTTTTGTTAGAAAATCTAGGCAAGCCCGGCTCTTCGGCTTCTATGCCGCCGCTGGTACTAGTAATGCGCATGCATTTTATTAGACTTCGTTTCAAAATTATCCGAGACTTATACTATACTATAACTGACCTTTGTTACTAACATTATTCTTATCGCTTTCAGACATTGTTTACGTCCAGTCACTGCGAGGTTCCATTCATATGCTGTACCAAGGATACACATATAAGCCATCAACAACTAATGCCTTGGGAGTGAAGAGCTGGCAATGTCCTCGAATGAGCGTTTGCTTGGGTAATAATCAGTGCAAATCCAGGTGTAAGACTTTCAAAGGGAAAGTTGTCTCTCTGGGTGTGCATCCACATACATGCATTAAACCAAAAGGATATTCTAATTTGATCACTATTAATGAAGCGCAAATAACTCTTAAATATTAAGTATTTATTTTTTTATATAAAAATTATATAAATGATTGCACTTTCATATTAGCAACCAGACATTTCGTGCATGAAACACTCAAGATTTGTCACTTTGCTCTTCACTGTTGAAATGATGATAACTTAACTGATGATAACAGATTTAGGTACGTGAAATGCATCAGACTGTTATGTTTTTATTATTATTATTATTGTTTGTTGAGCAAGCGACTATTTAGCTGATATGATCATATCTCGTTCACAGTTACTAGCGATTTGCCTAGATCAGGGGTGCTCAAACGGTCGATCGCGATCGACCGTTTGAGCACCGTGCAGAAAGCTAATATCTATATATGCTACGGTACGCCCTACCTAGGTAGGTAGGGTGTATCGTGTATGTACGACAACCCTGCATCACACACACTTGCAGTCTCTCAGAGTCGATCGTAAGTAGTCTAAAAATATTGAGGTAGATCGCCAGCAGTTCAAGTTTGAGCACCCCTGGCCTAGATTCAAGAAATTTATCAAGGCGGTTCTTGAACTGGTTTACACTTATAGCTTCCACCACTTCTTGTGGTAGCCGATTCCAATTATCCACAACTCTATTGGAGACAAAGTTCTTCCTAGGATTAGTAGAACAAAAAGATTTAGATAACTTCATTGAATGGCCGCGAAGTTGCGTGTTTTGGTTAAACATGAATATGTATTGTATGTATTGTGTATGTATGTTTGTATTGTATGTATATGTGTTGTATCGATTTATGTCAAATTACCAATTTAAATAAAAATATATGCCTATTATCTTTTTTAATATTAAATATCACACTTTAATGGTAATGAATAAACCCAACAAAAATGTAAATTAAATCTTCATATTAAAAATGATCAGTAGATTAAACATAAAAATTACTAACAAAACACTATCACCCCAGAAATTGAATCATACACCTTATGAGATAAAAGATTCAACTCCTGAATCAATAAAATTGAAATACAGATGCTATGGCTAACAGAACTGTAATCCATATTTTTTGCACTGTAACAATAAAATATGTTTTTTAATAAACATATTTTTTAAAAATTGTAGATACAACTATTTTACTTGTGAACCAATGATTGCTTAGTATTTAAAACTAATTTTCAAGTTTTTAATCAATTTTTATAGGCTTCTTTTACAATATTGGAATGATTCAATATTCAAGATTTTTTTTCAATAGAAATCAAAGTTCAAGATTTTCAGACATCAAAATGTAGTGCTATTTACTTCCACAATTTGTTAACTGATCAATTTTGATACATTAATTCCTTTTACATTCCTTGTATACAACATTTATTTTCAACATAGGTTTAATATCCTAAGATCACTCAATATTAATAACTAGTTTATCCAGTTATATGTTTGCAAATATGAGTTGCATGAAAGTGATTTTTTTTTTGGAAGCCTTTAATTATAATTACCTAGTATTTTAGTTTTTTTTACCTCATTAAATATATAGTGCAGAGTAAAATTAACTTATATAGCTGTGTTAGTAAATATATATATTTTTTAATATAATCTGTTTGTTTCAAAACATTAGAATTTAAAATGTAAAATGTTAAAAACAGTACACTTACAATAAACAGTAAACAATACACTTATTGTATTAGCGTGAATAAATAAATGTTTTGTATTGTCAAAGTTGCTATAAGATTTAAACTTGATTTTAAACTGTAGCTGGATGTGTAGAATAAAAAGTCTAACAGATACTCATATAACTGTATGTGGAAACTATTGAAATAAAGAATAAAACAATTGAAACTCTTTAGAAGCTCGCCACAAAGTGAATACTTGGCTTGATCCATCCAGAGGTCACAAACTCAGCCAGAATATTCTATTGCCGCTAAGAATATTCCACAACGCTTTTATTAACACTGTCGACTTAGCTAATAGTTAAGCAACAAGACATTCACCAACACTCATAATTCAAGCGATATGATAAAATAATAGCCGTTGTTGTTTTTATTTGCTTTTTATGGATGTATTGTTTTTTATTGAAATTGAGATCTCTTTTGTGAATGGTGGTTTTATTATTGTTGATTTTGTAGTTTTATTATTATTTTATTTTAATAATGTAAAAAAGTAACTAAGAAATACAACAAAAATTATTATTTAAATTTGTTTTTATTCTCATTTCATACCTTAAAAATGACGAACTGAAAATACATTTGAATAACAAATGTCAATCAAATTGTCCATGCATTAAAAGATGCTACACTGGTCTAATCGCCTCTTGAAACGAAAGGAAAATATTGATTTATGATCGAAATCTCAGCGCAGATTTCGATTCATAAGAAGTTTAACAATATATTATAACGGCCCTAACGGCCTGGTATTTGCGATAGTTACAAAAGCAGATGACATGGCATTATAGACATTGCTGAGCGGAAAATTCTTTGCAAAAATATAATGAATAAAATAAAAAATTAACTGTACCAGCTATATGATGACTTTCGTGTTTTTTTTTTAATTGGCATTTCCACCCTCTTATGGAATGATCTTTGCTATAAGATTTATGATTAAAAATATTAAATGTCTAGACTAGGCAAGTCGATGAATCTAAGGATAATTTTAAAAATATTGAGATTATTGGAGAACAGTAAACAATACATATTCGTAGGGAATGGAATGGAGTGATTGACTACGATGGTTAGGTGTAGACCTAACCTATGAATTGTAAGTGATATTTGTAGATACAAGATAAAAATATTTTTAACGAATGAATAGCCTCGAACACCTACACATTTGTTTTTTGTTTGGAATAAATTATACAAATAAAATTCAAGAATTCATATTCATCTTAGGAATTGTAACATTTTAACTACTCTTTAATTTTATAATTGTGTTTTTACTACATACTTTCATAGGAACTCCAATATTATTAGCTACTTCATTTATTAAAGCACAATACAGTGGTGCCTCGCATAACGAACGCCTCACACAGCGAACGCTGCACACAACGAACTTCCTTTTCGTTCATTTCACGATTCATACAACGAACTTCGCTTCACACAACGAAGTCGCCCACTTCACACGATCACTGCCGATTAATTGCATCCTCCCGCGCAGGCAGTCGTTAGTCACTGAGCAGTACGCTTAACTTACGCACGTATCGCAGCAATCGTTCTTCATTACGAATTAAATCGCACACGTACACGGCAGTCGTCCTTTTAAGATAAACTCAACATTTTTTTTATATGATGGGTTCTAAAAAAAGCAGGAAGGTGATTTCTCTTGAAATGAAACAGGAAATACAAGAAGAAGAAAAATACAATTTTGAAAAGGAAATTAAAATAATTATTTTTTTATATGAAATAACTAAATACATTAAATAAGTAAAATATAAATAAAATGATTGGTTTTTTTAAAAAAACTCGTAGAGTTTATTGCCACATGTTGTTTTTCTTTAAAAACCTTTTTTATGAAAATATAATACTGTTATGATATTATCAATTTAGTTGGCAAATATGCTTGTCTTTGAATGCAATGATTCGCGAGTCAATAGTGGTGACAGTTGCCTTGCAGCCACTTCCGAAGGTTGAATGCCGGGAACAGCGCCAAAGGAAGGCTCCGCTTGTGTGATTGTATCCTTTGTAATAAGTGTAACCGTTAAGCAACAGCAGAATTGTTCCCCTCCGTGAACGCACAAAGGAAAAAGTACCTGTTAATAGAAAGACAACTTAATAAACAAGTAATTTTTTTGCAAAAAACCAACTTAAATGATTATTGATTAAGTACAAAATCGGCCTTGTAAAATCAAATACATCACAAATAAAAATCAAATATCAAAATAATAAAACAAGGCAGAATGTTGTAACAAAGCTAAAATTATTTGTAAAATTGGTTGACAAATATTTTTTAACCTATCATTATTCTTCAGTAGTATCAGTAGTAGTGGTATTTTTTAACCTATTGCTGATAAAAATTGTGAATGTTATGAAGATTTAGGTACTTCAAACATATTTTAATGATTATTATTATTATTTATATTAGGCAGGCAGCATAGCTGATAAGCCTACATCTTATTTAGTATCAAAGTTATTATTATTTTACCTTTTTATTTATTTCATCATTTTTTTTCCCTAAATGTTCACCTAGATAGTTTTTAAATTGGTTTATTATCTTTGGTCTTATGACACTTTCTGGCAATCCATTCCATGCTTCCTTGACTCTGTTGCTGATGAAGTTCTTCCTGGGGTTGCTTGAAAAGGACGTTCTATCTAACATCATACAGCACCCACGTAGTTGGGTGTTTTTATCCAAAGTGAATTTTTCTCTCAATTCTTCATAGATTTTTTTTTTATCTCCGTGCCCGGTTGAACAATCCATGTAAATGTTTTCTCTGAGTCTGAATTCACTCACTACAGAAAATTATGGATTCAAACAAATAGTTTTTTAAAAAAGCTCCAACAATGCAGTTTCTATGAACGATCGAAGAAATTTTAAGTTTTATCAAAATTTACAACCCTATAATTGATTTAGCAACCAACTTAACTGACGGTGTATTACATTTTAGCATAGTAAGAGGTATTTTGAGGAATAGTTTAATATGGCATAGGCCTATAGAAATTGGTATTGCCGGTCATCGGTGTCCATGTTTAAAATCTAACCATTTTCTTGACCAATTAAATGGGATTTTAAATGGGGTTTTGTTCATTGTAGATTTCTTCAAAGGCAATGGGTACCTAGTTTTTTTGTGATGTTGGTCAATATTCGTTAATCAAGACACCCATGCGTATATATCCCATAGGAAATAAAGAGTGTTTATTAAACTTTCGACTAAAACGTCTAGCTTAACAGCAGCTAAATTTGCTGCCTTCAAATTATGGAACTTCTTATCGCCACCGCTAAAGCAATAATCTAGCATAGTTTCATTATGTTCAATTTGATTGTTGCAGTTACAAAATAATTCATAATAGGTGAAAATGTCATTATTTATATTATTTTTGAACCATCCCTATATTTATGTTAACATTTTTTTATTCTATTTTTATTTTTACACTTTTTACATTGTTGTGCCCCTTACCCTTTCCTTTATTTCCCTATTTTTATCTTGTTTTTAAGTCATAACTTGACTTTTCTGTTTTAAAATAAAATTGTTTTCATTTTTAATTATATTTTTTGTTTTTGTTTTTTTGCTGAACACCAATATTTAGCTATTTAAACAAATAAGGAAGCTGAGCGTAACTTATTTATTGAGACGTCTGAATTTGCATGACAAAACACGGCAATTATATTAATTTTAAAAAAAAAAACAGGTAAACAAGCACCCAATATCGGGTAAATAATTAGATCATAATAACCTACAAAATAGAAAATAAAGTTTATTAAATATGGTAATTATTTATTCTCTTAAAAACAAATTTTACTTGTATTAATGACTTAAAATAGAAAGAAAAAATAACATTATATTTAACAAGTGATAACATATTATGAAAATATCTTGTCCAAAACTCAATGTGGTGATTTGGTGCGCAGGAAGAGATAATAACTAGGGGTATACAAAAAAGTGATGTCATTTTACAGTGACATTTTATACGTTCACTGTCACTCTATCTCTCTATTTCTATCTATGCGAAAAGTGACTTTTAAGTCTGAGAAAAAACCGTCATGACGGTGTTTACTGCTGTATAAGTGCATTTCAAGTTCAATAGAAAATGTGAAAACTTACTAAATGCAACTAAGTTTTTATTATTTTTTCCTATTTTCAAATGTATTTTGGTTTTTGTGTATGTCGTGGTGTTTTATTTCAATGAATAAAGACGATAAGAATTATAGTCTAATAATTGCTAAATATTTTTTGCATATTTCAATTTTTATTTCAACAAGTCTGCACCAAAACTAAAAGTGGCATTATCTCTGTAATACACAATTATTAGACTTTATTTTATTATTAGACAATTATTATAATTGATATCTGTAATTTTGTTAGTTAATCACTTTCGCTCTATGACCACGATATATGGTTATGGGAACACTGTAAAACCATCTACGTCAACTTGAGTTGTAGATAGTTATGACTAATAAAATTTATATTGAACTATCTAATCTGTTTTAGCTGAGTTGGTCTTACTTATATAATATGTTTTATCCATATATAATTAGAATATATAGATAGCTTAGAATATATTCTTTTAGATTCTTTTTAAAAAATCATTGGTTTAAATCTAGCGCTGGATTTTATTACTCTTCACAAGAACACCACAAGAAATAGAAATAAGGTTTCGCTTCAGCAAATGGCGTTGCTGCTCTGTCAACCATGGTCTGAAATTCCCGCTTAATCGCAGAATATATGAGGGCATTACCAAACACTTGTGAGGCCTTCAGATATCTCAGCAGCTCATGCATAGCCTCTCGTAATCGAAGATTTGTTGCTTTATTGTTATATAGGAAATGTTTCAATATCATAGATGGTTCTGGAAGGTAGGTTTGAGGGCTTGGTTTAGATTGATTAATTACTATGAGGTTAGTAGTTTTAGAGATCTTTTTAGAGTAGGTATGTATGTATTAGTCTTGATATTTGAAGGTAATTTGCCTTTTAGTTTATAATAGTTAGGTCCAATTCAATTCAGGTTATGAGTTCATGGAAAGCCTTAAAAGAAGTAAAGCCTGCAGAGAACAAATGCCAAAGTATTAAAAAATCACACTTTATCGTCACCACAAAGATTATTGATGATATTTAGGAATTAAAAATCAATTTTCAAACATTCTTTATTTTTGGCGATTAGAAGTTTATAGGAAGCTACGAATCTGTGCAACTGCCTTTAGGGAATCTATTGAGCATCAATACAAGAATATTTTGTTTGCCAAAAATAAAGTGTGCGTTTAAAAACAAACTGAGTATATCATGTCAGGATTACTAAAATATTGTATATCAAAATAGTCTGCACCACATGTTAAAAGGCTAATTTTACAACTATAAATTGCACCAGCAAGTATGCAAATTAAGTTAAAATACTCCCAGCTCATTTTCCCCAGTACAGTTGAGTAAAGTAAAGGATTCAAATTGGCAATGCCTAGTCCTCGAATATGTATTTCCTGGTATAAGGTTTTAAACCAAAGATTCAATCTATTATACAACAAATACTTTCAGGCAAGTTGAGGCGGACAAGCGTGGGATGGTGATATATAAAAAAATGTAACCTTTTTAATTTAGGACTCAGTGCGAGTAGCAAAGATGAATGAAGATTAATTAAGGTTGAAAATATGTGAATTTATAAAAAACCAAAAAATTCAGTGCCATAATTTTTTATAATTGCTAAGGACCTTGTCCTTAGTAACCATTTTGTCTTTAAACTGAAGAACTAAATTTAAGAATTTCAAGTGGTAATATCTAAAGGTACTTTATTGTAAAAAGATTTTGTATTTGTATCTGGAATTTGAAGTGTTTGTCAATCCGAGGTAACGAATAAAACTTAATTTGAATAACCTTTATTAAAAAAAAATTGTTGGCATTGGTGTAACAATATCTGCGGTTCGTATAGAACTTTATTAAGATGAGTAATCATTTTTGCTTTGCAATAAAAACCTTTTTTAGAACATCTCCAAAATGTCAATTGCTTCTCCTTGTTTTCCCTATAAACCGAATAACTATATCCCTTGTACATCAGAACGACGTGGCCTCGTCGTGACTTCCTGAACATGACGTCATCTGTAAATTAAATAATTAGTTTCAAATGAAAATTATTAAACACAACTTACACCCCATTTCTTACTTTGTTACGATTTCTACATACCATAAAATCGAGACCATAAATTTTTACTCCATAATGACTACGATGACAAAGGGTTTTTTTATTTTAAAGGTATTAGGTATTAAATCAATAGACAAATTAAAAAATTACAGAAAATGGTCTGCATACATTCAAGTTTCAATCACAGTAAATAAATTTTAGCCATGTGATTGCTTCTTCGTTTATTTCCTTAATGAATAAAGTCCTCAAACTTCTCCCGTCCTGGTTGCGATGAAAAGTCTGCAATTATATTGTGTGAGGCATCATATGTTGAATCACAACCATAAGAGGGACTACTTTCGAAGTCGCATTTGAAATCATCATCTACAAAACTGGTTTATCCTACTCTACGAATTATTGGCTAGGTCGAATCCAGGAAGCTTGTTAATTTCGCTGCCAGGGTCATCCATCTTCCCAATACCAGGCAAGTCCAAAGACACCTTCCCAATTGTGAAATCTTTACATATCGGTAGTTCAAGCATAGCTTCTAAGTTTTTCAAAAAAAATTGTGTTAAATCTAAGTTGAAACAATGTATCAATTGGCAGTTATTTCAACTTCGGAGGACGTATTGCAACTGAAATTGTTCCCATTGACCGATCTAACTGGTATCTATCAGATATTTGTGTATTCTATAGAGCCCTCTACATCTTGGAGATCTGAATCCTTTACATCCTGAAAAACTTGTGCTAGTAGTACATTGGTTATAGGTCGCTTCGCCACCCATTTCCAGGCCTTCCAGTTCAATTTTTGATATTTTATTAAAAAACCTATCCATAAAGCCGTAGTCAGACCCTGAAGACGACATTAGCGGCACTCAGAATGGAGATCAAACACAAAATACATTGATAATCTGAAAAGCGTTACGCAGTTTCCACTAGTGGGTCAATTTAATAGCTAAAATTATGGGACACTTTGCTTCTCATCTACCTACAAGGCCAATCGAGTCCCCGATACATTCAATCAATGAAAGTTTTGTCTATATGTGTACTCGGCACCCGGGGTTATAGTCAGATCTTGCAAATAACATTCGTAGTTGATTCATAGGGTTTTTTTATTTATTTAATTTCTGATGAACTTGCTGCTATATATTTCTTTACAACCTTGATATTTAAATGGTGCGGAACATCCAATAATTAAAGAAAATGGTATTTAATTTTCTTTTGTAACTTTTGTCTAAGATGAAACCATTTTAAAGTTTTCTTCTAAAATTTTAAACTATTTTATAATATTAAAACTACATAATGTATATAAAAGTAGTTCATAATATATGTTAACCACTTCTGTTTATTTAAAATAAATACATTTTTAGTTTTCACAATAATTGTTACAAAAAAGGGTGACATTGCATGAGACGGTGAAGTAAAAAGTGATCAATAGATATATAGGTTGTATTTAAAATTGCTACTGTTCTTTCAGGAGGTTATTTTAAATAAATAACTTTAATCAGAAAAAAAAATTGTGTCCTAATTATGAGAATTCAAAATTTAATAGAAATCATTTTAAATTCTGAGAACGCGGTTGAATGCATATGACAGGAGGTCGGGCGGTCCCCGTCCACACTGTGCGAAGTATTTTTTTAACATATTTTTAATAATTTAATTACTCGAGTACGGATTTTTTTTTTAAATCATATTTTTCTTCGTGAGACCGGATTACTTTTAGAAATTGATCAACCTCCTAAAAGTACAATAGTGATTTTAAATACGTTCTCTATAAGTCGGTACATATTTTATGGTACAGACCTCAATCAAGCTTCGGTGCAATGCCGAAAACATGTATGCTTGAAATATGTTTTATCTGTAAAAAAAAGTTCATCCTTATAAGTAGTGCATCTCGCTTTGCATGTCGTGCTTGTTTTGGAACATCTCCAATATTTTAATTTTTTTTCCTCGTTTTCTCTGTAGTTGCAGAAAGAATATCCATATATTATTAGGAGATTGCGGCCCGATCGTGATTTTCTGTAAAAATAAGTTTCTGAAAAAGATAAATTATATTTAGTATACAGGCATACTGATGAACGCGTATCAATATAGAGCATTACTGAATGTTTCATCATTACTGAAAGAATCTTATTTGTGTCGATAACACAAACGACAAAAACTAACGGAATTTTTTATAATTTTTAGCCAAATTTTTAAAATTAAAATTAAGTTTGATTTAACACAAGTACCCATGAAAATTTTCATATGTAACAAGGCACACCGCACAAAAATCAGCCACAGTATGTGACTATCAACAAACTTTCAACAACGCATCAAATTTTATTTTCAAACATTAAGGGTCTCAGGCTACAGATGCATATCAACGAAGAAGGTATTTCTTTCTTTTTATATATCAGTGCCAGATGGGCGTAAACCCATATTTACCAATCTTTTCCCATACCCATAAAAAATATAAGCATAACATTAAAACTTAAATTGTTGTTGAGAAAAGATGAGAAACAAGAGACAAAGAAATTGTAGATGAAAATCTTTATCTTTATTGGAAAATAAGCAATACATTTTCCCTTCCTTTTTTGTGTATTAATTTTGTTATTTTTTTACTTTTTATCATTTTTTTTATTTTTTTACCTAAATATTTTTTTTGTGTAGCTGTTTTTTTTTTAATATAAATTGTGTAATATATAGGGTGTTTTTTTTAGAGGCGTGGTTTTCAATCTGGCACTACTATTTTCGTAGTTGGTGTTTTTAACAGCTGTCACTTGATTTATGCTCAATTTGGTTTGCCATTTCATAATAAATAGACTTACTCCTGAACAACGTTTGCAAATAGTGCAAATTTAGAAAAAATCACTCTAAATTTTTTTTAAATCACTCTAAAATAAAGTAAAAATCGCGTCGTGGGCCTGTGGCGTGGCCTCCAAGATCGTGCGATTTAACACCGCTGGACTATTTTTTGTGGGGTTATGTGAAGTCGCTTGTCTACGCAGATAAGCCGGACACGATTAACGCCTTGGAAGAGAATATTCGGCGCGTTATTGCTGACATGCGGCCCAACTTGCTGCAAAAAGTGGTTGAAAATTGGGCCTCTCGGCTGGAATTTGTTCGAGTCAGCCGCGGCGGCCACTTACCCGAAATCATTTTTAAAACATAATGGCAAACCCTTATCTTTATAATAAAACTTATTAAACTAAATTCTTAGCCATAACATCAAATTATATGCGTTTTATCTCTTCTTGAAAACCACGCCTCTAAAATCATCACCCTATATAAAATAAGTTATATTATTTTTAGATATTTATTTCTTTTGAGTACATTAAATAATAAAGTCACGTACCTAAGTATATGTTTGTTTTGTAGTAATTAATAATTTTATATAATAATTTACAACAAACACAGTTTTCTAACTTACTTATTTTACTAATAATCTAGGAAGTATATCTTCTTACTCGTATTTCACTGTACAAGTAACGCATAGGTACTTTATCCTCCAAGAAAAAATAATCTTTATTTCTTCCAGAAGTTTGCTTCAGAAAGAAGTAAACCCTTCAACTCTTCTAAATACACAATAATTTAAAGAAATATAAATAAGTTTATATATAAGTTTAAGTCTATTTCTAACCCCTGATGCAAACAGAGGAGTGTTATAAGTTAAACGTGGCTGTGTATCTGTTAAACGTGGCTGTGATCTGTTAAACGTGTCTGTGTATCTGTTAAACGTGTCTGTGTATCTGTGTGAACCTAGCTGTGGCATTGTAGCTACCAAACGAACGAACTAATTTAATTATTTTTTTTTGAAAGGTGACTTGATTGAGAGTGTTCTTAACTATGATTCAAGAAAATATGTTTAGCCATTTGTGTGTCGGGGGTTTTTAATTTTTGAATAATTTATAGTCTCTGATTGCACTGTAATGACCTATATCTCCAGAGTCAAAGGCATTTTCGTAATTTACAAACGTCATTCGTATTTAATCTAACACCTTATAATGAAAATATAGACAAAATGTTACCTTTTTAGATTCACTAATTCAACTCATATCTCTGACTCCATAAAAGCAGCCTGTTACGCCCACATACACTCACAATTAAGATATTGAGAATTCAGTGAATTTTAAGTTATTTATTTTATAAAAAAGATTAACTCGAATTATTATGCAAGCGAATCCTTTAGATAAATGTAGGCCTTTATTTAAGAAACTTTCGTTTTTAACTTTAACCTCGATATATATATCAGAAATTTGTAAAAAAATATACAAAATTTTTTGAGCAAACTAATTATTCACATAACCATAATACGCAAAATAAACATGTTTAGTACATCCGAAGGCTCATAAAACCATCTTCCAGAAAGGTCCTCTAAATACATCTATATAAATTTGTGACTATATAAAATCTTAAAATGATATCTAAGATTAATGCATTTAAAAATTAATTTAAAAAATGGTTACTTAATGAAACATTTTATAAATTGGAGAATTTTAAAACTGAGGTATAAAAAATAAATAAATAAAAATTTAGAATACACGTTTATTTCTACTATTTAACAATGCAGCATTAAATAGTGGATGTATGCTTAAGTTTATTAGGGATATATATGTATAAAATATCTACTGTGCACCTAACCTATATTAGATATTATGTCCTTACTAAGTAAGTTGTATGTTTACTGGTAATTTATTATATTATTTTTAAGCGATGGCTTTATTATATTATGTTTAAGCGATGGCTTATTATAAGCTTTATGAGCAATGGCGTGCTTACTATACTTGTTAAAACTATATAACCCACAGTTAAACAATACAATATTTTGAATTTGAATTAAACTTAATTATTTGTTTTCATATAAAAAACATATTTTCTTGGCTTGGTAGGAATCAAACTGAATCATTGATCAATATCATATAGCAATAATTACATTCGTATTATACAAAAATATATCATATACAGGGTGTCCCAAGAACATAAACAAAAATTTAAGGGGGTGTATATGTTCCCTGTTACGAGTAAGAAATTATGTAACAAAATGCGAAAAATTTTCATCACCAAATTTATTATTTTTGTAATAAAATTGGTGTAAAACGATCTTATGAATCGATAAATCAATATTATCTGTCGACCAATAGCATCCCTCTTACAACTCCAGAGAAGGGGAAAGGAGTTACCCCTTCTTCTTAGACCGCCCTCTGTTTCGACCAGTAACATCAAACACCGATCATTTAGCTCCGCCCTAATAGGGCGTTTCGAACAACGCGGCAGGGCATTAACCTCGTCTCGAACGACCGCGGCCTACTGACCCAGTGACGTACTTATTAGAGGGCGGAGTCATTGAAAGATATCTGTTTTACAAGAATTCGAATAGAAACTTTAACATTTTTTTTCTCGAATACCATAATGAATTTTGATATAGTTTCTTAACAAATAACACCAAGAATCGTAAGACCTATTAGCTGTTCTTTTTAATGCCCAGAAGCTTGGGGCACCCTGTATAAATACATATTTAATCATACTAGGTAAATATTTACTCCTTATTTCCTATTTATTCTTCTATTTCTTAAATTTTCTATCTATTCACTCACACAACATTTTATAACAGGTTAACACAGACTATTTTAGTTATTATTCTGTCTTCATGTTTTAATAATTTAGTGCATTTTAAATCCTAAGCCTTTCTTAGTATGGGCGCTGTCTAGTAACATTTACAAATTAAAAACTATTATTATTATTTTGCCTTATATTTTTTTTAAAGTTCTCAAAATGAAATCACATCCAAGCTACGCAAATTAGGTTTATTAATTTTGACATTATTAAAAAAGCAATTTCACTGTCTCGATAAATTCAAAATATTGTTTATACACTTTTAGTAAAATAAGATCATCCGTAGCCATTGGAATTAGGTAATTCGCTTATAATACAAATAGAGCACAGTAAAAAAAATAAACATAATTATGTGTGACTATATAAAAATGAAGTGTGTACTTTACAAAGTTCTTTACATTGCCATTGATTATATAGTGGTTTAATGGATAGCCAACCTCAAACAATTAGTAGGTGCCCAAAAAATTATTTTGAGATGTAGATGGCGCTACTTTTGTGCCAACAAAATATAATAATATTAATAAAATAATTAATGTTAACATTGATATAATATTAATATTAATTATTATTAATTTATTAATATTTCGCTGGCAAATAGCCTGGATGCAAACCGCATACAAGCATATTTTTTTACAGTTTATAAAAGTTTAGCTTTCAATTAACAGATGGCGCTCTGTTTTGAAAAAAAAATCTGTAAGAGCCTAGAGAATATAGCCTAGAAATTACGATGACCTATGGATGGTTTTGAGAATTGATTCGACATCGTGCTTTGGCTATTAATGTTTTCCAATAATAATTTCCAATCTAAACCACTATAATATTGTAATAAATGTCATTGCTTACAATGTTCTAAATGGAGGTATTTTTAAGTTGTCCATCAAAGTTATAAGTTTTTATAAGACCTGAATCAGTGTAAAAAATATATTGAATTTATATATTTATTGCATATGTCGTAGACTTTATCAGTGAGTGTGGTTCCCAATAATGCTTAAAACTTTATTATTGAAAGTCTTCAGTGCTGATTTGCAATTCATTGTGGGCCTCTTAGAACAATACCATAAAGTAGAACCGTTTATATTAGAATTGTACTTCGTATATGAATAGTTGCCAAAAACTATTTTGTTGTTGCCTCGGCTGGTTTTCTCGAATCTTAAACCTGAAAAAAAACATTTATCAAAAGTCAGTCACTCCGTTCCTACTACGCATGATTACATTAGAAGGAATCAAACCTCATTTTCTGAGCATCTTGGTTAAGGTAAGCTAATATAATTGTCTGTTACCACAGACCACTGAATTAGGTGGTGTAAGCCAAATCTACGTACTGCATAATGTATCCATTTTCAGACATCGGAACGGTATTATTAATAATATACCGACACAAATAACACTGAGGCAATCACTTCCTGACACCGGACGGAGGGGCGGAGCTAGTTTTCGACTGACGGCAATGTCATGATTTTTCATATCCGCTCATCGCTTTTTCATCTCATCTCATTTCTAACACTTATGAAAATGAACCAACAGTCTAAAAGTATTTATTTTTTGCAACAGGTTCACCCAATATAGCAACAGAATAATTCTTTGCTCTCACTTGAATGGAAGTGACAATTGTTTCTATCTCCTTATATATTCTACCGGTGTTTTTACAGCAATGATACAATGTAGTACACATTTAGTTAACGCAACCTATCCGTTACACATTTAATTATTTAATTTACAGTTAATCAATACATGATTTATTGATTATTTCGAGCTACACAAAATATGAAATATAACTAAATAAATATACTTAACTTACCGCCCACCAAAGTCACTGATTTTTAAGACAAATAAAATAAATGCACCGTACATTAAGTACTTGATTTACACATACATAAAATAATGCAGCACATATTATAATACATATAAATATATTTACTTGGCATTGACGCTCATTGACAAAACATAAGTTTTCTTTATAATATGACAGAATGATTCCATAAAACTAGCTGAGTCCGATGAAAATTTGAAAAGTTACATTTCGGGTATTTTTATTAATGAGTATGATTTTCATTAATCTGGAGCACTTGGCCGTTGTAGGTCTTTAATGCTGCTCTGCACGTCATCGTTGGTCGTCTGGAGCAGTACCATTGAGCAGAACCATCTTTATTAGTTTTGTACTTTATGAAGGAATAATTGCCGATTCTTATCTTGACATTGCCTCTGTTGGTTCGACAATATCGAATGCCTATAAAGTCAAAATAATACACCGCATTCAGTCTGAGTTTTATAGTATATTTTTTATCTCTCTTGGAGGCTTTTAAAATAGAGGATTATACTTAGAAAATACTAGAATAATCAATGAGGATAGATATATGTAGATACTGTGGATGTGATCTCTCGTTAACAAGTGGTAAGAATAAGGTGAGGATAGAGATAGAGTTCAGATCAGGGTCACCAATTAGTTTATTGAGGTTCACAATTATCCTAACCAATTTCTGACTCAGTAGGAATTGAAATACAAATTAATAAATGACAGGTAATAGTTTTGACTCAATACAAAATAAAGACTTGTATAGGGTGATGTTTTTAGAGGCGTGGTTTTCAAGAAGAGATAAAACGCATATAATTTGATGTTATGGCTAAGAATTTAGTTTTATTATAAAGATAAGGGTTTGCCATTATGTTTTAAAAATGATTTCGGGTAAGTGGCCGCCGCGGCTGACTCGAACAAATTCCAGCCGAGAGGCCCAATTTTCAACCACTTTTTGCAGCAAGTTGGGCCGTATGTCAGCAATAACGCGCCGAATATTCTCTTCCAAGGCGTTAATCGTGTCCGGCTTATCTGCGTAGACAAGCGACTTCACATAACCCCACAAAAAATAGTCCAGCGGTGTTAAATCGCACGATCTTGGAGGCCACGCCACAGGCCCACGACGCGATTTTTACTTTATTTTAGAGTGTTTTTTTCTAAATTTGCACTATTTGCAAACGTTGTTCAGGAGTAAGTCTATTCATTATGAAATGGCAAACCAAACTGAGCATAATTCAAGTGACTGCTGTCAAAAACACCAACTACGAAAAAAGTAGTGCCAGATTGAAAATCACGCCTCTAAAAAAAACATCCCTATATATTTGTTTGACTACCTAGGAAGGTGTTTAGACCGGAAGCGCAGTGAGTAAAGACTGAAAGTACTGACTTCGAATATAAAAACTAAACCATGATAATTTACATCTAGTCTCAAGATGGTTTGATTCGACGTCACAACGTGTGAAATGCAACTGAGCATTTTTTCAAACAAAGCTAATGCTTGTGACTTTCAATTAGGAATTTGCAAACTAATTCACTTTAGTTGTCTTTGACATCAATGGAAAACTTCCAGTTAAACTGGGCACGAGAACTGGATATCTGGCAATTTCGCAGGTAATGCTTACGTTATTGTACTAAAAATTTTCTTTTATTTTTTTTGTATAATTGCCATTCGTGAACTCCAGTTACACTGATCTTAAGCATTCATTATTAAAAATTATTACATATAACAATATTTTGGAGTAAGCTTCGGGGATATTGCTGGTATTCTGTTTTTCGTAGATTTTAATCTATTTACGTTTAAAAAAGTCTTTGTTTGGGTTCATTCACGAAAATTTTGAGAAAGAAAACAATTGAACCCGACATTTTTCTTCCTAAAAAGCGTTGGATACCGGTTTGAAGTAAAATTAGCTTGTAAAGCTGAGTCCAGAACTTCCAGACTTATTAGCTTACAGAACTCCTCATACTAAGTAAGATTGCTTAAATGTTCTTTTTAGTCATCTTAAAGCTAAAAGTAATAATATGCAAGTTTCAATTATTAAATTTATTAATCGATATAATTCCCTAAAATTATCTCTGTCATTTTAAAATATTTTTTTTTCTGGGATGTAATTAATGATTGTGTGCTCCAATAATTTCGATGACTATGTCGTCGGCAGTGGTTTTCAATGCAGCTTTGCATTGCAGGTATACTCTTTTGGGGCAGTACCAGAGGGCGGAAGCACTATTGTTGTTGTTTTTCAGATAAGAATAATTTCCTACAATAATCTTCTTGTTTCCCCTGCAAGTTGTAACATATTGTATGCCTGTAACAAATTTAATGCACACTCAGTTTTATATAATCAAATTGTCTAGTATCTACACATCAACCTGGTTGATGCTACGACTTAATAAACGAAAAACAAATAGATATACTAGGAAGGGTGTACCAAAACGATTCGCTTAGGAGCCATTGTTTTAAAAAAAAAAACATAACATCTACATATTTAAGAAGCTAAAATAGCCACCAAGAAAAAAAAAATTGCACCTTTGATAGTAAATGAAAACTCGGATAGCTGCTGCCACAATAATTGAGATTGGAAAATATATATTTTGTAATTTAGTGGTTAAATAATACATAATTGTTGTTTGAAAATTTAGTAATATATTTATCCCAATTTAAAATACATTACACTGCCCAGTAGGCCTAGCTGTGGAACTAAAAGTGGATATATCGCTCGTGTAAATGCTCTTTTTGTACCTCACTCTTCCGTTTGCTCCTCACACTCAACCACGGTCGTTCAATGACCCGACTGCGTGATGCGACCTCGAGACCAACTTATGACTAGAAATACTTAATATTATCATGTAAAATTTACATTTTTTTTCTCATAAACCATGATGAATTTTGATATGAGGTCAAAACAAATCATATTTGAAATCGCAGGTCCAATGAGCAAGATTTTTAATTGGGAATAGTCTTGAAACACGGTGTATTAAGTAGGTTCATATAACGACTGGTTTCTTACACCTGGGACACATTCGTATTTATTTGACATTCGTGGGACACCGTCGTGTGTGTTCATATATGTTTGTGAGGAGGATGAAAACTTCCCAGCCTCAGATGGGTACTTATCACTAGCCTAACTACTCGAGCGTTTAGTCACCAATTTACGAGTATTTAAGGAAACTTTAAGGTTATTCGTTTCAGTAAGTTTTGAGTGATTGAACGATTAACATCACAATGACTGAGTCATTGATGCATCTTACAAAATTGGAGCACCGCTCCATCACCAAATTTCAGATAAAAAGTGGGAAAACTCTAATGTTTTTGAAGAGATGTCTACTGTTTAAAACTAAGCCTTCTTATACTACGGATAAATTTTGGAGCCTAATATTTTAACAAGAGTGTTAATTGAAGACGTTCCTCGCTCTGGCCGGTGAAACACGATGGTTACTGATAAAAATATCAAAAATGTAAATAAATTGATTCTGGAAGATCGAAGAATATAGATGTGGCAAATAGTTGAGGCTTAGCATGGAACGAGGGGGGAATATTCTTCAAAAAATCAGTACGCATTGGGTGCCGCAGTTTGTTCGCAGATCGTTACTACTGACAACATTTGGATTTTCCAGTATGATCCAGAATCAAAACAGAGTTTATGCAATAGGTGGAAAAGGCTGAAGAACTCCAAAGAAATTCAAAATCTGGCGATCAAACTCAAATCTCATGCAAGAGTTTTTTTTTCTGATTTTTTTTTAAATAATTGCTATGACCTAGTTCATATACAATTATTTTGAGCAACTGGGCCAAACGTGCCTGTCCTAGAATCAGGGGAGATAGTGGTAATGAAGCGTTAAAACCAAATCATGTGGGTGCGAACCCGCGACCTTCGGGTCAATAGTCCTAAGCCTTAACCACTAATCTACCACGAGCTTTATTGCTAAGGTATTCTATTGATTGATTACTTTGCTAAGAGTTCTACAATATTGAATAATATTATGCCCATCTGCTGATCGAAGTACGACAAGCCGAGGAAAAATCACAAAAAATGTTCCTTTTTTGCAAGAATGCTTTTATTCACACTGCTCGTGTTTCGAGGCGTGCCCTGAGGAAAATATGCTACTAAAAAATCAACCATCTACCTTATGGTCAAGACCTGGCCCCTAGCAATAATTTTTTCTTTAGTAATTTGAAGAAAGAAATAAGAGGAAGAATATTTGACAGCGATGAAGATATTCAGCGAAGGATCATTTTGAAGGCAAAGACCAAGAATATTTTTTTAATGACTAAAGCTTTGTACAAAAAATGTAAAAAATGCATTTAGCTAAAGGAAGATTATATTTTTTTTATTTTCTACTTTAGGCTGGGAGACTTTCCTAATATAAAGTCCTATCAACTATTTACTTTATCATGAGCAGGTTATAATAATTTAGCCGGCACAGATCTACGGCAGGGTGCTGGTATGCCTTTAGAGGTGCCTCCATTTAAACACTTCCAATGCATGCTCGTAATTCATTCGTCACATTTGTGATGTTCATTTTTGATCTTGACCATGTCATCTTGAGTCTGCACAGAGCCACTGCAGCGTGCTACAATGCCATTAGATGTGACTCCTCGTGAGCACTGCCAATGCTTCCATCCGCTCTTCAAATGTCTAGAAAAGCTGTAAGAATAGCCTTTATGGTAAATAACGGTTTTTCCCTTTTTTGATATACCATATATTGCAGCATCTGAAAAAGAATTTAAATATGTCATGTTGAGTGCTATCTCACTAGGTGATCTGGGAATATTTGTATAGAACTTCACGATAGTTGCTACTTAACTGGGTTATGACAAAAAAAATAAACAATTTGATACAATGGGTGCTACATACATAATTAGCTATGCTGGTAACTATTAAAACAGTATTTTTTCAAAGAAAATGTTAGTCCAAACATTATTATTATAAACTAACTGTTTAACTCTGGGCTTTGTCCCGAGTTGGAAGCTAGGGCCTACGGGCGGTTTAAATGGCACCTTCGGCGCATGATGACTCGTTTCTGTGGCTAAGATGGGTCTCTTTACTCCCCATCTTAGGGCCTTTGGGCCACTTACGTGCTTACTGTGCTATTTTTTAATGGCTCCAGGCTGGCAGTAGGCCCTGCCATTTAACCCCCCCCCCCTTTTTTCCCTCCTTTAACTGGATTGTCGGAAAATGGCGAAAAACGTGTTTGTTTATTTTTGAAGAAGAATCTAAATATTAAATTTCAACTTTGTAACACCTTTTGTTTGTGAGTAATTGTGAGATGTAAGTGTTCCTTTGAAAAAATTACCCCCCATCTTTTCAATTACCCTAACTAGATTTTCGGAAAATACATGTGTTTGCTTATTTTTTAAAAAGAATCTAAGTATTAATTTTCTCTCTGTAAATCTTTGGTTTCTGAGAGACTGGTTTCAACATAAAAACGTTCACCCCCTTATTTTACCCCCTTAGAAGGGGAATTTCTAAAAGACAAGATAAATGTACCTTTAAAATTTTATTTTCCTAGGTTAAGTTGTTTCAGCTGGGCGATGATAAATTTGTCAGTCAGGACTTGTTATTTTATATACAGGGTATCCCCAAACCATCCCTGAAAACTTAAGGAAGGTGTTGTGTAACCTATTATGAGTAAGAAATGATATGAAAAAATGCAAAAGAAAGTCATCCCCAAATTTATTATATTTTTAAACGGATGGTGTAAATTTGGTAAGCGCACGAATTCCAATGATGCACCGATTTTCCATTATTGAACGTAGTATTTAAGATGACCAGCATTTATCTGTACTAGTAGCGTTAGTGCGGTTGCTTGCTTTTGTGGTCTGTAATTGTTCATCTGCCTACCTTGCCGATTCAACCTAATTGGTTGGCGAGACGGGCCCTTTCAGTTTAAATGTACGAAATTCTTTCTTTGATTGGGAGTATTTTTTTCTTGATTTAAAGTCCAAACCAGGAAGCATAATATTTATTAAATAATGTGATAAGTATTGGTGAACCCCGATGTGAACACACATGTACTTCATTGTTGATTATCAAAGGTATTGGTGAACTGCCAACGTGAGCACTCATGTACCTTAATATTGGGTGCCAAATGTATCGGTGAACCCTCAATGAGAACACCCATATACTTTAATATTGAATGTAAAATGTATCGGTGAACCCCCAACTTGAACACTCTGACATTTACTGACAAATGTCGTTAATTTTTCTTGTCTGAAGAATGGTTTTTTTTTATGCAATCGTCAGTAAATTGTAGATGTCATGTAGATGTGTAGATGATTCAATCATATGCAAATCTAAAATATACCAGTGAATTGTACCGACTGCAATCAATCACATTTTTAGCTTCTATACATTCGTGTATAAGAAGCTACTATCCCCGCTCTTTGGCCGTCTGTCTTTCGGTCCATATGTCTATCCGTCTTTTAGTAGCATCTTTCAACTCAAAAATTACAAATGCGAAAAAGTTGATTTTTTCTGTATAGATTGATGCTCTTGAAAAAACAACCATAGCCGTTTAGATCACACCGGAGGCTGTCGGGATTACATTAAAGTCAAGAAATGTATAGTACTAATTGATGAAACTGACAGTTCGATAGAGCGCCATCATATTCAAATTTCAAAAATATGACAGCACGGCTGTTGGGACATATCATTTGTTACTGACCCGTTAAAATGAATATAAACTGTAAAAGAATATTCAGTGCCACATTATTTATAATTATTATTAAATAATACACTATGTACGTGTTTATCTATTTTTTATTTAATGTGGTTACCCAATAGAAATTGTACATAATACAGGTAATGACGTAAAGACAATATAATTAAAGTACCTATACATTCCTAAACTAAGGTAGCCCAACTAACTAATAAAGATAACGAATTAAAAAAAAGATAAAATAAATAAAAAAAAACGATTTTAAAATTAAACAAAAATACAAAAAAAGAAAATGAAATACAGCAATTTGACCTTTGATTATATTATGTTATCGAAACAAAAAAAACTGATAAAACACAGAACTAAACTAAGAATTTTGTCCGTCATTGAAAAAAGATTAGTTTCGGAGAAGTTAGTATTAAATTTATTACAAATTCAGTTAATACAAAGGGAAGGAGGGTTATTTCTTTATTAGCCAAAGTTTACAAAAAATTGCCAGTCATGCCAAAATTTATGATTAGTTTGAATGAATGTCATGATATCATTGTATGATTTTTTATTTTAATCTACTCTGACCTAAAAAGTAACCCACTCCACAGATACATCGAATGGGCTAAAAGTGCCGCAAGGATATAAAATGAAGCAACTTATAGCTACAAGGTGTCATAGCCATTCTTGTTTGTTTGCATTTCATAATTAAGTAATAACTTCATAACTTTATGAGAATGTATGTTCGTATCTATTGGAATTTTATACAATTTTAACGCACTTGGTTGAAATGCATGTGGGGATGCCAAACCACAAATTGTGATCTCGAGGTCGAGGCGTGGAATATAATCAATGTGATTGTAAAACGAAAGTCTTGACCCACACGCAATACCTAAGCTTTAACTAGGGTTATGTGAAAATCAATATAGCCATTTAATAAGCTTTCCATTTACTTAACTTTCAATCTATTTTTCCGCTATGTAAGACTAAAAACGGTTTTTCTTTCATAGTCCTTGTTTATTACTGTTCTTATCGATTTGAGTTTTAGTGTTAGCTTTGTCTAAAATTTTAATCATAACTAGGAAACATAAATAAAATAAAATATAAATAATCTGAAGTTTGTCAGTCATCATCGCATTACTTTAAAATACATACCTAAAAATAAAGAACTTTTATATTATAATTACAGTACTAACACATTATAATCAGAATTATTAAGAATTTTCAACAAAGGTATGGTTTTTTATATTTGTATTATTTACACCATTAAACCACTTTAAAAGTAGAGCATGCAGTATCTAAGGCCATAAGAATCATAACTGTGGCCAAACTAAGTTCAAACCAAGAACTTTGAATCTTACGCATAGAAAACGAGAAAAAAATGAAATATAGTGCATGGAAACTGTAGATTACCATGTGATCTTCAGAAATTTTCATAAACAATCTTACTAATTTATGGGAATTGTAATATATATTCTAAGCAAAGAAAAAGCTGCCGCAACAAGATGGATTAACTAATAGGATTTTATTCAAAACCACCAAACAGTCCAAAGAGAATGTGATTATCAGATTGAACGATACCAATCTAAATTAAATATTACTTTCAAGTTAATAAATACAAGAAGAGAAGCAACCAGCAAATATATAATGATATTGCCTAAATTGATTATCTTCTAAAACACGTGTGATGATCATTCTTGACGATCACTAGGTCATCAAAAGTCTGTACGGATCCGGAGCAATGTACCTTGGATATGGAGCCACGGGAACACTGCCAATGCTTCCATCCATTCTTCAAGTGCCTGTTAATACCGTAAGAATATCCTCTATGGAAAAGGACTATGTTTCCTTTTTTCGACACACCATATATTGCAGCATCTAAAAATAATCTATATTGTAATTTAGATCAAATGCAGTAATCACAGCAACTATAGTAGTTTTGTTTCATTACGGTCTCGCAACAAAATAATGCACAGAGAAATTGCATCTACAAATGTGAAGCAAATTTAAAAGTTTTGTACCACCCGGTACATAAGGATCGACGATTACGCACGAGAAAATTTAGACGTCAAAAGGCTGAAGTGCGTGTCATAATTATGACACACGAAGTTGCGACGTTCGCACCGCCAGGATTTCTAGTATCTTAATTAACTTACGACAAATTAATAAATATACCTATTTTTTTAAAATAAAAATTAAAACGGTTTTTAATGTTTTTTTTTTAAATTCCTTACAATTACATAAACATCCAATTGAGCATTTGGGAAGGTCCTGGGACACTCGGTATCGTTTGGTGTGGGATATATCATTTGAAAGCCTAATTTAGATTAAGCTTAATTAATGATTACAAAAACATGTAGATTACCTATATCAAAAAAATTATCAGGTGAAAAATAAATCTTTATTTCCAAGTGTAATGAATAAATAAAAAATTATGAAAGTATTGAATTTAATATAAGAAATGACACTAAACACCCAATATTTTTCTATATATTTAATAATTTAAAAGATATGCCGATTTTAATCACAGCTACGCAGACACCTCCTTCTTCTCTTAATCTCATCTTCGATATGGAATTCTTATGTGGGGAACAGCCCCATATATTGAAGAAATATTCACTCTCCAAAACAGAACCTTACGAGCCATTCTAGGTTTAAAAAAATAAGAATCTTGCAGACCTCTGTACGGTATATTTGTTCAGGAAGCTCTTTGCAAGTTCTTTAACAATAAAATTGATACATAGTATTTGGCAATATTTCATAATAAAGTTAAAAATACATTTACGCGAATGGTAAAAATATATGTTATGGTTTAAAAATCTGCGCTGAGTTTAAAGTACGATCTCAAATTCAGTAACTTTTAAATTATTTTTGACTTGGCTTCATATATCTACTCATTTACGCACAATCCTCCGTCTTAAACACAATTTTTGTGAGTGTTATTTTATCTATTTCTCTTACATTATAGATTTAGATATCTAAGAGAAGATATCTTGACAATATTTTGTACTAAAGGTTTTAAACCAACATCCTACGCGACATTTTCATAATTATTTTGCTGTTTGGATTCATATCTAACGCTTTATAAAAATAAATAAACCTTTCTAAATTTTTCAATGTTGCCAAAAACTATGTTTATACATTTTGTCAGGTTATTTTCCATTAACAAATTTAATTGAAGTGTCTAATATAACAAAAGTAAGGTAATTTAGCTATACAGATATATATTACAAATGTTATATAAATTATAACCTAAAAATCCTCATTTACTGTCGGCCTTAAAACAGGTGTACCCTAGGCAATTGTAATAGAGTCTTTACCAGCTGTGCTTCTTTTTTACTAAGTACTTAAAATTACCATAACTTATGATACTTTAGGTTTTAATTAAACAAAAAAAAAGCAATGGTGTTCATACACCAATTTTATATTTAAACATACATACGTTTGAGGTATTATTTTGTGAATTTAGGCCTCAAGCATAGCAAATTTGTTTAGTAGTAGGATAAGGCACATATGTGTCCATTTTTAATCAATATTTCCTTATCATAACTATGAATAGATCCACTGCAGCGAATTCTGTGGTTGTACTTCCTAATATTCTTCGAACACTGCCAAACATTCCAACCGCTTCTCAGAACTTTTTTAAAGGCATATGAATAACTTTGATACAGCAACATCACCTTGCCTTGCTTCGATACAATATACCGGGCAGCATCATCTAAATAGTTATTATAAAGGTTATAAATTATAAAGGTCGCATCAATCAATTAGAGAAAAATTAATGCTTTATCAAAGCGTAAGGTATCAGTTTTGAAACCTTTCAAATAGCATGCATCCTAATGTGTAGTGAGCGAATACCAACTTGTTGGTTAATCCGAACCAATTAGACGATTCTTATTTAAAGAAATAAATTTTCAATGTTTAGAGGTTAATGTTTTTTATGGGTTTAGAGGTTAAACTTTTCGGACAAATATGAGATCTGAGGTTTAATTATTTTATTTATTTTTATTATTCGCTAATTACAATATTCAGGAGCTAGCTCCAGTGATACTATTGAAATTAGTCGATAAGGAAAAATTAATGCTTAACAACTCGCAGCCTACGCTCAAAAACAGCCTTGGAACATGGAAAAGGGTTAAATACTGACCTATGAAGAGCATTCCGCTGGCGAATTGTTCTAGAAAGAAAATAATTGAGCCTAATGTTCCGTTTTCTCAATTTCTCAATTCTGGCCCGTAAGTGTTTTATTCGGCATAATTTAAAATTTTCAGTTTGAAAATGGATCGTTTTAATGAATAATGTTACGCCGTTACAAGCGTAAAAAATAATATTTTTATTGTTATATTACCAAGCTTTAAACAAACAGTAAATTTATGTTTTTTTTTTAAATTAGGTATTTTGCATGAATCCTTAGGCGTTATTACATTAAGTTACAGTTGATGCTTTAAAGTTTGTGACATATTAAAATAAAATTGAAAAATGTCGAATATTTAATAATTTTATTATGCAACACATACATAATATATTATATATTTTTGTATACACAAATGATGAATAAAATGATTGGTCATCAATTGTTATTTATTTATTAAATATTAGTATAGTATGTGATGTTGAAAGAAATGCGTCATATAAGATCAGAAACAATTATTTACAAAATAAATAAAATGTCAATCATTCTTTGATATTCTCGAAGAAAATAGCTAATTGTCATTGATTTTCGTCAATTCTGAGTTAATGGCATATAAAGGTCGCAAATGTGCCTATTTTTGATGATGACCTCTCCATATCGGCTCTGAATGGATCCACTGCAGCGAGTCCTCTGGTTAGGCTTATGAACAGTCTTCGAACACTGCCAATTATTCCAACCGCTTTTCAGCAATTTTCGGAAAGCGTATGAATAACCTTGATACACCAGCTTTAATTTGCCATGGCTGGTTGTGACATATTGAGCAGCATCATCTAAAGATTTATTCAATAGGTTTAAATTAAATATTAAATAGGTAAATATTAAATTGTGATGGTGAAGCATGCTCTGTACAGACCTACTCAATCATGGAACCTACAAAACATGCTTCGCTCAATGATTTCCAACTGATAAGCCTTGGGCTTGGTTGGGTCTTACATAATATACAATGTTTAAATAAATGAATAAAAATAAAAAAAAAATCATGTTTTATTCGTAATATAAAAAAAACACTCTTTTGACTGTCTGTAACAGGGGAAGATTATCTCTCGTTAACGCGTGGTAAGGATAAGATCAGGATAAAGATAAGAGTGCATTAGGGACAACAAGTAGTTTATTGAAGTTTCACACATTTATCCTAACCAATTTATGACTCAGCAGGAATGCAAATAGAAATTAATAAATGACCGGTAATAGCTTCGACTCGATAGAAAGTAAAAACTTGTATGTTAGTTTGACTGCCTGGGAAGGTGTCTATTCCGGGAGCGCGGTGAGTAAAGACTGAAGACTGAAAGTACCGTCTTCGATTATGAAAACTAACCGTGAGAAAGGAATTTACAACTACTCTCAAGTCGGTCTGGAAAGCAAATTTACAAACTAATTTAATCTAATTGCCTTCGACACCAATAGAAAAGTTGCAGTTAAACTGGGAATGAGAACTGAATATCTGGCAATTTCGCAGGTGTCCAACTCGTGGCAGCGGCATATGTTCAAAATAAAAATAAGTTGCTTCACTCTCCCTTTGTCTAGGCTCTTTAGGCCAACAGGTGCGAATTCATATAACACCCAAATTCTGAATACATCTTGCAGGTGGCATTTATGACACCTTCGGCATTCAGATAATTTGTGGCACATGAATTAGTTCTTTTACTCACCATCTCTCAGATCGTTTTAAACTAGACAAACAAAAGTATTTATAAAGATACTCACATCATTTCTGAAAAACGTTTCGCAGAACAAAATATTTTGGCCTGCGGATGACGTTTTTGGTATCATTGAGTACAGACTACTTATCCTTGGTCCTCCAGGCCACGTGGTACCGAACTAGATAAATATAAGTATAATATGATTTTTTTAGCGATATATGCAGACTCTTTTACAATGGACCCGAAATAATATTGCAATAATATCATTTTTTAAGTAATCAATGATCATTTGTAGACTTAAGTTGTCGAATTTTATATTATTACAAGCTTACAATGTTTGTATGTCGGTTTAGGTCAAATCTTGCAAGATTAATTAGAAACACTTTTTCTTATCCTACGGAGTTGAAATTTGAGATGTTGCTTCAGTTCCGATGACAATGCATTTTATGGTAAGCATGACCTGATTCTACACACAGGAATGCCTTCATACGAAGGAACTCCTCAACGATCAACAGCAGACACAAAATTCTGTTTACGCATTCAAGCACGCATTCAATCATAAAAGCTTGTTTTTAAAAATGTTTTATTACTATTCATTTTTATTATATCATTAATATAAAAGAATAGAGAATGACGTTAGATAAAATTCCCATTGTTTGATCATTTATTTTACCTTTCTTAATATGGGATATACTTTAGTGACTTTATGAACTCCGGCAAGTTTTGAGCTTTGAATGCAAATAAAGATTTTTTTTGTAAATAATTACTATGACCTAGGTTAGGTTGGGATAACTAGGCAAAATATACCTGTGCTGAGTCAGGGAGATAGTGGTAATGAAGTGTTAAAAATGGTATGACCATGTAACCGCTTAACCACTGGACTACCAAGATCTCTAAAGAGCTTCCTACGTTTGACACATAGCCGGAAATTGCAGATTGCTGGCAATGTCACACATACCACGAGACCACACATGATACTGCGGCTAGAGAGCTTAGGCTAAAAACAAAAACCTGGATACGAACCGCTCTGAGCAACCGTCAAGTGATAACTGCCTAAGCTACGGTTTTTAGAAAACTCTGAATCAGCTGTTTTTATGAACAAATATGAAAAGTACTTATGCTGTGGATTTGATGTCATGTGAATGGTAGAATAGGGACCGTATTAATAAATACTTAGATCTATTGTCTAGTACAAATTATCTTAGCAAGGCAATGTGAAGCAGTTGTATGAAGGTTACTAATACACATTTCAAAAAATGCTCAAAAGTGGTAGATGGCGATGGAAGCGATCGAAGGTCCAGTGCGCCCTAACAGAGGATCCGTTTAAGGCTGGTATAGGAAGTCTTTAAAAATGGGCAAATATGCGACTTAAACTACTACTGTCAAGTTTAAAATTAACAATAACTTTTAGGAATGTCTACAGATTTAAACAATACAAAAATATTCAGCTATCTTCATGTTTTAAAATTGTGTGCCATTCATATTGATACGTCATCCACTGTCTTCCTAGAGTATTCCTTTATGAAGTACATGCTTGAAAGAGTATGCATGTACAGATTTAGGCTTATCAGCATAAGCCGCCTGCCTAAAACTAATAATAATAATATTATAAACCAAATATAATTTTTGGTCATGGAAACGTACTAGAGAGTAGATTAACCTTGTATTGGTCAATATGAGATATGTATAAAGATTACAATAAGACTGCCATTTTCTGACCATTTTTTTGGTGTCCTCTCCCTAAATCAGTTTTTTAAATATTCTAATTTATATAAAAATAAATATTATTAATAAAATTAAAAAATGGACGAATGATAAATATATTTAATGATAAGAACTAAACAAATAATACAATTACACAAATATTTCAAAAATAATATAAACAGACAGCGAGAATACAGATAATTTGTAAAAAATAATAATATATAATACTTATATACTTCCATTTCATTAAAAAAAATTATAGTACTTTCTTATCATAATAATACTACATACAACATACTACCTAAAAGTAGTTAATGTTCCGTTGACACTTGTGCGTGTTACTCATGTGAGTGACTCCTGTACCAAAAGTGGTAAGAGTAGCGTAGCAGGGATTTCCTTTAGAACATCTCCATTTTCTCGATCCATCTTTATTCCAATAATGCGATGAGTAAGTGTTTCCCTTATACACTAGCAGAGGCTTTCCAAATCGAGAAATGATTATTTTTCCTTCTGATCCTGTAAAAAATAACATACTTATTACATATATTACAAAATGGATGAACTTTATGCTAAAATAGTCACCACATTCGATGAGCTTGACCTAAACATGTCAAAGACCAGTTATAGTCAACTTCAGCAATATTTTTAAAGCATCTAGTTGAAGTTAAAACAGTGTTAAATTCCTAGCGACATATTTGAATAATAAACTATACTGGCAGCTGCAATATGTGAGATCAACGCTTTCTTGAGCATGTTTTGCCCTTTTTTGCATAAGAAAATATATGAACGGATTACCCGTGATATCAGTTTATTATGGTCTCATTGAATTACACCTTAGATATGGTATAGTCGCTTGGGGAACGGCTCCATATGTGAGTGATATCTTTCCACTCCAGAAATGATCTGTCAGAGCTTTTGTAGGGGTGAACCAACGGGTTTCATGTAGACCATTGTTTAAACGAGTTGGTATTCTCATAATCTATGCCTTATATAGGGTGTTTTTTTTAGAGGCGTGGTTTTCAATCTGGCACTACTTTTTTCGTAATTGGTGTTTTTGACAGCTGTCACTTGATTTATGCTCAGTTTGGTTTGCCATTTCATAATGAATAGACTTACTCCTGAACAACGTTTGCAAATAGTGCAAACTTAGAAAAAAATCACTCTAAAATAAAGTAAAAATCGCGTCGTGGGCCTGTGGCGTGGCCTCCAAGATCGTGCGATTTAACACCGCTGGACTATTTTTTGTGGGGTTATGTGAAGTCGCTTGTCTACACAGATAAGCCGGACACGATTAACGCCTTGGAAGAGAATATTCGGCGCGTTATTGCTGACATACGGCCCAACTTGCTGCAAAAAGTGGTTGAAAATTGGGCCTCTCGGCTGGAATTTGTTCGAGTCAGTCGCGGCGGCCACTTACCCGAAATCATTTTTAAAACATAATGGCAAACCCTTATCTTTATAATAAAACTAAATTCTTAGCCATAACATCAAATTATATGCATTTTATCTCTTCTTGAAAACCACTCCTCTAAAATCATCAACCTATATATTCAGAAGTGTTTGTGTGAGTTCTACATTAATAAGGAACGGTAACACAGCCAGATTCATGATTACAATACACGCAATGATGTCAATTACATACCGTCAATCCGTCTTCTCCAAGTCAGTTAATTTAAAAAAACCAATAATTATCTAGCCGCACATTTCTCCAAGAAATTACTATAGGAACTAAAACACATTTCTAAGATATTAAAAAAAGGATTAAGAAATTTTTCGTTTGAGTTTCAATAATGTTTCTAATTCTTTATTATTTCTCATTATTTTTATTCTAAAACCTTAAATAAAATTTGTTTTATTTCTCAAAAAGAAACAAAAATCTATTTATGTTATTTTATTTTAATTTCTATATTACGTATGTTTGTTCTATCAGATTGGGCAATAGTTTTTTGTCATAATTTATGTCTTCCTATATACAGTCAAAGGCACTTGGAGCTTTAACCCGAGCATTCAAAGTTGAACTGAAACGCGTAAAAAAAAGAAAGAGATAGTACGTGTGTGTGTGTATTGTTTCTATGAGAACCTTCGCTTTCGCATCTACTTATGAGCGTAGATGAGGTTAGTATTTATACCTATAAAGCTTCATTTGCCCTCGACTGTACTGTTTGTATGTTTCGGAGAATAAATTATCTTATTTTTATTTATTTTTTTACAACATTAAAATAAAGAATTTAAATAAAAATGGCTTACCACGATCACTTAACGGTTTCGTAGTCGACGTTTAGAGTCGATCACTAACCTGAACTGCTGTTTTGGACCCGTACAGAGAGAGAGGCTTGTATACGCAGTAAGTATATGATAGTATATGGTAAAATTTTAGTATTTTGTTAAGAAAGTAATTAATGAATAATGTATTGATTGTTTATAATGTAGATAATAAATTTCCTTAGATAAGGGTTCCTTAAATAAGGGTTTGCGGTAAGTAAAATATGTGTATTAGCCACTATACTGTGTTTTCCATCTTCTGCCAACAAAAGTAAGAAAACTGAACAGCTGCCACTTTCATCAGTGTGAATGCGTACAATACATACAAAACTGTGTGTGTAGTTGTCGGATATTCGGTTGAGTTTTAATCAAATAATAATTATTTATATTGTAAGTTATTAAATATTAATTAATTAAGTAATAATTAATTATTGCTATAATTTCATAGATATCCAAAGTTGTTTGTAACTACTTACAGATAATAATCAATTTTAGCAGATTATTTAACACCAATTAAACTTTGAACTTAGTATATTTAAAAGCTCAAGATGAGTTTTTATTTAATAAAAATAAAAATATGAAAACTTAGGAAAATATCCATGAATGGTTATATACTAATAGGTATTATCTTACACAACAATAAAATATTAAAACTAATTTTTACTCACTCAAATATTATATCAAATTATTACTTTTATATAAAAGTTTTATTTAAATAGGTATATAATTATAAATGATTTTTATCCATAATTAGACACGAAATTTGTGTCTATTTACGGATAATTATCAATTTTATCAGTTGATTTAAAAATATTTAAACTAAATTGACTAAATTTAAGAGCTCAATGTGAAATTAGTTTTATTTATTAAAAAATATCAAGTGAAAAAGAAAGATCTTAATTCTTATAATGGTAAAAATGATTATAATTTATTATTATCTTGTATCGCACTTAATCTTTAAAAAAATCTATTATTATTATAATAAAATGCACTATTTTAAATGTCTAAGGAAATTCTCTAAATACTTTAAGAATTACAAAAATAAATGTACTTCAAGAGATGTTGCCAAATATATCGTTAAAGGAAAATATCTAAATACTAGTGGGAATCTTATAAATGGATAGGTCATCTGGGAAAAATCTACGATTGCCGTGAATTTCGGCGTTGTATGTGGGCGAGTGGTTGTGCTCTCCCATGAAGCGGACGACGACGTCGCCCAAGATGGATATTGACACCGGGCACTTGAACACTCTCTTCTTGGACATGGAGCACCTCCAATTGATCTTAGGCGGATGCGCATCTTTGTTGTCGTAGAATATGTTGTCGTCAGATACTAGCAGAGTGCCGCCGTGCGATGAACGTATGTAGAATATGGCTGACGATGAAAAACATATTTATTTAGTTTAATAATTTATTGTGCATTGACAACCTCAAAACAGAGAAAATTATTTTAAAGCGATTGATTGATTAATTCTCAATAATTAATATTTCAAAAATAGCACCTAAAGTGATTTGCCCACTTTCCTAGATAAATGATTTCGTATATACTCGTATATACCCATCTATATACTCGTAAATGTACAATGGCAATGTCTCATGATGATACAAAAATTAAAAAAACAAAATAGTTTCAAAATTCATTAGTCTGTACATATAATGAAAAATTAAGAGGTCTGGTTTCAATATCCAGTGGTGGTTGTTTCTAATATTTAAAATTTGTCAATTTTAATATACAAAGCTGTTATAAATAAACCTTCGTTAAAACCAACACATCACAGGATGGAATCACAGCTTTTTATTATTTTTTTCTGCAACTGTTATCTTCAATGCATTTGAATTAAAATTTACCAAAAGCTTAATAAGACTACATCAAATCTACTGTATAATAATTTTGTTTGTAAATATTAAGAAATCCATAATCCGATTTGCTACCTAATTAATTCTTAATTTTAGTCAATGTAATATTGATATAACTATGTGTATGTGTAAATAATGAACATCGTAACGTGTCCACACTTTTGTTTGCATCATTATCTATCAGTCCGTGGACTTATAAATTTATAAGTCCACGGACAAGTGGATGTATAAATTTTTCAAATTCTGGAGTAACCAAGTAATTGGCAAAATATAACGCTAGTTACTGTTTCTCCTGTATAGAGTCGCTCGATTAGTAAGTATTTCATTTTAGTTAAGAACATATATATATTAAAATTGTATCTTTTAACTGTCTGTATAGACTTGAAAGTCACCGAGTTTCAAGGCAAAATTAGCCAACCAAGTAGTAGTGGATTTATTTTACATAAAGTTTCATTTAGATGTACTTGTATTACTGTGGTAAAGTAAACTGAACATTAGTGGCTACTTTGCCACAAATATTTTTAAATTAAGGTATTTTTTTAAATAAAATTTATAAACTTTTGATGACCTCCCTTTTTTAATAATTTAACTACAAATACCAACATTCCAGATTATATTTTTCATAATTTAGCCTAATTTTAGGGAATTTCTAATAATAAATGCTTTCTTCATGGTCTTCTTCAGGTTAGGTTAGGGTAGGTGGCAACTAACAAAAATAAGATAGTTTTAAAATATACTTTATTTGCATAATTATTCAGTCGGTGCGTTGAAACATTTCTCTCACTTATTATGATAAAACTCATACTCAGCAGTGAGTGAACGTTTTCAGAAAATAAAGACGTTTTAACCTATGACTTTAGGGACAAACTATTTCATTAACTAAATAGTTTTATACTAGGCTAATCTGAATAATGATTAATTAAATTTGCAGACTTTTAAAACACTGTTAAGAGAAAAAAAAATTCAAACAATTATTTTAAACATATATACATCAATGGCTTACAAAAACTTGTGGTAATTAAACAAAAATGGTAATTAAACATATGTCAACATTTTCCACAACACAATCAACCCTAAAGAATTATTTTAAAAACAATGCGAACATTTGAAGACTTACATAGCTAAAGGCTTATTTGAAAAATATAGATCCAACTATTATATTATTGTAAAATAAATTTTAAATAATTTTATTCCCAATTATGCCGTAAACGTTAAACACAGGTAAGTGCAAGTATCCTTAAAGTGTTTGGTAAAATGTGTCCATATTATAATTATAAATTAATGCATGTTATTAATTTTAATAGTTAATAGAAATACAAATTACCTCGTTTGTGTAATTATTATGATTTCTATATTAAATAGATATTTAAATGTATTTTAATATGATGTATGATTCATGTTTGCGCTTGTTTCATTATTTTTTATTTATTTTTTTTCATTTTTCTACCACCTATCCTACAAAAAACCGCTAGATTACCAATTGCAGCATTCAAAACATTGTAAGAGAAATGTCACATGCAAAAAATTGAATTTTTCAATTAACTCGAAACTAACCGCTGAAAGTGTAAGTAAACGCAAAGAGTTAAAGGTATCTTTCGGAAAGTAAAAGCAATTCGCGTTAATTGTGAGTAATTAATTTTAAATGTTTAACAATATTATATATAATATACCTGTAATCATATAGTGTAGGAAAATGTAAATGAAAACTAACTACAAGTATAAGTACTTTCATTCTAATATAAAGATTTTTTGATATGTTTACATTTATAAAATGGTTCACACAATCGGTGGTCTAGTATGAGCTGCATACAATATGCTGAAAAAAGTAAATGAAGTAATAATAATAATAAAAATAAGTTGGACAATTTACCCAATATGCAGATATATATATCATATTAATTTAGTGAAAAAAAATCTGAAAATTTAATATGTTGTTTCATCATTGGCACGGCCGTCCTTTGAAGTAATATTGGCTTCCCCAATTAAGCGGTCAGGCATATTTATTGTTGTAAATAGATTAATAAATGAAAATTATATAGGATGGATAATAAATAGGGCATATTACCTTTGTGCAGTAAATATGCCTTGATAAATAATCTGACATTGGAGAAATAAAATATTTTCATTTTTTTTAATGGCTAAATCTATAGAAAATCTTATTATATTTCAATAAACAATTTCAAGCAGGCCGCAGAAGTACAATGAATAAAATTGACTTGGGAATATCAAAATTAATAAAGTTCGGAATTAATTTTAACTAGACAACCAAAGAGGTGGGAATGTTACTTTTTTTACGTCCAAAGTGTTTTCATATTCATTTTTAATTAATTAATAATTTAATAGCAAAATAAGGTATTGTACTTTTTTCTAAAAATATCATTTCGCCTATCATATCATCTATGTTGTATTGAAACGGGAAGCATTTCTTAATATATGGCACATATTTTGATTCTTTCAATAGCCTCAAGCCATTCAAAATTAGCTTATGATTTAATATACATATCTACCAAACTAATAATGAATGCAAGTAGTTTTTAGGCACTATATGTGTATATAAATTAATTTTATTTTTAGGTTTAAGAATAATAAAACATAGATATAGATAGATATTACAATACATCTTTAGGAACTCCTAAAGTCATCTAGCTTTTAGCTTCTATACACACATTAATGTATAAGAAACTACTATCCGTCTGTCCATCTGTCAACAATTTTTTAGTACTAATTAATGATACATTGTCAGTTCAAATATCTTATTCGAATTTCAAAAATATAAAGCATGGCTGTTGAACGTATTGTTTATTGCGGCCAGTTAAAATTAATACAAACTTATCTATGTGTGCAAATAGAAACCTAGATATATATGTGCGCAAATTCAGTGCCACATTATAATTATTATAAAATGATCATATTGTTATTAAATTGAAATATTATGTCAGTGCCAGTTCATTACTAGCCGCGTGTCAAAATTCACAAAATAAAACGAAAATGGTGTTAAAATTTATGATGAATAAAAGAATGTCATGATAGCATTGAATGTTTTTTTTGTTTATCTACGGACATAAAAATAACCCTCTTTCGCCTATAGAAAGTGTGTATGGCCATACACACCAAATAGTTTTAAAAGTGCGGCAGGCACAATTGGAGATAGAAAATGAAGTTACTCATCACAAGTTGGTACAACAGATGCAAATAGTCTAGGGGAGATGCCATTAATGATGCCTGTAGGGCCTAGCTGTAAAATGTTTGGTTCTGGTTAAATAATTTACTACTTTTAAAAAATATATAGAAACAGTTGATATTATATGATAGCTACAGGGCGTCATAGCCATTCTTGTTTATTTATCATCCAATTTACATATTTGAGTTGCGGACAACGAAACTTTGTCAATAGTTTTTTTATCTAATAGCGATTCTATATTTGCCATTCGGATCGACCACTATCTTGGAAGGGTCGTGCTTAAATGGTAAATAAGTGGGGCAGTGGTTGTGTTGTCCACGGTAGTATTGAACAAAACCATCCTTGAGACTGAGGGCCACGTAGCAGCGCTCGTGCTTGTTGTAGAACTTGGCACAGCGCCATGTGACCCGTCGGCGGTTGCAGCCATTGTCCTCGTAGAAGATGAAACCACGGACAACCAGATGGATGCCTCCACGCGCCGACCGTATGTAGAACCATTCTGTGGGCACACAAGCCAAAATAATGTTAATAATTTCAATTATTTATTGTTTATCATTATTGTCCTTTTACCAAGCGTTTATTTAACTTGCAATGTTTATTACTTTGTTTAGGTCAGATCTTGCAAGCTGAATTAGAACCTCTTCCTCTTGAACTAGGGGAGTTGAAATTTGACATCTTGGTACAGTTCCAATGACAATGCATTTTTATGGTAAGCATGACCTGATTCTACATCCAGGAATGCCTTTATATGAAGGAACTCCTCAACGGTCAACAACACAGACACAAAATTTTGTATACGCACATAAATAAAACATTGTATTCAAGCACATAAATAAAGCTTGTTTTAAAAAATGTTTTTTACTATTAATTTATTTATTGAAAGAATTACAAATTAGATTTTGCCAAACTGAAAAAGCTTATTGACATGAAAAAACTCTCGTATGCATATTTTGTTGAAACACTTAATTAGTAACAATAAATTTAAAATAAATAATCAACAATGGCTACAATGAATACTATATTTTTTACTAGATTATTAGTAATGTGCCTGATAGCGTTTAGTATACTTTTTAAAATATTTAAAATAATTTAATATTTTTTTTCTAGTTTTCACCGTAATTTATTATTTAATTTCAACTATCGGCAAGCAAAAACAACTTCAGTGTAATAATACCTTTTTTGATAAACAAATTATTTCAAACAATTCTGTCACTATAAAAAAAATGTAACTTAGGTATATGCAAAGTGTGTTAGGAGGTTTGCTTATAACCTCTACGGCGTCGAGGGCCAACCTTTCTGATTTTTCTTATAGTAAATGCCTCCGTTCCCTAGTGTCGAGGGCAATCACGTTGGCTTTCGCCTATAGCCGGCGTCCGCTTTTGTTTATGACCAATGATTAAATAAACGTAAGGTTGGCATTACTGTAAATTAATGCATTCCATTTAAAATGAACTAATTAATCACTGTGATTTTTGACAAGTATCTTTTATTGATATTAGTGTATAAAATCGCCAAAAAATTTACAAAAGTTATCAAAAGTGAATAAAAGAATGCTAGAAGAACTAGTAACTTATTTTAAAACATATATTTTTTACTGATTTCTTATCTAATATACAAGGTATAAAAAAATGGGTAAATAATTCATCCCATATTTATTATTTTTATTAAAGAGCTGGTGTAAATTGGCTTTGCCGTGGCTAAACGCGATTGATATCTCGTAGCCTAGACCGATCGCGGCCAAAGACCTACGCGGACGATCAGCTAGCATGTGTATGAGCACAACGATTTAACATCATCGTGTAAAGTACACATTTTTTCCCTCCGAAATCGGATGAATTTTGATATGTCGTCTCAACAAATCATGTTTAAAATCGCAAGAATGGTCTCACTATACCTGTAAATTATAATTTGATTCCATATTTTTAGGATAAAAAGGAAACAATACACACTTATGCATGAAGGGAATTGTTAATTTCATTTGCAATCCCTGTTGTTTTACTCTGCGAGATTAATTTTACACTTTATAAAATAAAAAATAATTACAATCATATTTATAATTCTTTTATACACGGCCTCCTTAAAATATTACATTTAAATTTGTATACAAAATCAGAAAAATAAAAAACCTATGCATGATTTTTTTCATATCAATTAACATTACCAAATTAAAATAATAACAATACATATTTAAAAAATAACAAAATTAGGCACAAATACTGAGTCAAAGTTCAAAATGGTATGTACTGAAGCATTCAACAGATAGACCAGGTTTATCACAAGTTATGCACTGCCAAATTTGATTGACGTTTTATTTTCTTTCTGCACTGGCGACCATGTTTTTTATTTCAGTTTCCCCTTGGCATTGACTTTGGCATTGACCTTGGCATTGGCAGTAATTTAATGCATTTTCAAAGACCTTCAAGGTCCTGGAATTACTGGAGCAACACGTTTTTCTAGTAGCACTTCATTTATTTTCCCCTTATTATCATCTACACAGTTTGTTTTTAAAATTAGAGTACTCCTTTTAGGAGGCTAATCTCTATAGATAACTAAACCGAGCTCACGGAAAAAAAATATAATTTAAAACGAGTCATTATAAAATAATTATATTATTAAAAAACCTTGATTTTTGATAATGTCAGTGACCCCTGCGTATTCGGGGGTCACTGATCAGTCTCATCCAATGCGTTCAACCGCACTCTCAAACAGTAGAATGATTTTTATTTAATTTAAGAGTCGTTTTTCTGGTAATTGAGAAATATTCATCTATTTGTTGCTAATTAATGTTTGATTGTAGATATAAATCAATATCAATACAGGAGTGCCCTAAATTTAAAAACAGCCTGTATACAAAATGAATACATATCAGTCTGTGAAGTATTATAACTCAGAAAGTACTCGGTCGATTTGGCTATTGTTTTTTTAAATGTTTGTAATAGTTTGAAGATTTTTAGGGTATGGAAAATTAGAAAAGTTTCCTGGTAAATTCGAGAAAAAACATTTTACATCGGTGGAACAATCGTCATCGCGGCCTGCATAGAATAGTACGGTAGGCACATAATGGCCCGAAGGGCCTAGAAATTCGGAGCGAAGCGACCCATCCCAAGTGCCCTTAAAGAGCTAGTTTATTATAAATTTTAAAATAATTAAAAAACAAAAACAAAAACCGGAACCGCCATTTTCTACATAATTTTAGAATAAAGTTCTGCGACCGGTGTTGCACTGGGTGATAAATAATGAATTGACCTAAACACACACAGTATATGCTCGGAAAAACCATTTTTAAGACCATCTTAAGACGCATTCTACGGAAATTACATTAAAAAGTTAATTTTCCATTGTAAACATTTCTCATATTACCATTATGATGGCAATATGTTGTAAAATTATATTAAATTAAAATATTTTGCAATAAAAAAGATAAATAGATTTTTACTTTGAATTCACTTCGTGATCCCTATAATTTGAAACTTTTTAGGCGCCATTACCCTTAGGCATAGCCACGTTAGTACAATGCTATACTATGATTACTGACCATCTAAAGTTCATACTCCGCTAGTTTTGTTGTTTTTTTTTAATGAGAGGCAACAATCTGTACGGTAAAATAAATAGAAAATGCCATGCTTGTATGCTGCCGTCGACGGTAACTTACCACCACAGATCAGTATCAAGACGCAATCATTGGATTAATTGTCATCTTTTCATCTTTGTATAACTGATCTCAGTGGTGATAATGAAAACTTTCCATGTTAAGTTAAGTGTTATGCGAGGTAGATTATTTTTTAAAGCAATTAAAGTGCGTTAAATAGTAACTAGTTGCTAATAAAATTTACAAAACGGGTGGTCTGCAAATGTGTTTGTCAGTTCGGGCAAAAATAAGAATTCCATTTTTTACTTTGCATGAAGCGGTGCAATTTCTCTCGCTGTTCGAGTCCTTTTTTTTGGAACATCTCCAATATATTGAGCCGTCCAGATTCCTTGAGATTTGCGTATACAAATATCCCTGGAGAAATAACTGAATCCCGCCGTTTCTTGACATAACGTACCGAAAATCGCCTAGAAAATAATTTGCATTGTAGAACTTCTTATACGCTAACACCAGTTGAATTATAATGACTCGTAATATATTGCTCAGTCGAGGACAATTAATTTATCGGATCAATTCGTCTTTCAAAACAAATCTGTAGCTGAATGGAACCCCCAATATAGAAACATTTACTTATGGAACCCCCAATATAGAAACATTTACTTATGGAAACCCCCCCCCCCCCCAATATAGAAACATATCTTATTTAATTTAAGAATGTAATTAAAATGAACTTAATATACTAATAGTAAAAATATATTATTAAAAACAAGCTTTTATTTAAGTGAAACATTTACTTATGGAACCCCCAATATAGAAACATATCTTATTTAATTTAAGAATGTAATGAAAATAACTTAATATACTAATAGTAAAAATATATTATTAAAAACAAGCTTTTATTTAAGTGCTTGAATGCATATACAAAATTTTGGGCTGAGCAGTTGACTGTTGAGGAGTTCCTTGGTCTGGAGCCGTTCCTGGAGAATCAGGTCATGAAACAGCGTTGGAAGATAATTTTTGCAATCAGGTCAAGCTTGCTATAAAAATTCATTATCATCGAAACTGAACCAATATGTCAAATGTCAACTCTGTAGGATAAGAGGAAGTGGTTTTAATTTAGTGTGCCTAGGTCATATACAATTATTTTGGTCCCTACTCAACTAGGCCAAATGTGCCTGTGGTAGAGTCAGGGGAGATGGTGGTAATGGTATGACCATGTGCGGATTCGAACTCGAGACCTTTGTTTCAATAATCTGATTTTGGAATAAATCAATAATCTGGAATTGGTGGTGAATTAAAAAAAGGTAGCTAATAAGCCTAAATCTGCACTTGTATCGTCTCTGATAAAGTTGTCCAGTCTGTTCTTAAATTCGTTCACATTTTTGGCACTTATCACTGCACTTGGTAACTTATTCCATGCATTCACCACTCTGTTTGACATGAAATTCTTCCTCGGATTAGAACTAAAGGTTGTACTTGAGAGTTAGATAACTTTATAACCGCGTTAGAATTGACTCGGTCCAAAATCGCTCCTTGTTGTGTATGGCAATTTGTGAAAATTCGATTCAACATAAGACGGGCTGCATTTATGGATCAAAGTATTTAATGTCATTTCCATTGTAAACTTTGAGTTTGGCTTTACAAGCATTTACAACACTTTTCCGAGAGCAAATCCAGTAAGTCCAGTCAGTAGCCCGGTCCAAATGCCAAATGAGAAAGTGTGGCCTCTGTACACAAGTAATTTATTGCCTTTTCTTGAACTGCACTGAATCTAGAAAATTAAAGCATAAATGAAAATCAATTTTAAATTTAAAGAAATTATGGGTTACTGAAATTTTTAATCAAATCTGCGGGAAGTTGAATCTGACGAGTTCGGCGGTGACCCTCTTCCGAGGATCTTGAACATGAATATCTTCGATATTTTGGTATTTAACTTAATATTCGTTATACAGGTTGAACTTTTTTTCATGCACATTCTTTTACGGGATTATTCTACACTTTAAACTGAACACGTTTATGTATTATTTCGCGTGAGAATTCTTATTTACGAATATAATAGTTTATCACTATTAATGCAAAATTACCCACATACTCAAAACTGACCGATCCCACAATAACTGTTCAATGAGCTTACCTATGGGTTTAGTCCAGTTATAGTAGTATATTTTCATCAATAATTGTATTGTTTATGTAGGTAACAATTTTCCATAAATAAATAATAATTCACCATTTTATTTAATTTTATTGATACATTTTCATAAGAAGTTCATTTAGTTTTTGAGCCAGTGGTCAGTGGTTAGTGGTCAGCACTTTTTCAGATTTTTTTATGATTTTCCAAAAGTTGGTAATCAAATCTAATTATGCACATATTAAAAGTACAAATAGGTTTAATTGTTTTTTTTCCTGTAAAATTTATGTCTATAACTTTAGTAACATACATTATGAATTTTATTGTCAAATATGTTTGGAAAATTGGTATTATGTGATAATAATATTAAACAATGTTTTTAAATAATACTTTAAACACTTACTATATATTTTAAACACTACATTATTAATATTATTATTTTGAACCAATAAAAATAATATTTACCATATTATATAGTTCTGGAGTAATTAATCTATACAACTATACATAGGTCAGAAATAGAGCCTTCCACAATATTATTTGTATAAACACATTATGAATTATTGGTTAAGAAACATATGATTTAAACATATTTTTTAATCCTTGCAAATTATTTTGATCATATTATGTTTGAGGACAGTTAAGTACATTGAATTTTTTACAAAAATCTAATCTCAATTTTTAATTATTTTATGTAATATAATAAATCAAAGAAAAAAATAATTTTTCAAATGGATGTGATATTGAAGGTGCATGCACAGTTATGCTTGGAGCCCGTCCGAATGACCTGGCCATGGAAGGTGGTGAGGGAGCCATAGCAGGGCGGTCGGCCGTTCCTCGAGCACTTCCAGTACTTGGAGCCATCCCTCTTGTGGGTGCTGAACGAATAGCTGAAGCCCTCGTATTCGACCATCCAGTTGCCCAAACGGGACAACTTGAACCTCAGACATCCTGCAATTCACCATTAATTTTAAATCATTCAAATTAAATGTACTAGGCTTCAAAACCTAAGTGTTAATATAAAAAAGATTAAAAAACAACTGAAATTAAAATTAATACTATATGTCATAATACAATGTCCTAAAGTTATTAAACATATTAGTGTAAGTTGAAACTATCTAATTGGTTTATAAAGCATTTACCCATATACTCGTAGTCATACTATATTCATCGTGAGTATAAATTGTCAATGAAATTGACAGACTGCGCCGCGTCGGTGCAAACGGAGACATTCTGTTACACACCGTTGAAATACAAATCTAATACTTCCATTTTATATTTTTAGTTTATTACCTAAATTTCGTAGTTTTGTATTATTGTATTATGACATAGTTAGTGATACTTAAATTGTATTCGTAACTATTTTTTCACAGCCCGATAAACTTAAACTTGGTTTTGGGATATGTGACTCCATTCTAAACATATTTAAAGCACTGCAATTATCAGATGGCTTATTTGAGACAATGGTAAAAATTAAAAATCGCTTCTTTTGTATGCTTCTCAAGGTTAAGTCCTTATTTCAAAATACACAAAGGATTTATGAAATAGACCTGACCTCGGCAAGTGATTTCCATATGTAAAAATACATTTAATAAATTTAATATGTTTTTGTTTGTGACAAAGTGTGTATGCATTTTGCAATAAATAATATATGTATTACTTTGATCAGAAGGTATAACAGGGTTTAATCTACTGTGCGACATTCACCCAATAACTTCGAAAGTATAGTTCATTATTGTAAACATTTATTGTTGTTGAAATAAAGACATTTACAAAAACTTATGTACCGTTTATGGGACTTTTTATTAATACCATTTTTTTAATAAATGTATTGTCCTTTTTTTATTATAATTTAAACTGCCGTTAGCCCAGCGCCAATTCACAAATAATCTTTGTCTGTCCAACTAAATTGAAAGTTTTACAGCCTAGGAAAAACTAGGTATGTAAACATAAATTAGGATTATATATTTAATAAATGTAATATTTTAGATAATAATATGCACTATTTATTGTATGCATCATGTTTGGTATTTATGATAATTATCCTATGATTCTCCTTATTAGTAACGTCTTACGTACATATGTATTTTATTTTTCTGCAACTCTTTTGTGGCCGCTCTTAGAACGGGTTTTTTAACCTAGTTAGAGTGACCATGTTACTTCAAAGTCAATAAATGACTGGTATTTCATTTGTCTATATAATAATATATTTTTTTTCAGTGTTATTATATCACTAATACTAACAAATTATATGTCAAAAACATGTCTTTTATTTGATTTGATTTAAATTTATTTTTTAAAGGTTATAATTCAAAAAGTAAAGCGATGACACCTGTCAAGGACACTTGCTCCAGGTGCAGCTTCAAACATTGATGCAGATGAAAGAACAATATATGTAAAAAGGTACCTGGGTCCTAGCCAAAAGGATAAAGGTGCTCTGGTGATTAAAAAGAATATGACACCACTAAAGGGAATTTACGGTAGGCAAATACAATAGGCAAATGAAATACCAGTCATTTATTGACTTTGAAGTAACATGGTCACTACCAAACGCTAAGTCAATGTGAGAAAGATAATAATTAAAAAAAAAACAGAAAAACATATTACAATATTTATTATCAAATTATATAAAATTAGGTAATAAGTTATTAAGTATATTGCTCGAGTTGTAGTTTCAAGCGCCGCCGCAAGTGTGATCCCGACAAATGAGTTTAATGAAGGTGTGTCCGTCGGACTTGACAGAGGCCTTGCAATTCCCAGTGGTGACCTTGTTCGTCTTGGAGCAGGTCCAATAGCTGATGCCAGTCAAGCCAGTGGAGCGGCGCGCGTACGTGTAGCCATTGTACACCAGAAGTGAATTACCTCGCAGCGATCGTGTGAAGTAAAATCCTGTAAATTATCATTACAAATTATTAGAAAAATTGATTTTTAAAATAACTTACTGCCAACTATGCAATAATTTTATACTAATGACACTAATAGTTCAGTCACAAAAAGATCTCGGTGTAACAATCTCGTCAGATCTCAAGTGGGAACAGCACATCACCTCAATCTCAAAAAAGGCAAACTCCTTATTATTCTTAATAAGAAAGGCTTTCCATAATTTGACAGTGGACGTATTGTTAAAGATCTATAAATCATACATAAGACCAATACTGGAATATGCTTATCAAGTATGGAATCCCTATTTCACTAAAGACATAGATCTCTTAGAAAAGGTGCAAAGACGCGCAACGAAAATACCAATGCAACTCAAAAATCTGGAATATGAAGAAAGGCTAAATATACTTGGACTGACAACATTAAAGCAAAGGCGGGCGAGAGGTGATCTTATAGAGACCTACAAGATATTAACTCACTATTATGATGTTCCAGATTTCGAAACCATATACACAATTAATACAAATTCGCACTTGCGAGGACATCATTTAAAACTCACTTGAGAGTTTTAAATGATGGCGGATGGATTAGAACTGAAGGCTGTACTTGTACAGCCTTCAGTTCTAATCCGAGGAAGAATTTCATGTCAAATAGAGTGGTGAATGCATGGAATAAGTTACCAAGTGCAGTGATAAGTGCCGGAAATGTAAACGAATTCAAGAACAGACTAGACAAGTTTATCAGAGACGATACAAGTACAGATTTAGGCTTATCAGCATAAGCTGCCTGCCTAAAACTAATAATAATAATAATAATAATAATAATGTAATTTATTCTTTTAGGAAATGTAACTTAACAATATGATTTAAATTTATTACACTGTTTCAGAAAAAAAATAACTGTAATTACCTAAATGATCAAAAATCAAAACATGATGGCAATAATACATTTTTTTAATAAATTATTTTTAATTTTTTAATTTTAATGTTCACTCAAATTTTATTTTAATTTTTAGATCGAAAAGAATAAATGATTCAGTATCAATATACTTTATTAACTGTATTACCAATTAAGTTACATTTAAAATAAACTGTGAAGTTTAATTTCCGTACAGAACTGATATTTTAGTAAAGAACTTTCTATAATTATTTCAAAAATAATTGTAGAAAAAAAAAACCCCTACATCGACGCTCCGGCCAAAGTTATAAAATATGAAGTGAGAGTTGATTGGGGGGGGGGGGGGGGAAGCAGTAATTTATACACTAAAAATACTCAATTTTATATCTATAAAAAGCATAAAATATAGCGATGCCAAAAAATGGCAGAAAATTGTTCTGATTTGAGTTATAAAATAAAAATAAACTATTAGTATTTTAAATTTTTATTTTAGTTTTACACACAATAACAAATATTATTCCTATTTTTTTTCAATCAGGAAGTTTGAACACATGGATTTAAACCTCATGTGACCAGATAATAAATATATTACAAGTACGCTGACAATAGTTAATAACAAATATTATACAAGTTTGCCAAGTGCCATTGTTTTTGTAAAATATACATATTAAATTTACTCTCTATGAGACACCGCTCTAAAACATGTAATTAAGTCAGTTAAATCAAGTGGATATTAAATGTGAACATTATATCAAAAGCCAGAAACATTGTCCAATTTCATTTCAAATTTTTTTTTTTTATTTTATCCAAATAGTCGATGAAATTATCCCCTTTAGTGGACTACCTAAATAGATACATTGTGTAGAGGATATATTTTGTCTGCTACATCTAATTAATAATATTATTATATAAAAAAACTTAAATAATAATAATTTTTAAATTGTGGAATCATTTGCATAGTTTTTTTTTATCTAAAACTATGCCATTTAATTGGTTTGTGAATTATGCCGTATTCAAATACGGCATCTCGAATGACAGTGTTCTCCCAACACAGAGAGCACGCGTTCGTGGTGCGTCTTCACAGTGGCCTTGCACTTGCGAGATTTTCTTTTTGAACAGTTCCAAACAGCAAATCCCCTGGGAGTAGTATTATTTTTGCTGTAGCTAAATCCGTCTAGAACTAATAACTTATTTCCCTTTGGTGTTGATGCAAATTTTACTGAAAATTTACAAAAAAAACAGCAATTCAAATATCTTCTGGTCAGAGGGGATCTTTTAGAAGTCAATGTGAGGTTTCTGCTCTTCTTATTACAAATAATTTTAAAAACAACTCTGGTTTTTTATTTAACAAATAATAGATCCAGATGAATTTAACAGTAAATGTTTGAATCTTAAGCCACTGATCTTATGCAATCTATCACATTCAATTTATATAATATAAAACTTTCAGCTGAGATAAAAATGTGAAACGCTTAATTTTGACAGTAAAACAAACACAAACTACGCTCAAAACTCAACACTTCACAGAATATGTCATAAATATAACATCTTTTCAAATTAGACATTTTTAACTGTACTTTTAATTCATTCAAAAATAAAATAAGTAAAATATACTCGCCACAGGTAATTAGAAGGTAAAAGTCCTAAATATTTATGTTTATCATAATAACTTTAACAAACTCATATTTTAATAAATACATATTTTATCAGTGTAAATATGCAAAAACTAAAGTATTTTATTTACATTTCTTATTTTTTTCCATTTGTTTGTAATCAGTTCCAGGTTAACCTACCTTTCGATTCAATTGTTAACAGTGGATTCATGTAATTGGCCAAATATTATTTATTTGCTATGTATTTGCTGTTTTATAAATTAAGTTACGCACTATGTTTCCCTAAAATATATAGAATAAATTGTGACATAGTTGTAGTATTTTGGTATTTTGGCTAGATTCCTCTCTTTTACAATGTATATCTATTAATATTTTCAAACTTAAATACTGATTCATCAAATTCATATAAAACACGATTTCTTTATTAAAGTTTTAGGATTAGGAATGATTAGGATAGGAATGATCATTCCAAGAAAAATCAGCCCATCATATCATTCCAGAACATGAGAAACATCATCTTCCCATCTCCATCACCGATTTTAAAAGCACATTTTGACCTCGCCCTCTTCATCGACTTCACCTTAGGCAAGTACATTCATTTTTTTTTTATATTTTCTTCCATTATATTTAGAGGATGAATATTCTCTTTTGACAATGGCGCATTGTGCGATGCACTAGGATTCATAACCTGCCATGTGCCCTAACAAAAAAAACATAACCGTAGAGTGCTCGGAGGATTTTCAGATTTCAACAGCTGTTATTACGGACTTCCACTAAAATTATTATTCTGTAAAAACTATGTATGAATATTTACTTATTATAAATGGACTATAACAAAAAGCTATTGAAATTCTTTAAAATAAAGGGCTGTTTTGAATTCTACAACTGTCATCACCATGTTTTCAAAGTAGTCTAGTTTACGACAAGCAATGTAGGACTGCAGGATGAGTCGAAGGCATCTAATCGAAAGTCTCATTTAGATTAAATTTGGTAAAAGACAGCAATTCTATTCAATTCATTTAATATATCAGAAAGCATTACATTAATTTGTATATATAAATACATGGGATACAATCATACTAAGATTTAATGTTTCATTAAATACTATTGTTATAATTTTTCATTAAATAATTTCATTATTATTTATTACAACTTGTAATTTATTTGTAATGTAATTTAATCACCATATAAATAAATTACATACGAGTAAGTAAAAAAAATAAAACCATTGGTTTTATTTTTGCGTAAAACATATATCTATTTATTGTTTATTGATTTGTTATATTTAGTTTACTATATATTTATATAGCTTTTAAATATTACTAAAGCATCGATCAGATAACTGAAGTGACACATTAAGCAAACGAAATCAAACTGCTTCCCTTAGTAAAGATTCGTCTAGTTAGGGAGACAGGAAACATTCGTACAATGTAACAGTCGCTTGTCGCTTTAATTAAGCTATTTAATAATACTTATACTATGTTACATAGTTATATTGTACTAATTAAGAGTTATGATATTATATTTTCTATAAAATAAATAAATAAATATTAAAAAACAGGTGTCAAATATATAGTCTAAAGAATACTAGGAAATAATAATTATGAGTAGAGAGATTTAAGCAGATTTAAAAGTAAAACGCATGGCTAGGGATGGGTAAATAGAAGATTAAGTTCATTACCATGCCTTAATTTATTTAGTTAGAGCCTGAGTGGGTTTAATTGTTTTTTCTCCTTTGTAAAAAGAAAGACAGAAGTTAAAAAGTAAAGTAATTAACTGCAATTTACCGTTGCACAGTTTGCATTTGTATTTATATTGTTGGGGTGTTTTAACCCAGGGCTTTGCCCATGGTAGGGAACTTGGCCTTTTGCTGACATTAAAATAATCCTTTGCCGCCACATAAATCGTACCTTCGACACTTACAGTTTTGCCGCTGAGAAAAATTCACTTAGTTAATAATTCTGAATGACCAAGGTACTACCAAACCTTTAAAAAAAAAATCGCCTAGAAAAATTAACAGAAAGTTTGAAACTGATTTACAGTTATAGCATTATTATACAGGTTGTTTTTAAATTTAGAGGGTTGATCTATTAATAACTAAATCGGTCTTATAAAATAAAAGATTTAAAAAAAAAATCATAATAAAATACTTATATTATTAAAAAACTTTGTTATGCTTCGAAGTGCTTCACAAACTGCGGGTTCGGGAGCCACTGACCGACCGGTCGAGACCTCGCACTATGCGTTCAACCGCACTCTCAAACATTAAAACAATTTCTATTTAATTTAGAATTTGTTTTACTCGTAATTGAAAATCATTTTTCTGACATTATTTTTGCTGATTAATTTTTGATTATCAATAAAGATCAACATCTTAAAAGGAGTTCTCTAAATTTAAAAGCATCCTGATTGACAGATCTCTACATCAGGGTCCTTAAATGGAGGTGGATGAAACATAGCTGGGCCTTAGACTAACACGTTATTTTACAAGTGAAGGTCCATTGGTCATTTTAACAATTTATCATTTGGTCAATTGGTCATTTGGTACAATTAATTGTGTATTCGGACTCAATTCTATAATAACATATTAACTTCCTGTGAAATCTCGTATTTCTTTTGAAAAGTGTTTTTTTTTCAGGTTTATTCTATTTTACCAAGTCAGGAATGCAGACATAAAGGATAAAAAATATAAAAAAAAATACGTAATATCTCAAATAATTGCTTAAGAATGATAGAATATTAATTACAACAGAATATTTTACTTCAATTTTATTACACATTAATAATCAACTTACTTGTAAGACTCAACCTAATTAATATTCAAGCAATTATGATCCAAAGAAGTATCGTCGCTCACAATGCAGCCGGCATTGTTCATTTTTAAGGATGCTTTGCATCCGACCTTGCAGCGGTGCAAGCACCTCCAGTTTGTATCTCCAGAGTTGTTTTTCCAATTACAGTAATACTTGAATCCTTTATAATATATATGAGGGTTACCTTGTGATGACAAAACGCAATGGTAACTGCCTAGAAATTAATTTGACATAGGTAAGTAAAATTTTTCAGTCATTAAAAAGTAAAATAAGAGGCCAGATAGTTTTTATTTTAAATTAGACATCAGCCTGTAAATTCACTTTACAGAGGTAACTCACAAGAGTTCCAACACAACTATTATGGTTGCTCTTATAAAAATAGTCCGTCAGTCTGTTGTCACAGGCGACACAGGCCAGTAACTTCTAGTACTAGGTACTCTTACAACATTTCAACGGAAGTTTCCTTGTTAATTGTCAACTAAACGGTTATTTATAAGATGCATAAAATTCAAATATGTAGATTGTGGAGTAGATGCCACTAACTGACAAGATATCTGTCTGTTAACAGTCTGTGAATGGGAGGGTTGGAAGTTTAAATGAAATTAAATATTGAATGATAATTCATTTATTTCTCGATGAAAGTTTTTTAAAAGAAGTATACAGTTGAACATCCTTTTAAAGAAGAATTATGGATAAACATTAAAAGATGATAATAGACTGCTATTAAAAGTTTAAGACAATTCTAAAAAGGTACCAACTAAATTGGCCTTGATTTGGTCCACGGCTAGATTTCATATAAAGCGGAGAGCCATTTTGATATGATTAATGTTCAAATATCAAAAGTAATATAAAAATGAGGATATTATCTCATATTGACCTTAACAATCTTATGAAAATATTATTACCACTATTAGAAATTAGCAGTAAATAAAGCTGGTATCGTCGTTCTTTGAGTAGGTACTCAGCTGTGTGACATATAAGGGTGGTTTACTGATTAGGTCCCCCGATTAGAAATTCAGATTCGGAATTCCGTGGGACTAGCGGAGACATTAGTTTTTTTTTATATTAACATTTTATACTGCCAGTATGTAGAGTGGCGATTTCGCGAAAGCACGTTAACATGGACGACGACGAATCGATTTTAATGGTTACACCCATTAAATACTCAGAGAGTCAATCTATTTCAAAAGAGCAAATATCCTATTTGCATGGATATTTTTCCACAGCCATTAAATTTTCGGGCTCCCTCATTTTGTTACGTAAAACAGTGGTAAACGAACAGATTTTCAGGGCTGGCACGGTTCAGAATGGAAATTTCCATTCGTGTGCAAAAATGTATGGGAGCGCCGCATTCGAGATACCGTTATTCCTTTCTTTCGTTTTTTCCATTCAGAAAATATTCGAACGTGCTTGTTGAACATTTTGTACATAAGGCGAGCATTCAGATTTCTGAATCTGAATTCTAATCAGGAAACCGTACCTCTGCGGCCGCCCGATGCTCAACCGGATTCTATTACAATCAACAAATTCCACTTCGCCTGTCGGGGTAGCCCTATTCAAGTTTTAAGTTCTACCTCAAATTTGCATAATTGTATTGAATGTGAGCCCGGCGCTCCTAAAATGTACCCTAACAACAGCTTTATTAAATTTAAACCCCTAAAAACTATATTAGTTATTGTCAAAATGTGTACACATGTACTCCATGGAGGTTGTCATAGAATCTAATTCGGAGGCTGTCTGCAAAGATGTTGCCCCGCCGAAAACATTCGATCCCCATACTGCTTGCAGGATGCCTTGCAACAAGACTGTCCGTTGAACATCCGTCTGGAGCACGACCAGTACTTGGAGCCGTCCTTGTTGTTCGACCTCAGCGAATAAGTGAAACCCCTATAGAGGAGTTGCTGTCGACCCCTTAGACTCCTCACGAATCGTGCAGTGCCTGCTAACATTTATATTGTGATTAGTTTACAATACCTTACGATACCCGGTCGCTTGGTTGCTTCAATGACCAGTTCTTAACCACATTGTACTGCTCCCCTCTTTTACATTTATATTTTAATCTGCCTAGAATTTACGTAATTAAAAAATATTTATCCGTAATTAATGTATGGTTGCATTTTGTTTGTGTATTGCATGAAATATCTTCGATACACTGATGCAATTGACCATAATAAAATTTAATATATTAAGGTTGGTATTAAGATTTACATAATCATACTACAACATTATTTAACATAGTAAAAGTGTGAAAAAATATTTTTGTTGTGAATGAAAGTATGTAAGTTTGTCACAAAAATGACTCATTGAGAAGAATATCAAAGCGTCAATGGCATTGTGTAACTTAAGCATTTTAACTGATTTCAATTCACCCAATTCTATATAAAAATACTAGCCAAGACACCAAATTAAGGTACCAAGTACTGGGTACCTCTAAATTCCATTATTTTTAAAAAGTATGTTAATTAAAAAAAACTTAATAATGTATAGAATTATTTTATTTTATTGCCATAAATTCAACATATCTATCCTCAAAACAAACAAAAAAATAGGAGTATACATTTTTAAATAACTCAAAAAGAATTAAAAAAAAAAACAATTTCAATATATCCGTTTTTTATGGAAGGACACCTTCATGTCACTTTCATGCAACAGAGAATATTACGGACCAATGACCTATAGAGCTGGACAAAGTCAAGAACTCCTCAATATTGATGAAACCCATTTGTTACCCTAGTACATAATAATGCATCGATAAGCAAATTTTAAAATTATGTAATAAATTAAAAGTCTCAAAAATCTGACAATATGAATTAAAAATAATATTTTTACTGTTCAAAAGTGGTAAATTCATAAATAGTAAATTTGTAATATTACAAATAGTCAAAATTAAAAGTCCAGTTGAGGCTATTAGTTTAGAGTAATTCTTTTGAATAGCATTGTAGCATTTTATTTTTTCATATATTAAGTGTTATTGAGTAGACACTTAAACTATATTTATGTGTGTGTGTGTGTGTGTGGGTGTGTATATCAGTGTGTATATTTGTGCCTTAGTTAATTTTTATATTTTCACAGGGTTTTGCGCTGGTCTCTTGTATGCTCACTGTAAGACTTCATATATAACCTTCCTTAGAACAGGTAACTCTTACCTAGTTAGGATGGTTATAGACTTGTACTCATCGGCCAACATGTTTTCTCAATAAAAAAAAAAAAAAAAAACTAGACGCTTATGATAGTATCTTAATCAGGTTTAAAGTAATACTATATTCTACATATTATCAATATTTATTTCAGTTTTACAGATTTACTTCACATTTTTACATAACTGTACGTTTACTACGTTAACACGTTACTTGTAGGGTTTATTACACGTATGTTCATACTTGCACTTAATATACCGATCGAGAAATACATTCATAGAGGCCCTGCACTTGCTACTGAAATGGTGAGTACACTGCCAGTACCTAGCCCCGCTTTTGCTGGTCCTCTTCGATCCATTATACGTATAGCCCTTGTATAACAGCAATGGATTTCCCCTTTGAGACGTTACATAGAACAATTCGCCTGAAATCAACAATTTCTTTTTGTACTAAATATTGTATCAAGGCAGGGGGCTCTGGTACTCAAGAGATTCTACCGGGCCTTAAAAACCGTACACGTAAAACGATTCTCGAATTAACTTAGGAATTTTGAAATGAATAAATACAATAATTGTATTTACTTCACTTCAATTATTGAAGAGATGTGACACACAAAATAAAATGAGAATATCATGAATATCTACACATTTTTTTAACAACATAAACCTACTTTTCCATTATAATATAATAAAAAAAATAGTACATCCTAATGCAGCCCTAGTGCAGCCTAATGCAGTCCATCTTGTAACAGTAGATACCACCGGATAAGACATATGCAGTTAATCTTATACCAAAGTGGTATCTCTTATTTGGAGGAGAGAAGCGATCTAACCGACAACAAAAAATTAAATAAATTGTTTCTTGAAACCTAATCTTAAATAATAATTGGGCATTTAACGTAACCATAATTCACTTTAACTTGATGCTCTTAAACTGTGGTACTTTGCATCATTCTAATTTTAGATTGGTGGGTCGTTTAGATACTTTCGCATTAAAACAACATTTAAAATAAATATATAATTTAAACTACGGTGTGTTGTTGTGTAAGTAAATCAAAACCTCAAAAAAAAAAATTGTAAAACTTAAGTGTTGAGTGGGTAAAAAAAGGGTGACATTAATCGGTATAGTAGCTCGGTTGAGTCAGCCACAAAATTGACTCACCGAGGTAAAATACCAACGTTTTACATTTTTGGGGATAACGCTCTTTTTTTGTTATACAAAGTGAGTGTATGTATCTGCATAGAAATTTCTAAAATACATAAAATGAACTTTCTCTGTACCCTCGTTATATAGTAGTACCTACCGGAGTTTGATTTTTGCAAAAAAAAGTGCAAAAACAAACACCTCATTTTCTTTTTAAAACGGGTACATGGCTAGAATGTTGAAAGTCACTCGCGTCTTCGACAACTCTTTATTTATTATTTATTCATTATTTGACTCATACTTCATTTTATTACCTATTTATATTATTAAATAATTAATAACATTATTAATTAATCAATTAACGATCTGTACATTTTATGTGGTAGTAAGAGTGTGTACCAATGTCTCATAACCAAACCAATTTTGATTCTATTGTTAATTTGTTCTGCTAACAGAAATGATGGCGGATGATGATTATGTAAAAATTGTATTAGTAATTCATAATTTAATAATAATACCTATATTTTGTACTAATATAAAATATAAAAACAACATAATTTAAAATAATGGCATTATTGCAATCTCGCTGCATCTTAACGAGTTGCCGCATACTTGATAGAGGTACATAGAAGGAGGAGAATCATACATTTGGTTTAATAAAATTTTAAAACAACGATATATCAACTTTTACATAAAATAAATTAATTAAGAGGAATGTAAATATGTAATATAGGATTTTCTGGGGCTAATAATGTCAAAAATACCCGCTCAACTAAAACGCTTGGAATATGAAGAAAGGCTGTCTGTGTTAAACTTGACCTCATAACAGGAGCGACGTGATCGTGGTGATCTCATTGAGACTTACAAAGTGTTAACTGGACATTACAATTGTGCAAGCATTAAGGACATATTCATGTTTAACCAAAACACGCAACTCCGCGGCCATTCAATGAAATTATCTAAATCTCCTTGTTCCACTAATCCTAGGAAGAATTTTATCTCCAATAGAGTTGTGGATAATTGGAATCGGCTACCACAGGAAGTGGTGGAAGCTATAAGTGTAAACCAGTTCAAGAACCGCCTTGATAAATTTCTTGAATCTGGGCAAATCGCTAGTAACTGAGAATGAGATGTGAGCATATCAGCTACATAGCTGCTTGCTCAACAAACAATAATAATAATAATAATAATAATCCTATATGTTAAATTCAGATATAAAAACGTTTATAGCATGTCTATCAACTTTGATACCAACATTATTTAATTCAATGCAATCAAGAGTACCATTTAATGCTAATGTTTATAGAATTAACATCATTTTTGTTTGATTGTGACGTAATTATTATGTTTTTGTTTTGCATTCTTTGTATATTATTATTTTCATATGCAAGGATATAAGTCTTGTGATATTGCATCGGTCTGTATCGCGATATTGCATCGGATTGTGCATTCGTGTTCAAAATAACTGTCACCCAAGATGGAACCTAAATGGTCAACCCTTATGCAGGCCTTGCACTTAGAGTCGAAACGTCTCAAACACCGCCAGTGAACTGTTCCGGTCAAAGTAGTGTAACTGCAATAGTATCTGAAACCATTGTATGACAAATGCCGATGGCCCCTGTCTGACGTCTCGTATACAAATGAACCTAAAATACAAGGAATTGGTGGTGAATTAAAAAAAGGTAGCTGATAAGCCTAAATCTGCACTTGTATCGTCTCTGATAAACTTGTCCAATCTGTTCTTAATTCGTTCACATTTTTGGCACTTATCACTGCGCTTGGTAACTTATTCCATGCATTCACCACTCTATTTGACATGAAATTCTTCCTCGGATTAGAACTAAAGGTTGTACTTGAGAGTTTTAAATTATGTCCTCGCGAGTGCGAATTTGTATTAATTGTGTATTGTGTATCAAATTATTTATTAAGTACATAGCACTTTACAATTTTCTATGACAGCACTTTTTTAATTTCCTAATTATGCTCAGCTTCCTTGCCCATTAAACAAGCAAAGTGCTGATTTCACCACAACCCTTACAAACAAATATATATTTAAAGATAAAAATAAAAGAAAGGTGAAGAGGAATATTTTATGGGGGCATCACCCGTAGTAACGGAGGTCAAAGATGTGCAGGCCGCAACTTTATGCCGATATAAGTCAACTAAGTCAATGAAGACTTCAATGAAATACACCCTGTATAGGGATTTTTATACACAAATCAACATCTAAATTAGGTTTAAAATGATTATTTCATATGTATGTAAAATTTTGTCTATTTGTAACAAACTTCCATACTTACCTTCAACTACACAATTTCATTAATATAATTTGATTACATAAATTCAATATAATATAAAAATTCAACATATTTTAATACCAGTCTAAAAATTTATCTGAAAAAAAAATATATTTCGTTACTATAAAAAAGTTTTTTCTTATATTTAAATTTAAAAAGGTTACATAATAAAAATAACTTTTGTACTGTAATATAGAATGTTTTTTTTTTCACCCACAGAAAAGGCACCGTCTTTGTGGGGAAATGTAAAGGTGTTTTTTAAAAAATAATAATAAAGATTTAAAAAAAAAAGGGTAGGCTAAATAATAACCACTGTAAAGTTCCCCAATTCATTACAGTACCCAGCACTTTCTTGAAATTCGTCGTGCTATGGCCAGTCACAAATGATTATAGTATTGATAATAATTATCTAAAATAATAAGAGTCCATTTACACTTTTTAAATTAGCCTATTCTCTTAGATAGAAAGATGCCTACGCATATAACTACAAAATTCTATCTAAATCTGTTAAAACATTTTAAAGTTATGGTGAACTAACATTTAGACAGAAATACTAACAAAAATGTTAAAAATACATTTTCGATGTATGTTTTTTTATTTCAATCCATATTTTATTGAGAAACACAAGAAACCCAAACATTATTTAAGTACCATAGTCAATTTTAAGGTATAGTATTAATAAGATAGACATTTAACAGATTACCTGAAAGGCTGAAAAGTTTAAAATCTACAGTAATAAATAAGCGGTTTTTAAACAATAAATTAAATACTTGAATAAATCACAGTAAATTTAATTGTAATTTACCACGTTCATAGTTTGTACAAAGTACAACACAAGTAAAAAAAAACATTTTTATAATATTGTTAATATAAGTTGTATTATTTAAATAATGTATTTACAGTTCATACAATAAATAATTCTAATTCTATTTCTTATGCACAACATTAAAAAAACTTTCTAAAAATCTTCGATATTAAGTACAAGTACAAGTAAAAGTAATAGTAAGTATTTATATAAAGACTTGACACAGTGATGGGTACTTAAATAGATCGATAATACTGTAGCTATAATACTTAAGACAGTTTTACAAATCTAAGTTCGAAGTGATCTAAAAAAACATAGGAAATTATGAAAGCGCTTATGAATTTTTTTATAAAACTAAAACAGCGGTTTTTGCCATTATTGTTTACTTTTTAAATCATTTTTTACTACTTCAATGCAAGTTTGACCATATTTCATAAGCGCACAGATGGATAGGTAAAAGTAGAAGGCTTCCATAAAACACAGACCTGTATTTAAACCAGCGTGAAGTAACTCAAGCAATACAACTATCTGTGCGTTTGGTATTAATTTTTCTTTAAACATTCTGGCTATATAAATTGTTTGAAAATTTTCAATTTTTAAAATATTAAAAATAGTTCAAATTTTATATAATGTGAATGCCTATTATAACGTAAAAAATCATCTAAATACATTTTACAATTTTACAATATATATTTACTTTATTATACCTAGATATATAAAAAAAATATATATAATATAATAATTTAAACAAAATAAGTATTGATAACATAAAAATATTTTTAATATTCTTAATTAAAAATTAAAAAGACTAACCGAAATATTTTTTTTCACTATATAAGTTTTAGAATATTGCACATTGTTATTTTATTATTCTTTTTAAAAATAAAATGATAGTATTATATACAAATGTAATAAATAAACCACAATTTACTTTTGCATCGCAACCCGAAAGCTCATTTTCGATTTCTGAACTGGTTTTAAAACAGTTTTTTGCAAATTTTAATATGTTATTTATTATATTTAAAATTATATCTACGTATACAAAGATTACCATACGTGATAATATAAGACCATTATTAGAAATATAAATAAAAATAAATAAGGTGTCCAAATACTTTCGAAAGTATAAAAATCAGGAATTGTGAGTCATTTTAGATTGTGTATTACAATAAACATTTTTCATGGTTTTATTGCAAAAGAATAGTATTGTAAAAATACATATGTCCATACCATTCGGATAGTTTTCCCATGAGCAATGGCCCAAATTAAATTCTGTGAAACACAGGTTAACTTTCCTATATATTTTTACTTCATAGGTTTAACAGAATAAATAAACAATAAAACAGTAAAAAAAAAACACAAACTAAAATACTGCACTGATAATATTCACAATAACATGATCAGTGTTCAATCAATGAATGTCTAATTAAAAAATATGTGTATATCTAACTAATGTGAAGCTTTCACGATCATCATTCCTTATAAAAAATTGTAATTTAGGGTATTACAAACTATGTAAAAAATCATTAATCTCGATCACGGGTAGTTCCTCGACGACCTACGTATTTATGGCGCTGTCGCTCATGACTACTATTTTACAAAAAATAATAGATTCTCTGTTTCATTGTATAGCGCCTCTTTGACAGCTTTTTATAGCTATTTACATGTTATAATAATTTAATGTGGAGTTTCAATTAATGTAGTTTAATTAAATTAATTTATCTAAATAACTAGAATACTTTTATATCACAAATATATTTTTTCTCTATACATATCTCTTAATATCCTGTCCACGTTTAGATTTTATGTAAAAAAAATTGTCCATACCACCAAACTAGATTTCTTTTGACTGGACTAACTCCATACACATAAACCATTAGGTAAGTTTTTTTTTACCAATAGATGATCTTACTTTATCAGGTAATACTTCCAATTTAAACCAAAACAATAAATTGCCTTACTGCCTTATTAGATAAAGCAGTAAGTCAGTACGTGGAGTAAGTCAGCTTATTGGGCAGTTTTCCGAGGCGCTCCTTGCTAAACCTCTCAAGGAATGAGGCCCTTTGCGTGCTCGCCATGTGAGTATGCTCCGGTATGGTCACTTCCACCAGCACACCGTTGAAGGTCCGCACAGCGGCCAGGCATTTCCGCGACACCCGCTTCGAACAGTACCATAGGATAACGCCTTCGGTGCTTCGGAACTTTTGAATGTAGGAGAACTGGCCCATCATCAGCCTCTGCAAACCTCGGCCGGTATCCACGAAACGTATCAAGCCTACAAACCGAGAAATATTAGACATTACTTTTTTTGGAAATTGATGACTAGCAATATATAAATACAATATAATCCTTATGCGGGGATGATATTTTAATGAGATTCTACATAGAAGATCATCCATATACTTAGGTATGTGCCTGCACGGACCACTCTGTGCCGTTATCATTACCAGTGAAAAGGAGGTGACATATTTCTTCATTTGTTTCTTTTTTAAATAATTATTTAGGTAATTTCAACTTAAAGAGTGATCTATTGATATAGATTCTTCAACTATGATATGTGCCTTCTACCTGATCTTCTGCCTTGTTCAATACTTCTTTAGCATTATTAACTGAAAAATCTGGGTGTGATGTGTTTTTGTTTGTTTGATAGTTGTCAGTTGTCTCAGTACCATTCTTTGGCGGACTCTCATTCCGCATTTTGTCCCTTCACATATCTTTAAGATCCTTCTGTAGACATTCCAAAGGCCTTAATATTGTTGAATAATTCTTTTGTAAGCATCCACACTTCTGCTTCATAGATAGCACATAGCATCCTTTATTCACACTTAATTTTACTGTACTTTAAAATCGTGCACACGGACATACTCTTAGTAAAACAAATGCGCAAAAACGAACAGTGAAGCGCATTGTCGATTTGCGAAGAATTCATCGCTTATTAATAATACAGGCTTGAAGCTATATTGAAGGTCCGAAAGAATTATTTTGACAGGCATTATTGACAAAACTATTGGAATGACTGCAAGATTTTTTTATAGTCATTGGCCATTTATTTTACCAGAAGACATTAACTTATAAAATAATTTTATTAAGTAAGGTTTATATTGATTTAAAAAATGATTAACTTCCAGATAGAATTCTTTCAGAAACATATATAGCATATAAACTTTGTGGATGTGTGGTAGGTAAATAAAACGTAACTAGGCACATTTTTACTCAATTTTATCACTCCTAAAATATTTTCCAATTAATACCTTCCATTCTTGATAGTTACATACATAGTATAGCACCAAAGAAGTAGTAACAATAGTAGTATTAGTATTGGCAGAATTTAAAATAAAAGTAAAATAATAATGTTAAACTAAAACTAGTGCATATTTTTAAATATTTTAATAAAATATACTTTAATCATAACGAGACTATGAATTTACCATAACATGCATTTAATATAACTTTATGTAGTCTTTAAGGAGGCATTTTCACCTTATGACGCCACTGGGCATTGGAAAAAACAAGAGAACATCTATACTTTAACAGATATAAATTTTTCATTCCATTATTATTGTTACTAAGTTTACTAAAATATTATCTTATATATTTTATAAACTCATATTTGATACAATGTACTTCTGATATTGTACAATTTATTTACTCTTAACTGCTCTAAAGAGAATATTGCAGGAAATACATGTTGTAACAGAACGATTTAGCAATTTTATTTGAACATATTTTTATAAGAATAATATATGAGTCTATCGAATGCATCACAGATATGGCTAGCAGCCAGTTGGTCATCGACGACGTAGCCATTCCTGGTTATAAGCTTAGCGGGGCAGTTGAGGTTGCTACCCCGCTTCGAACAACGCCAGAGGCGTTCCCCAGTTCGGGACGACATTCTGGTGAAGGAGTAGGTTTTGTCTTTGAATACTAACAGACTGTTTCCTTTAGAAGACATCACGTATCGAATTTTCCCTGCGATCAAATGTATTTATTAATATTTGACACAAATTATACTTTCAATAATAGATTAATTTAAAAATCTTAGTTTTGGCCAAAAAGATCGGAACTTCCTGGCGCAGGGTTCCTGATGAGTTCTAGTTATTTTTTGTTTTTTTTCTGTTAGTAGTTTTTTTTATTTTTACTTGTATTGTTTGTGTACATGAGGAAACCTGTTTGATAAATAAATAAATAAAAGGTTCAGTAGAATCATAATTTATTGTCGCTATTAAATTTTAGTAGGCCCTACCGAAGTTTATTGCAGTGTATATTGTAGAGTTTAATGTACGAAGGTTGTCCAATAAGTACCTAGCCGTCAAGTGAAAAACGAAAATTTTGGAAAAGTAGCGATTTATTTCTCAACATAGTCTCCTTTTAGCTTGATACACTTGATCCATTGATGCTCCAACTTCTTTAAAACGGCGGAAAAAAATTTCCTTGAGGTCTGCAAAGTAGGCCTCCGTGGCGGTGATGACCTCATTCGACTCAAATTTCTGCCCGGCAAGTGACTTTTTCAAGTTTGGAAACAAAAAGAAGTCGCATGAGGCCAAATCTGGAGAATACGGTGGATGGGGCAGCAGTTCGTAGACCAATTCGACCAATTTTACCGTGGAGATGACGGAGGCGTGAACCGGTGCGTTGTCATGGTGAAAGAGCACTTTTTTCTTCGCCAAATGGGGCCGTTTTTTCTGCAATTCGGTGTCAAATCGACCCAATAATTCGGTATAGTAGAGGCCTGTGACCGTTCTTCAGGTAGTCGATGTAGATCACACCTTGTGAATCCCAGAAAACGGTGGCCATCACCTTTCCGGCCGATAGCACAGTCTTCGCCTTCTTCGGAGCACGTTCGCCGGGTAAAGTCCACTGTTTCGACTGTTCCTTGGTCTCTGGTGTGTACCAGTGACCAGTTGCGCTTGTTGTCCGGAGTGAACAAACGCGGCACCCATCCCGCCGACAGCTTTCTGATGCCCAAAATTTCATGCAGGATATGACCCACGCAGTCTTTTGAGATGCCTACTGTCTTAGCCATATCACGCACCTTCAATCGGCGATCTGCCAACACGAGATCGCGGATTCGTGTTATGTTATCCTCCGTGGTCGCCGTTTTCGGCGCTCGAATCAAAAATGTGCGACCACGTTGAAACTCGTTAACCATTTTTTGGCGGTCGCCATCGAAGGGGAAGAGTCACCGTATACAGCTCTTTGATTTCGCTGCGCGATTTCCCTACCAGAAACAAGAATCGAATCACCGACGATATTGCTCTTTTTCCATTTTCTAAAATCCGACACATTCTAAAATCTAAAATGTCAAAACAAAACTACGTGTCCGATTCGGCTAAAATTAGTAGCCGTCTAGAGAAAGTAAACAAGTAAATTTCTCTTGCGATAGTGGTGCCATCAGGCGGTGAGGCTAAGTACTTATCGTACAGCCCTCGTATGTTATGAGCAATGTCATAGTCTCTCGGATTGCCGGTGTGAAAATTCCAGTTGTGCTGTTGACATGCTTTGGTACCAACCTGGCCTAGACCTGAAGACAGCCAGTATTCCAGTTTAGCCACTGACTAAGAGCATCAAATAAAGGCCCCTGAAAGCTCATAATCAGTTTTTTCACAATAACAAAACTAATACTTTATAGATATTAGCAAGTGAAAAACATGGTCTATTTATTTTATTTGTTGTTTATTAAACAGTTATAAATATAGAGTATTTTATAGACAATATGTTTAGTATTTTATAAGTATATTTTATAAGCATTTTATAAGTAAAAAACGAACTAGTTTACATTCTTATATCGTTTTACAAACTAGTTAATCACAGACTATTATTATTGCTATCAGTTTAAGAGTACAGATTCCTACTACTGACACAAATTGCAACATACTTGTAGCACATTGATAGGATGAAGAAAGAGAAATGATTGCCTACCGAAAGAGTCTAAATGACCTAAATTTAATGGGATTCGGGATAAGATCTTGCGCCTGATGAGACCTGAGGATACTTCTGCAAACATCGTTGTGGTAGTTGGAATTGTCAAAGACGACGTTCTGATGATGGTCAGTGGTCATGGTGGCCTTGCATCGTGCTGTAAAGTGCCTTGAACACCGCCAGTAGGTGGAGCCTCCAATGGACTTGTTCTTTGGATAGAAAGTGTAGCCGTTCAGCTGCAGCAGTTGGTTACCGCGACGGGACATCAGGTATTGAATGCCGTTGTTGCGGACAACGTCTGCAAAACCGATATATTTTAATAATAACTAGTTTTTTTAACCTTGTTACTAGACTATTATCTTAATAAATACCTTACCTTATTACCTAAAGAATACCTTAATAAATCCAGAGCCGTAGCTATTTTTTGATTGTGTTTTTGATATTTTAGTTAATTGTAATTTGATTTTTTAATAAATCTACAATTTTTCAATATTTTCTGAGCATAGCTGAATGATAGTCATATAAGTATGTAATTAAATTTATAGATTAAAAAGAGTAAAAATTGCAAAATAAAATGTAGCTTATAATAGCCAAAATATAATTCTTTCGCCGAGTTTTCATGAAGGTTTTTTTGGGCTAGTCTTTTTTTAAATTAAATTATAAACGCCGCCAGAATAGGGCCCAATATATCCGGATTCAAATTCTCTATAAAACCCAAATTTAAAAAAAAAATCGATAGCTTAAAATTTGAATTTTTAGGTATTTTGCAAGTCACAACTTTACTCAACATAGCTTACAACTTTAAAATTATAGATTCTAGTATGAAGTTATGAAGATTTAAACCGTTTAAGGTCAAAGTTGTTTACCTAAAATTGTTGATATTTAAAAGTTTTACACAAAAAACACTAAATATTATGTTCATTATATTCTACTAACAACAAAGTGGGGCCTTTTTTTTACTTAGCGTAAAAAGTAAAAACAAGTCAAAAATGTTGATAATTGAATTATATCATTAGGAAACCACTAATTTTTATTAGTAATATGGAAATTGCAATTTCTGGAATTGTGGTAGTTAAGTGGTTAATTAAGGCGTTGGACTATTGACCCATAGGTCACGGGTTCGAATCCGCACTTGATCATACCATTTTTAACGCTTCATTACCCTAGGACAGGCACATTTGGTCTGGTTGAGTAGGTCCCAAAATAATTGTATATGACCTAGGTCATAGCAATGTCGAAAATATTTTGTACTGACATGGACCCATTTCACACTTGATTTTAACTCACTTTTAACATACTTCTCGTGTCTCAAATTATTTTTTATATATAATAACTGCCAATTAACCAGAGATTTAATTGGTATACAATTTTAAAAATGCTGTTATTAACAAAATTATTTCTATTTTTTCATAAAATCAAGCATTTCTCAAAAATTAGAATTGACAAAGTGGGCCTTTTTCTGGCGGACGTCCACAATCAATCAGAAGTTTACGTGCATAATGCACACAAGACTACATAACTAAGGAGCATTGTCACTAAGGTAGACTTCAAATTTTTAGGCGTTGTTTCTAGGGTTTCGATCAAAATGTTTAAAAACGGTAACTCTTTTTAGCGAGATTTCTTTGTTTGTTTGTCCTATACTCGTATATTAATCTGTCAATGGCCTGAATTTACTGAAAATTTAAAATTAGGTTAAAAACTTGGCATGCAGATACGAGTATTAAGTAAATACTTCACGGGTCTTAAAATGTAAAAAAAAAATATTTTTTTTTTTTAGTCTTGAAATTTTTTTATTATTTTGCTTGCGGCATCTTTTTGGTTTTTTTTTTTCAAAATTAGTAAACTATTTTTTTTTTAATATTCACGTTTAGGTGCACCCTTGTAGTGTGCTTTTCTGCCGCTAGATGGCGCTGAAAAATAAGAATAACGAAAAAAAATGTTTTAAAATTGTGTTTTTTGAACAATCCGAATGTACCAAAAATATAAGCTCCCTTAAACTTTACTAGTGGGTTTTGTATACCTTTATATTATTATTACCTGCATATGTATTATTATGTATTCGCTCAAAATTCAAAAACTAAAAATGTCAAGTGGCAGTAAGAGTGTAATAAAAAATATTTAAAAAAATGAAATATACGACTTTCAAAACTGTTAAATATATGTAATGTCTTAAAGATGATGATAATATTTAACATTTGTTGTCGGGAATGTCTTCAAACTTGCTCGAAGCTTGCCCTAGCTTGAGTCCTTCAGGTTTGAATGAAGATTTCTTGAGTTTGGTTGTTATGGGTTTTGTTTCTTTTAAATTTTTTTCCTGAATTGCAACAGAGGGTTTCCATCATTGAGGGCGGCACGTGGATAAGCCCTTCTCACATCCGGTTGTCTGGTGTGAAGAGAAGCTATATTTCAATAATGTGGATGGCTAGAAACATTTTTTTTTCATGAGCTTCTTGATAAATTCCTGCTTCAGAGTGGCATTCCAAACCACTAAGCTTGCGGGTCGTTCTCAAGCCGACATTCAGAACCGCTTTCATCTTCTTCCAGTTGCTATTCGAAATTAGGTGAGACCATGCCGAGGTAGCGTAGGTAAGCCTGGATCTTAAGTATATTTTCAGTAGTGAAGCCCTCACGCCTGCTGGTATTACTGGGGAGCACAGAACCGGACAAAGCATCTGCCTCGTGACTTTGGCTAGGTTAAGGGTAGCTGAAACATGGGCGTTGAAGTTCAGTCGACGATTCAATCAAAGCCTAAACTGGTGTATTGTTCTTTTTTTTAAAATTTTTGTTTAAATTTAAAATGGTTTTTTTTGTGGATAAAAATTGATCTTATTTAAATTGGTTTAATATTTTTATTATTATTCTTTTTTACCTGTAACTATCCTCATTAGTCAGTTGGGCTACTTAGGAATGTATAGGTTCTTCAATTTATATTATGTTTACGTCATTATCTGTCCAGTACTGTGTACAATTGTGTAACCACAATCAATAAATAAATACATTAATAAATAAATAAACACGGTGATAATATTTCAATTCATAATATTTATAATCAGTGGAACATTTTTTTACGTGTTTCTATTTGCACTCATAGACGAGTTTAAATTAATTTTAACTGGCCACTAATATATAAAAAGTTCCAACAGCCGTGCTGTCATATTTTTGAAATTCGAATATGATATATAATCGCTGTATCGAAATGTTTTAGTTCATCTATTAGTATTGGAAATTTGTTTTCTTTAATTTTATATATTTATATTTTCCGACCAGCCTTCGATATAATCATTTATGGTTGATTTTCAAGAGCATCAATCTATACATAAAAAATCAACTATTTCCAATTCGTACTTTTCGAGTTGAAAGTTGCAACAGACAAAGGAACGGACGGACAGACGGCCAAATGACGGGGATAGTAGCTTCTCATACATGAATGTTTATATAGAAGCTAAAAATCAAACGTTTAGTTTTCCCTCTCAAGAGATGATATGGGTTGTTATGATCTCGATTATAAATAACAACAACATTTAAAAAGATAAATGTTATGTTTTATTCCTTTAAAATAATTTTACTAACAACACTACACGCTGCCATATTTTTAAAGTTTAATAACCAAGTAGGATTCTGGTGAAATTAAGTACTAAATGGACTGGTAAAATTGACAAGTTGTAACATTGTAAAATAATAAATAATACAGACAAGGTTATTCTATTGAATAACATTACATCTTTATACAATTATTATATTAAATTAATAAATAAAATTCTACAAACGTCGTCTGAGTTTTGGATATTGTGTCTAAATGGCCAAGAATGAAATTTTACGTGTTTCCAAGAATGGTGTGATATTTCAAAATTGCACACCATTTTTGGAAACAATAATAATGCTTTTTTAATAATTTTTGGAATAAGGCTCAAGCCTTTGATTGAAATGCTGACTTGTTGCATTAAATAATGTCCATGATCCATTTTTCATACCATAAACGTATTGATCACGGTCACAATCTTTATCTTTCAATGTATTTTCTATGACATCTATCATCGTTCAACAAAAATTTGACAAGATATTATCACAGGTCAATAACGAAGATGACAGTTAAATTGGAAGGACAATTATTATTATTATAATTCACCAAAATATATGGTTTTTTGGAACAATATACTTACGTAATAATATGCAATGTTAATTTATTTAAAATCAACCCTGCTCATTATATCGAAAATTTTATAGGAACATGATACTCATCAAAATGTTATTATAATTATAATTACCATTAAACATTTAATGTATTATTTATGAAGTCTGGCCCAACACACCTTAACCAGATAAAATTAATCTGTAGGTACTTTTAGAATAGTCTTAAAATGTAAAAAATATTCTAAAGTAAGTTATATAGCATAAATTATCTTTGTCTCAAATTAAGAAAAAAAATACTCGTCAACAGACCTGTAAAAAAAAATATAAAAATGTCTCCTTCAACATTATAAAAACTTGTTTACTGTGCTTGACTAGATTATTTATGGTAAATAAACATTTATATATAAAAAACAAAAAACTACCTGGGATTAATTAATTTCCTGTATATTATTTTTTTTTCATTTGAACTTACTATATTAAATATTAATATAGCAGAAATTAGCGCGTTGAAACATAGATTTCATGATATATGAGGGATATTTAGATATTATACTTACAAGAACTATAGGTACAAATTAAATTAAAAATCACTAATCAAATAAATACACGTTATGTCAGGTAATAAAGTGTCACATACAGATTTTATGTAGTAATCTTTAAAAATTAATAGCCCTAAAGTTGAAGCATAATCAACAATGACGGCACAGGTCAGTGGCCACAGGGCCCCATGGAAATATGAAGAATGCGGCACACCAGTAGCGATAACATTCAATGGTTTATAATAATGTACTTAGCCTAACTGTAATTCTATAAAGAGCAAGAACACGTGGAATTTGATGCACAAGTCTTAAAACCGTCATTGTCGCAGATGCCCTGTCTGCTTTGGAAATGCGTTTTTGTAGAGTCAAAGGCACTCGGAACTTTACCCCTGAGCATTAAAAGTTGAACTGAAACGCGTAAACACAAGAGATAGCACGTGCGTGCTTCCGCATTCCGTATGAGCGTAAATTAAATTTATATTTACATATACACACCTACACACTGTCGAAAAACAGAGGTAAAGCTTCATTTGCCCTCGATTGTTTTATGTTACACATTTCTGCCTTCCATACACTTAAAATAAATAAATACACTGATCGTACAAGACTTTATAAGATTATATTTTTTTAATACTTCAGATTCAAAGAAAAAGTCAGCAGAAGCTAGCAGAGTGATTCAAGAATGTTTATAACATTCCGATCATTTAAATTTATACTACTAGTATTATTCGAGCTTTTTAGGGAATCTATTCTGATCAGTTGATTTAAAGTTTTAATCATAAAACAGTTTAAATTTTAAACTGTTTCATATAAAGGTGTGTGTTCATAATAAAATATGTTATGGCGTACTGGTATCTATGGATTACATGAGGAGCGTTTTTAGCTACATTTAAAACGAAGCTATATTGAAAACCTTACACATAATGTGACACAAATCTTTAATAATTAAAGTTATATTTGGTATAGTTTGGAGAGTGGTTGTGTTCGCCCTTGGACCTGATAACCCGCCCACTGAGGCTAGTTTGAATCCTGCAGAGACAGCCTGTCTTCTTGTTCCGGCAGGCCCAGGTTAATGTGTTCTTCTGCTGACTGTTCACCCAGTATTTGTTCTGGTTGTAGATCAGAACAGACTTTCTGTGATCCTTCATAGAAGGCAGGTAATAATAATCTGAAAATTATTTATTAATTAATACGTATTTTATATTTCACAATCGTAATTGGAGAGGGACAAAAAAGTATCTCAATATAAATTGGCTTTTTGTATGTATGACTATTAAAAATACATATTTTGGTAATCAAGCGGGTATTAGGGAAGTTTATTATACATAAAGTATTCAAAAAATATCAATACTTAAATAATAGGGAAAAGATTTATTTAAATAATAATTAAAAATTAAAAGACACATGCTTATAGTATTATTAAAAATATAATGTAACGTCATAATTAAATAAATTAAATGGGATTGCAATATTTAAGTCTAGATGGAAATTAATTTAACATATGTTGGATGTTAAAGCCTTTTCCCCTTACCCAAATATAGGAAACAGTTTTTCATGTATCGGAGCATGGTTAGAGGTAGCTAGGTGGCAGATCGTGGTAGTTTAGTCGTTAAGGCGTTGGACTATTACCCCAAAGGTCGCTGGTTCGAATCCGCACGTGGTCATACCATTTTTAATGCTTCATTACCACCATCTCCCCTGACTCTAGCACAGGCGCATTTGGCCTAGTTGAGTAGGTCCCAAAATAATTGTATATGACCTAGGTCATAGTAATAGTAATATAATAGTAATAATAGTAATAAGTAATAGTCATAGTAATTATTTAAAAAAAAATAATAATCATTTTCTTACCGAGAATCATTGCATTCTGACCCAAAGACTATCCAAAAAGCATTGCAAAGCCATATAGTGTAAATTACAATAAAGTTAAATGAAAAACAAAATTTCACAAAAATCCGATTTGTATAAAGGCGCCAAAACGACGACAAAAAAATTGATATTCAAATGTGTCATTGTAGATCGTTTCCACAAAAGACCATTGGGAATTATGGCGGGTTATATAAAAGAACTTATTTATTAAATAGTCAATTATTCCAATCAGGTTGGCATTAAGCTAAGCTAAGGAGTCTAGATCTGCGCTTAGCTAACAAGGTCTGTACTTTGAAATAGATAATAGTTGGGTTTATTTAGGTTAATTTATTAAAAGATCAGACCAGTAAATTTTCCGTGAAATGTTTGGTCCAATATTAAATACACATAACTTAAACTAATGAATGAGATTAAGACGAGACAAACTGTTGTGTCATAGGATTAATGTGATACTTTTTTTCTTTAACATTTAAGATCATTACATTTAAATTTAATTCCAAAATCATATTGAAAATGAAAAACAAACAAAAAATTTAAAAAAAAACCCCGAAATGATCCACCATACAATAAATACTTTGATACCGCTATTGCGATACTTGATTTTCCCAATCCGCTATTGCGATACTTGATTTTCCCAATTGATTTATTATCAACAAAAATTAAAATAAAAAATATTTAAACTATAGGGTTTTTTTATGTTTTACAGCTATACCTAATAATCCGTAAATTTCATATTTCTAAAATGTATTGAAATATACTCAAATTTACACTTTAAGGTAAGAAATCAAATGGTCGATTCCAACAAGGTATTTTATTTTAAGTATGTATTTATTAATTAACTTATTTGAAATAAGGACATTTACAACCTTGATGATAAATATTGAAAAAAAAAGTTCAGGATTGTGATTAATCAATTTACGGGCAAGCATACACAGCTTTAATTTTAATATACCGTAATAAACTGACAATGTAATATGTTTTATACAGGACAAAATTTTAAAAAAATATTAAAAAACAAGAGTTAAATATTCCATATCATTTATTTTATAAATACTTTTTACCACCCAATAAATTACCTAAATTAAAATACAATATTTGAGTTAAGTACATAATGCATAAAGTGCTCCTATCTATAAGGTACATTTATTTCACAAGTCAGTAAACACGCACTCAAATCTTACTAAGTATAAAAATAATATAAATATCATGAGGAATGTTTAAGATTTTGAGATCAATACTTGGGCATGATTGAGATGGGCATAATCACAAATGTGTTGGTAAAATTAAATAATATTAAGTCAAGCATCCATAAAAAAAAATTGAAAGCTATGAGTAAGTGTCCCTACTTTTATTTCGGTTATAATATAAAATAAATAAATATATATATTATATATATATTTCTGTATTTAGAGTGCTAATGCGAGTGTAATTGAATTTAATTTTAATCTCTAGATGTATCTCTGTACTTTTGCGAAAACCTGTCATCGGTTAATTTTACAAACAATTGTATGTACCATTTTTTCATATTATACTGTTGGTTTTCCAAATAAACGATAAATAAATAAATAAATATTTAAAAAAAAAAGGTCTATTTTTATTTTTTTATTAAATCTACTTGCAGTAACCATCGGTTGAAACAATGTTTGTAAATTTACGAAGAATATTTTTATTATTTTTTTATGCACTAAAAAAAAGTGTGTGTCTTATAGTGATATTTGCCTAATTTTTACATCTTTCTTAGAGTTGTTTGGTGTAAAATAAAATACAATGTTGATTAAAAATTTACTAAATCAAGCTCTTTAAATTCTTAGAGCAACAACGCGATAGCGACACGATGCGGTCTTTGCTATTGATTTTTAAGCTTTTATAAGAAATTTAGGATAGCTTCAGATAATACAGATTTCAATATCTACATAAATAAATATATAAAAAGTCTTTTTTTTTATTTTATGTTCATAAAACTAAAAGCGTAAGAAATGTGACATAATTTGTCTCCTTTTTTCGGGTAGTGGGAGAGTAACTTTAATATTTTATTGCAAAAAAATAATTTTAACTAGTTTATATAAATAAATTTTTGATTTTCTATAGTTACCGATGTTAAGCGTAGGTAACTCAGTCTTTGGTTTTTTTTTTAAATATAATAATAAATAATAACTAAATTAATTTTCATCAAGATAAACAAAATATAATATGAAAATGAACTGCAGGCTATCAAATTTGAATATGCCGATCAATCGACTAATAGTCTTCATCATTACAACCATGCTGTTTCTAGAATTGGATCAGTAAATTGGTACATATGTTAGAAAAAATAAAAGGGTTGAATGTCGTTATAGTCAACATGACTATATATGTAAACTCAAAAAATGCTTTTTTTATGGATTTGAGAAGAAAATATAATCACCATGAAAGTGTAAAAATTACCAAATTGTAAAAGAATTTTCAGCTAAACAGGTCATACTTCGGTAAAATGTTTGGTCATAGTTGTTTTATTTATACCTACTAAAAAACAAATAACAAAAATAAATAAGTTGAAATTTCATATTTATGAAGTATCTATTCATGAACTCTCTATGCATGAAGTTACTATGCATGAAGTTTCTATGCATGGGGTCATCATACCACACAAAAATATATTAAATGAGCCTATTATGAAGCCAAAGACTCCAGAGATTAGAGCTGTTCATTTTTCAATCAATTTTAGGTCGTTATAAGTGTTTGATAGTCCATTTCCAGATTTTGATCGTACACCACATAAAAAATATATTTAATTTCAAGGTTCCACTTAGCTTGATCTCCTCAGTGTTTTTCTTTTAGTAGGTTAGACTACGGAGCACCAAAGAACATGAGCAAAAATCTACTAAATCAGTTTTAGATGGGAATCTAACTCAAAATCGAACTCCATGATGTTCTGAGCTCTCAAAATGAAGTGTTTCATAGATTTGTGCGAACGGCTCTTACGACTGCATTCACACTTATAGCAGCTTTATTATTATTTCAAATTTGAGATTTATGCGTAATCAGGAATTACTTAATAATATCAATATTGTTTAGATACAAATGATAATAATTATTTATTTATCTATTGTTTAAATTGTATTCTCCGGGAGGAGTTTTTAAGCTATAAACGCAACGCTAACTGCTTTTTTTTCCAGTTTCAGTTTTCAAGACCATTAATAACAACCCTTAGTTTATGGTTCTTTGTAGGTGTTACCTAATGGATGCCAGTGGATTATGAAACCGTTAATATCGGACGAAAGTTTAATGAAATCATATCAAAATTAATTTGACCATAGATAATCGATGCACCATAAACCATTGGAAATAAACTATCAAAAACCTGAAAAAAAATGTTAAAAATAGTGCTGAAGGAAATTAATAAATTGCAGTTTATTAATTGCCAACTTATAATAAAATTGAAAACATTACGTGAAAATAATTCTATAAAGCTATTTCCCATAAACAATATGTATCTATGAGATGACATCAAGCTTAATCCACACAAACAATTTTTGTATTAATCACATTTTGCTTTTATAATTTATTCAGAAACCCAAATTGTTCTGATTTTATTATTATTATTATTATTTTATAATAGGCAGGCGGCATAGCTGATAGGCCTATATCTTATTCGGTATCAAAATTGTTATTATTTTTTCTTTTTTTTTTCCTTGTAAGAAAATGTTTTTGCTTATATACTTACCATGTGCTGTAGTTTGTAAATTAGTCCAAAAAAAACTGTTAAATATATATTTCTTTTATCTATTTTCGTAGTTTATGTATGTACCTGTACAATTACAAAAAACTTACCAAAAGTTAGATTTACACTATAATTCAGATTTAAATCCTTTAATAGAAATCTGATAACTGCTGAAAGCTATTATCGGGCGTGACGGTCTCGATCTTGTTGTCACAAGTGTGCAAATGAGAACAGTCGACCAAAATGTTCCCGTCCTTCCCGACCTTGACGAGAGCCTTGCAGGAGGTGCTGAAGCGGCGGATGCACCTCCAGTTTACGCCGCCCTTCTTAGGAGCGCGGTCGCCGTAGTAAATGTAGTTCTTGTAGAAAAGTTGTGGTTTGCCTCGTCTCGATATTCCGTATTGAAATAGACCTGTACATTCACAATCATAGTCAGAATCAACAAAAAAAAATTGATTAGCTTGTTGTATAATATCAATTTATTGCTGAGGTAGCTTTTGCCATCTAGATAAGTGCCTTTATACCCGCTTATCACTTAACCTATAAATTTATGTGCCATTAAACAAAAGAAGTCTAATAATTAACGTCTCTTTCATTTTACTTTTGCTGATAAGCAACTTTCTCCAGCTGCAATGATTTTGAAGCCACGTGCTTCTTTTCCATGCAGCAGGAAATATGTAGCATTAGGGAAATAATGTCTAATTACGGTTTTAAAAACTATAATTTAGGGTTCCTCCATTGCGGTTTGTTATTTGACCCAGAATGATTAGTAACTGTTTTGCCAAACACACCAATCAAAAAGCAAAAAGTATGAATGATGTACCTTTTCAAACGCACATGTACTAACCGATATCTTTGCACAATGTTAAACCTGGAATCTTACATAAATCGCGTCAAACTAAACGATGTTGGAAGATAATTTTTGCAATTAGGTCATGCTTGCCATAAAAATGTATTATCATCAGAACAGAAGCAACATGTCAAATTCCCGTAGGATAAGAGGAAGTGGTTCTAATTCAGCTTGCAAGTGTTGACCTAAACCGACATGCAAACATTGCAAGCTTAATAAAAGCTTGTAATAAGAGAAAGTAGAAGAAAAACGTAGATGATACAAGGTTTTGAAAGTTAATCAATTAATTTTTGTTATTTTTTTTTAGGTGATCGGACGTGAAAATAACTCATGAGCCTTCGCCCGAAGTGTCAGGGCGCATTCACAATAATTCCAGAAATAATTTCATACAAGCTAAAATTGAATAAAGGAGTTTAACACCAATATTTGAAACAAGCAATGATTATAATTTTAATAAAAAAAATAATCTTAAGTATTGGTTTCAGTATAGTGTTAAAATTTGTTGTTTTTCTAATGTATATTTTATTTGTGTTTTCAGATTCTTCTTCAAACAGTACATTTTTTAATCAAGAATCTGCATTCTGTAAAAGTCTCTTTGAAGGAGGTGGAGTACATTGACTTAAAACACATCTTTTTTAATTTATTACTTAGCTAAAATTTAAAAGAAATATGCCTTAAAAAATAGTGAAACCGTTTAAATTAATATATTTTGGTTATTCGAATATGTAAGCAAAAAAAGAAAAAGTTTTTAATTTTACTTAATTTATTGTAACAGTTCTTACAAAAATATATAATAATTTTGTTTTCACACTAACTAACACTATAAGTATACATAAAAGATTATTGAAATCACTTAAAATAAAATCCACAAAAAAAATAATTTGGAATTTGTCACTTGTGATAAATTCCAAATTATTATAAGCCTCTGAATAACCCAGCCGAAGCCCTGATTTAGTTCTATACATAAAAAAACTATTTCTTAGCATTTTATATTTTATTTTTCTAAGCACTAAATAAAATCCAATCCAAAGTTAGGCATTGTGAGAAACTTATATAATAATTATTATCTTATAATTTAATGAATATTTATTAATTTTCATTTTAAGTCAGACATTAACTATGAAATAATTTTTAGTCCTTTATTAGGAATGATAGCATATTTTTTTATTGTATACAAACTTTTTTTATTGTGTAAAAAAAGTGGGGAAATGTTAATGATGAAGAAGTGTCATTAATTAAATACTTAAGAATCATATAGACCAAATCAATTTGTGAATCGATTTTAACATACGGTGTCATTAGCTGAGGAAACTGTTCTAAAACGATACTTACTATCTTAAAAATGGCCTTAAAAGCAATTCTTAGGATTTAGAAACTATATAGGCGTTATCTTTCTGAATTAATCTTGAAAGATTATAGAGTCATAGATGTTCGACCACTATTTATAAAATAATTATAATACATACCCATAAATATATTGACAAATTAGGTAAAGTAAAGCATATACATAACACCAGAGCATAGATTCGGCAGTCCAAAAAACTATTGCGAAAATGTTAACGAGTTTTGGTCAAAGGACGTTCTCGTGTAGGGTCAAAAATGCTTAATGCTCCTTCTAAAGACCTGATATTAACTACAAATAAAAAAATATATATCTGTTAAGTTTCCATATGAATATTACGCATCAACGTGAATGAATGGCTCCGAGTGCGAATGAGTGAATGTCATGATCATTCAGACATCTTCATATTTAAAAATGTTTTAAGCTAGTTTTAAGCTCAAAATCTTTATTAGTTAGAATATCTGTGGAATAATCATAGAATGAAAATAACTAGTTGTGGAGCAGAAATATTTCAGCGCTTTGCAAATCGTGGTCATAGAGCAAAATGTGACTAACTAATAAAACGGTATTTCAGAGATAACAAAAAATTCACTTTTCACATTTATTGTTATTTTCATCCAATTGCGCCACTCTATCTAAACGCGAAAAATTACTTAACACCCACATAACCGATTTGCCCAAATGTGACTCGGACGAGAGAATCTGAATCGTTCATCCAATTATGCCCGTGGTGCAAATAATTCCTTTTCTAGTATTATTATAATGATGCTAATTACTATCATGTATAATTAGGTTTAACATATTATTAATCTTATTCTTATTACGTTTATAAAAAAAAATAATTAAAACATAAATGCGTCCAATGAAAACAAAGATTTAAAAAAAAACACTAAAAATAAGTAGGTTATAATAACTCAAGTCATATCCCAGAAAAATCTAGTTTGTAAACAGTCTACCTTGGTATGGCAGTGTTATAGCGCTCAGTTTGGTTGAACCTGGACTTTCTACTATATCAAATTTTCATTATTATAATTAACTAATCTATAGTGAAAATAGCCTTGACCGATGCATCCATAAAATAATTATTATTTTGTGGATTTATACCAATCACTTTAATTTTATGTTTCAATCAACTACGGGGAAAATAAGTACTGAAGATGCAAGCCAATACCAATTAAGTTCTCTGGCCTAAAGTGTTATTGTAGTCTCTTCTATGTGTAAAATCAGGGCTTGTAGACTCAGTAATTGTGATATCACCCCCCCCCCCCTCCCTACTCTAATTTTTGACACGGTACAGTGCTCCCAGACTAAACATTAAAAGCAGTGGTAGTTAATATATAGAAGCCCAGCCTATCCTAGATTTTAAAATCAACTGCGTTTGTTTTTTTTTTAACTTTTTTTTTTGCTACTACGAACACGCGTAATAGCATATGAAACGCAACGAAACAATTCGCACGTCGAGCTGGTGCCGAAGGCAGCCAGGCAGATGTCGCTAGCTCTGCGGGGAAATGCGTAGAACAAAAACAATACGACATTGGTTCCGCAAGCGAAGTAAATCTCAGTTATTTTTCATAGATTACTTCGGGCTTACTAAGAAAGAGGCTTCGAACTTATTGCAAAATGGAGAAAAAAACATGCCAGATTTGATTCAGAAGCCAGCTTCAACTATGAAGTTGGTTAGAGAAGCATTTAATTGAAAATGAGGTTATGTTCTTTTGCCATATTTCCAAGTTCCACCATTTTGTTTTCGTTTTGTGAGATAAGAATTAAATTGTTTCACTTTTTCTCATATATTTTAATAATATAATAACTACTGGTTATTAACGTGACTTTCGTAGAAAGCGATATAGTTACTTGCGAATTTTTCAGTATTTTCAGTCAATTGTCATAAAAAGAAATCGGAAAATGCTTTTAACAGGAGTTATTTCTTGGAACTAGCCTCTTTTATGTAGTTTTTGAGAAAAAAATACAACATTAAGTAGCAAATATGAAACAATTATTGAATACAATTCAGCATAATGAGGTCTCTACCAAAAGGTGTCTTTATCCCGGCTTAATAAGACACATTTTAAAACAATTGAAATTGCATATTTTTAATTTTTTAGAAATAAAAACATTAATATTAAAAAACAATTAAGTATTATAATGAGTTTAATCAGAGATATTCCATTTTATTTGCTCTTTTCCATACACTGTCGCTTACAAAAATATATTTCTATTTATAATGTTGATCTACTTTGCATCTAGTGAAGGAGTGGGATGGGGATATACTTGCAAGCTGATCCATTTCACAAATGATATATACATCCCTTTTAGTATGTCATTTACGTATGGTTATGATAGTTTCTAATGCCATACATAAGCCCCTTAAATGTCTTTACCACTACCCGACAGTTCTTGGAGAGCCGCTGTGAGCATGCCCAGTGGATGGCTCCGTCACTAGACACGAAACGTCGGGAATAGCTGTGCACACCGATCATCAGCATTTTATGACTACGTCCAGAGTCCACAAATCGAAGACCTGCACCAGAAGAAGTTTTTTATTAATACATAATATGAAATAATTGCATTTCCAATTTCCAGAATAAGTCCGGTCTAAGAGAAAGCAGCTAAAAAAATGATGTTAACAAACATAAAGCAAAAGTTAATTATTAAATAAAATAGAAGTTTTCCCATAAACATTGCAAACTCTTAAAAGAAAAGTCGTTAATCCGCGGGTTTTTGCTTAGCGAGTCAGTTTGGAAGTGGTGCGTGGTAATGCAGCCAGTGTCCTTTGTACACTCACAGTGAAAATACAGTACTCACAGTGTATAGTGAGGCCACCCTTATGCATATTTTTTGTAAATTTTAAATATAGGCCGTAACATAAATATTTAAATTCGAGTAGATAAGCACAGACAAACAGATACACTTGTCTCAATAATATTTCTTTTTTTGTATAAAATATCCCTATAAAAAAATAATTTCATTGAACTTTTCATTTTGTTGCTCAGAAGTAAAAAAATAAATAGAAAGTATGCACCAAATACCCACCTATAAAAATCTGTAGAACGAAGTTTAACTATACTCACCAATGTTGGTCTATGGAATTGGTTTGTATGCAGCACACATAACACGCACGGCCACGCACAAAACCAGCAGGTTTGCTTGTGCTTGGGTTAAAAACGCAAAAACCAGACGTTTTAAAGCCACTTATATTCAATACCTGTAATTCAGAGTTAGTAGGCTTTTTTACGGCAAGTACATAAATCGCAGTTAATAAAATATCTATCAAATTCTGCTAATAAAAAAATTAACTTAATTTTTAAAGTATAAGTTCGTATGAATGTGTCTCACTCTGCAGTGCGCGTGATCCCCTCAAATAGGAATTAGCGGTAATTGATACTATTTAAAGTAATCAAATATGGCTATAAATTATTTTTGTATTTTTTATCCAAAATCATAACTAAAACAGTGAATAAAAACACCCCTTTAAAAGGTCATAGGCGCAGTGTAAATTGTTTATGAAAAAAAAATGCAATTTATTGCAGTCAATCTACAAAACTTGTGCAATTTCACTAGCATATTTATGGAATATAGATTTACATACCTTCTAAATGACATCTACAATTCCACCTAACATGTAACTTGGAGAAGCTCCACTTAATTTCACCGTGATACTTTACCTAATACCTTATGCATAGTCGCGTTAATATTGTGCTAAGCTTAAAAGTGACCTCTACCCATGAGATGATGTATGCTCTTTCACTTTAGCAGCAAAATAACGTGACTATGCATAAGATGATAATTTATAGACAAACACACTAAAGATATGTGATCAGCTTGAAGCTGCATGTTCTTTAAAAATATAATAATATCGGAAGTCTTACAGGGTTCTAACCTAGAGCCATTCCTGTTTCTTATTTTTATTAATGTCATTTATTTTATTCTGATGACCTAAAAATAATAAGTGGTATATTCATTAGTCTTGATAGCGATAAAATTTAATGGTAACTTGACACCCTCAATAGCTGATGAAAACAAAATGATATGGAACTTAATGTTTCCAAGTGCTATACAAGGAAGAAATATTTACAAGGAATAGATATGTGATTAGGAATGATTAATGACTTCATAAAAGATGTAAATATTACAAGGGTCGACCATATTGGAGACCTTGGAATAATTTTTGATGAGCTTTACATTTTTAATAAGCACTTTTGACTATATCTGTAAAAAAATAAAAAACCTTTTAGTCTATTTTTAAAATTATGTAACTTTTACCTGACATGCAATCAATTACAACAATTTACTATTTTTTAAAACGATCATTATTGAAGTTTGGGTCCGTAATTTGGAATCTAAGATACTAGTCAATTCAACTATTCATAGTCTTTATTTATGATAGTATCTGAATGGGATCAATTCAAATAAAATTTTCAAGAAGTAACTTTTTTGGTGAATTTCTTTTGTATTTTTTGAGATAAACACATTCTGTTTTATTTCTCAAAGAGAACGATAATTGGGTAGATTTTTGTAAATAAAATATAAAGTTGCTCAGTACATTTTTTTTTTTATAAATCAAGTTTGAAAGTCATGAACTAGTATCCCAAATTTTCATGTAAAAATCGCTTTCATTTATTTTGGAACATTTTATTATAAAAAATGTTTAAATTGGTGTTTATTTATTATGTATTCAAAAAAATGGTATCAAATTCTAACAAATAAAAAACAACCATATATCACATGTACTGAGGCACAGGTGGGAATTTGATGAAAAGTGACAAAATTGTGATTTTTTTAACGAACGTTTTAGAATCCATTCATGTCATCATATGAAATTTAGCCCTAAATATCCTCTACACATGTATTACGTTTGGACGTCGACATCCGGAACAACCTGTATAATATAATCACTTCATATGCACCCACACACATTCTCACAAACATATATTACATATTATAAAGATATATTTAAAATCACTAATATCGTTTTTAAAGGTTAATCTATAATTAAACCAGTTTCAAGAAAAAAAAATATTTTGAACAGAAATCCGACATAAATAAAAATTAAAAAACTATTTTTTGCAAGCCGCTGTCAACCACGTTCAACCCTGTTTTCAAAGATTAAAACAATTTATATTCAATTTTAAATTCGTATTTCTCATAATTCGGAAACATTTATCCAAATTTTTTTTTATTAATCTTTGATTATTTGTATATATCGATCTCCTGAAAGGATAGTAGTAATTTTAAATATATCCTGTAAAATACAGCCTAAATAGCTTCTAGTTGTTATTATATACTAACTTTTTACCCTTTGGTATTTATATATATTTTTTTTTTTATATTCTAAATAATGTCAACAACAACAAGTTTATCAGAGACGATACAAGTGCAGATTTAGGCTATCAGCATAATCTGCCTGCCTAAAACTAATAATAATAATGTATTAAATTACCTCATTGCATATCTAAGTATAAATTTAGAAACGTATATGTAAACTTTGATTAATTACTTAAATACATAACATTAGGCATGTTTCATAAATATAAAATTGTACAGTATACAATTATGGTAAACTGTGTTATGTTAAATTTAGAAATCAATGTGTTTACTGTATGAATGTTTACTTTATAAAATAAATACTTTGAGGATATTTCAGTTTCTTATCGCATTGAATTTAACAAAGCGAGGAACATTTATTTACAGGAAAGCAAGAACATTCATTCAGGGAGCAAAAAAGGCTTATTTAGTATAGTTTTAGATAATATTTAATGTTATTGTTGAATTTATTACACGTGTGGATTTATGAATATCAATAGTTGTATTTTGTATTATAGAATCATGTATTTATTTAAATAATTACTTATATACATATGTATATCACATATTAATACTATTTATTTTCATATAAATAAATTATTGATGATTACAAAACAAAAACTGATCGACGCCCCCATTATAAGCAGCGCATTTATCATTTGATCGGCGTAAGGACAGAAATTTGATGGATATCATAATAAACAATAAAATAGACTCATCTCATGAATAAGGTATATTTAAATCATTAGTAGATACATTCAATAGGCTGCATCAAAAAGCTGAACAAAAAAACATTCTTAAAAAAACAAATATTTTAAAATAAAGAAAAATCTTAATATACATTCTCTGTTATTTCTTGATATACACGTAAATTGCTTGATCATTTTAAATAAAAATTAAATAATGTAAGGTCAAACAGATTACAATAAATTTTTCATAGGGTTCTTCTGCTAGAAAATAATGGGTGATACTATACATAACGGAAGTAGGAACTGCATGAGATAAACTTGAAAGAGCTAGCAATGTCTCTGGATGAACACACGTTTAAAGACATCTAAATGTGCAAAAATAAACACAATTTGCTTTATTCTTATTTAAATAAAAAAGCAGAGACAGTTAATGATTTTACTGTTATTAACTAACTGTCTTTAAGTTAATGATATACCATATAAGTTAATGACAATACAATCATACATTGTTTGAAAATATAACAGTGTCTCTCACTCTTATAAACCTCGCCATCTTTATACAGCAAATCTGTAAAACAACCTACTAAAAATTTGTATTAGATGTAAAGACTCTTCATATTTAAGTCGACAATATTGGTATAAATTAGCTAAAACAAAATTTTAATATTTTTTTACAGTGCTATAGTTTAAAAGTCAGTTTAATAGTTTAACAAATGACCTTAGGCCACGAACAAGAGGATACCGTGAGTAAAATAGATGAAAATGGCTTAACAAAAGGTGAAAGCGCGCTTGTTAGAAGAAGCTTGCAACCAAAAATGGTTAGACACAAGCTTATGATGGTGATGAAGACATACGAAAAAAATATTTTGCAACCAGTAAATAATTGATCAAATACCAAACATCTGTTTTTGTAGCATACTTAAGATACCAATGTTATTTAGTTGAACCAGAACACACGGTATTATGAGGTTGACCATTTGAAAGCATATTATGAACGTTTTTGGCCTACCCAAAGACTAAAATGAATAAACTACTAAAACAGGTTAAATCATTGAGTTGAATGTCTAATAATTTATTTATTTACAAAAATCAGAATGTTTAAGTAGCGCTCAAAGCAAAAACACTTTTATCTACGGTAAGAGCAACACACTTTATAGACTACAAATCCGGGCAAGTCACAACCATGTTCTTCTTGTATTTGTCTGCAATGCGAGAGGAGTGGTTGTTCGGGTGGTTGTGACAGGGATTCTTGATGCGGAGTTTGTTGCCCTGCGAGGATATTCTGGCGCGACACTTCCGGAAGTATTCCTTACAACGCCAGAAGGTGCGTCCCCACCTTGAGTAGTCCTGAACGAAAATATGGTTGCTGTGAATGAGCTGCAAGTGGCCTACCTTCGTCCGAATGAATCTCACTTCATCGCCGTCTATCGTGATATCACCTAAAAAAATAATCGTACTCTGTTAGCCTTAATGGGCAATGTCAAATTTTCTGTCTAAAATTGTAAATTTGTCGCTTGCAATTAACTCTGAGATGTATGTAAAAATTATCCTTACAATAAGTTATCTTTCCTATGCACAAAAAATAAAAAAATATTTGATTTTTCAATAAAGGTACAAAAAAATTAAAGTATACTTTTGGAAACCCTTAAGATCCCAGGAATCTAGACCTAAAACCCGATCGAGACGGCGCCGGCGTTGCCATTATTCTTCATTTATTATGCGGCAGCTGTTCGACCTCGGGCTTCACCCTGGGTTGGCAGCTAGGCCCTGTAGGCGACTCTCTAGGAGCATTCGGCGCATGACGACTAAATTGAAAAAAGCAATTGAAATCAAATGGTGTGGCTGGTTCCACTCTCTTAGGCACAAAAACAATAAAAGAAATCGCACTCACAGCGCCAGGCGTGTTTCAGCGACAGTTTACAGAGAGAGTTTTTGTGTTATTTTGCAATTAAAACAAAGTATGTATCTTTTGTTTTGCAAAAATAACTATTTACTAATTCATTTTAGAAAATTAATTATATTATATTAATTAATTATATTAGAAAATAAAACTTGAAATAATAATGTCAGATACGGAGGCTTTTTCTCGTGTGGTAGGCATTTTATTACCTAGATGGCAAGTGGTGCGAAGATGGCATTTGGACATTTCCATTCCCCTAGCCGGGCATTAAATCTTCATTTTTATTTCCACATTGTTGCATGTTATAAATTAATATGTCATTGCTATGTATAATTTTGTATATCTCGGAAAATGAATTATCTTACCTTATCTTCTCGCAATAATAATTTACTTAATAATATTTAATATTAGTAACTGTAACACTGCACTGATATTGCCAAAAAATAATTGCAACATGGCTACTCTTGGAACATCTCCTGTCAAATCTTGCAATTTCTCAATAATGGGTCACAGTAGGCCTTTTTATAATCCTAAAGCCATACCTTTGTCATAATCATACACCCGAAAACCCGAACATTTGACCAAACTATGCAAGTTATAAATTTATTCAACTTAACCAAAAATAGATCTCTAAATTTATAAACATTTATATTAATAAATGTAAGGTAAATTTATTTTTAATTATTTAACTTAGCCTAAATTACTTGTTTTTATTTCGGATATTCACTCACTGTGTATGCTTTTTTTAATGATCTGACTTTTTGGCAGTGATGTCACACATGGTCTTTAAGGTGAGAGCTCTGCATCTACTAGGGATGTTAATATGAATATCGACTTTATTGTGCATCATATAATATAATCATATGATTCTTAATATCATATATTATTTTTAGATTTGCTGCTGCTAACTCTCAATCTAATTTTCCATTTGCCTGTCAAAATATTGATAACAAACAATAGGATCTTAATACAAAGAGAGAATGATTTACGAATATTAATTTTATTGTTTTCTCTTTATTTAAAAACATATCATAATGTAGTTTAGTTAATGAACAGACATCTTAAAAAAAATAGTAATAATAATAAAAGTTGATTGTTCAGAAAAAGGCAGCCAATGACTTAAACTCAGGCATGAGAACATTTTAAAGTTAGCAAGTAAATTGTCTTTTTAGTTTAAACAATTAATTTAGCAAAATTTAGACAATTATTTTTTTTTCATAATAAAATAGTACAATTAGTTAGATTCAAATGTAGTTTTTTGGTATGTATGTAGGTAAATCAACCAATCTTTTTAAAATATATAAATGTAAAATTCTTTATAATAAAGTGTTTAATAATAAAAAAATAATGTTTAAAAATATCGTGGTCATAAGAGTGAAAAGTGAACAAAACAGTATTTCAGAGATAATGCCACTTTTAGTTTAGGTGCAAAAAATAAAATATGTAAAAAATGTGAGCAATTAGACTATAATTCTTAGTGTTCATTCAAATACACACAAACAAAACTACATTTGAAAATAAAAAAAAAAAATAAAAAATGATTTGTCACTTACTAAGTTTTCACATTTTATTATTGAAATTCAAATGCACTTAATAATTATACAGAAGTAAATACCGCCATGACGGTTTGTTCTCAGACTTGGCCGCTCTAAGTACAAACTCAATTTTGGAAAAATTACACTTAGTCACTCAAAAATTAGTTTTTATTTAAATCAATCGCAAATATGTTTATAAGAATTGTCTTTGATGTGAACATTATTGTAGATAATGACGGACGCCAAGCAGCCGCGACGCTGATATGCAGTACATTTCCAGTAGACTGCGCCGGAGTTGTTTCTAGAGCGAATCGCATAGTATCTATATCCCTTGTACAGAAGTAAATTATTCCCCCGACACGACATCACGTACTGAATATCTGAAGAATATAAATTATGTTTATTTTATAAAATGACTTTATTTATTTTATCTTTATTGGAGAAACCAACAATTTTACACAGTACATATAAAATAAAAAATACATTTGATGGATCGATAAAAAACTGTAAAACTAAAAATAGGTTTCTACTAAAAAAAAGTATTAAAGTTAATAACAAAAATAACAAAACCATTTTATATCTATATATATACATATCTACTACACGAATTTAGAACAGTTAATTTTTACACAAAAGATCGTTGCTGAACACTTTAAATTGCGATTTATTCAGAGTCAATTTATCGAAGCAGTTAACAGTTTCATTAAAATAACTTTGCATCCGTGGTATCGGTGAATGTAGAGCGTTATTTGAGGAGCATGAGGGTACTTTAAAGACATTGTAATGACGGGTACGATGTGATGACGGTACATTAATCGAGAAGGTTTTCAAAAGATCGGGGCAATTAATAGTGTCATTGAAAAGGGCGTTTATGAAGCGCAGATCGAGCAACGCTCGTCTGCGTCTGACTTTGGTTCTCAAGTGTTTCTTCTTTAATAGGAAAATGTCTTTTAATAAAACTTCAAATCACAAATAAAATGACAAGTTTTTTAGAGGATGTAGAAAGAAGGAATAAGGTATATTACCAATATTGGTTACCAAACGATGGCTGATACATACACATGTCGTACAAAACGTCGGTTCGTCCTACCCTTGAATATTGCTCATCAGTATGGTATCCTCACACCTAATATCTTAAAGACGAACTAGGAGCAGTTCAGAGAAAAGCAAGCTCTTAATTGGAAGCCACTAAGTAAAAGGCGTATTGAATTCAGATTAACTAGTTTATATAAGACTGTAGCGAATGAACCTGGTCTGCTCACAACTCCTAAGCCTTCTTATATCGGTCGTAATGACCATTCTTCCAAGATAAAACCTATCTTAAGAAAACGGAGCATTGGGTTCAATTCTTTTCTGTTCAGAACAATTCGCCAGTGGAATGCGCTTCATAGGCTCTTCAAAGCGTAGGCTGCTCGTGCTACTAATGCTTAACAACTCGTTCATGAATGCAATAGACGAGTAATGGTTTTCCCACCTTTTGGTAGCATAATGTCACTAACTGCACTCGCTATGCAGAGGGAAAATCAATTAAAGAAAAACTGAAGGCGATTATATCATATATAGGGTGATGTTTTTAGAGGCGTGGTTTTCAAGAAGAGATAAAACGCATATAATTTGATGTTATGGCTAAGAATTTAGTTTTATTATAAAGATAAGGGTTTGCCATTATGTTTTAAAAATGATTTCGGGTAAGTGGCCGCCGCGGCTGACTCGAACAAATTCCAGCCGAGAGGCCCAATTTTCAACCACTTTTTGCAGCAAGTTTTGCCGTATGTCAGCAATAACGCGCCGAATATTCTCTTCCAAGGCGTTAATCGTGTCCGGCTTATCTGCGTAGACAAGCGACTTCACATAACCACACAAAAAATAGTCCAGCGGTGTTAAATCGCACGATCTTGGAGCCCACGCCACAGGCCCCCGACGCGATTTTTACTTTATTTTAGAGTGAATTAAAAAAAATTTAGAGTGATTTTTTCTAAATTTGCACTATTTGCAAACGTTGTTCAGGAGTAAGTCTATTCATTATGAAATGGCAAACCAAACTGAGCATAAATCAAGTGACAGCTGTCAAAAACACCAACTACGAAAAAAGTAGTGCCAGATTGAAAACCACGCCTCTAAAAAAACACTCTTTATTTGTGGTTTTTATCCATTTAAAAAATATATATGTCATTATTAATAATAATAATGTCATATTATCCTTAAAAGTGGGTGGCGATTTCTAAAAGCAAAATAATTTTTTTATTACAAAGGTAATCAGTTATTATAAATATGAGTAAGTAAATACAAATTATGAATAAAAAATTGTTTTATAAATATTTTGTAAGGATAATTTATTTCTGATATCCACTTAAACGCAAACTAGTATAGCCCCTAAAAAACACTGAAGTGAAGAAGTGGATATATTACAAAACTGTTAATAACAAAATGGGTTTCTTACTTAATTAAACAACATAATTCACATAATTAACCTAAAATTGGGCAACCAGGGCAAATTGGAGATTGAATGAAATAAATAAATAATCGCTGCTATACAGGTAAAACTTAATAAGTCCAAGAGGTGAAACTCATTAGGTCCATTTTTAGATTGAGGATATAATCGAATTTTAATTTTAGTAAGTTTAATTTTATAATCGAGTTTTTTAAGTTATTTATCACATAAAAATATTTTCTGTTGAATTCTCTTATCAGTAACCGAGTAATTCACACTCATATAATATCTTGTTTTTGAACCATTGACATTTTTCTGAAAAGTATACTTAATGAGTCGAATTTTAAAGACTTTTTACAGTTATATATCAATTAAAAAATATTTTGAATATTCTGTTGAATTTCTATCTTATCAGTAACCCAATTAATTTACACTCATATATCTTATTTTCTAAAGTAAATAACGAAAAATTGCCATTTTCCTGAAAAGTGTACTTAATGAATTTTACGTCCATAGCGGCGAAATTACAAATTATTATTTGTAATTTAGCCGCTAACATTACAAAATATGAAAGAAACAATTAAGAAACAGTTAAGACTATCCCCATTTATTTTTATGGTTAGTCACTTAACGAAATAAGTAAAATATATTAAATCTTAGCACTATTGATATATTTTAGGTTTAATTTTCTATGAGGTTTTTTTGACTCTAAAATTTATTTTAATAGCTGGTTTTGTATTCCTTTAAAACTAACAGAAAGATAATTTAAAATTTAGAAAATGTTTTAATAAAAAATTAACATATTTTAACAATATGTGCCTTAAAAATAATTAAACATAAAAAATATGGTATCTAAGAAATACTTTTAACTACTATGTACTATATAATATATTTTATATGAGTACTATATTTGATATAACGTAAATAAAAAACATACTAACATAAAAACTCAAACACTTTAATGACTACACCATCAAAACCTCTTATTAAAGCATTATTCAGAAACTGTTTTATAAATGAATAGTTAAGTTCAGAGGTACTTTAGCTATACTGTAATTAAATTAAACAACCACTTTTCTATATTGATAGTATATTTTATTACAATAAAATTTTAAGTATAATTCTTAGAATGATTATACTATTTATTTTACAAAACCACCATATTACATACATTGAAGGGATGAAATTTCAAAAAAACAAAAAATACTTCTCCCCTGAGAATAGAACATAATTACAGATTTGTATCAAATATTAAAAAAAAATATATTGCTATTCATGTTCCAAAAATTAAAATTATTATAATAATTATGTACTGATTCGAATGTTTATTTTTTACTAATAACAGTAACAACATTGATCAACGACCATGATAAACGTATATTAAATATTTGCATCTGTATGCATTTAAAATGCATATTTTAGGAGATTAAAGGAAGGAGTCAAGTTTGTTAGTACAAAAGGAAACTACAGTTCTACTTATGTTTTTGCACACATGTGTGTTTGTTGGCATTGTCCGTCTTGTAGATAAATTCGCCGTAAGTCGTGAGCGACGCGAGACAAGAGACGTTGACTCCCTTTGGCCCCAGCCTGCCCTTGGAACAACGCCACCTCTTTCTGGAGCCGGCCCAGTTCATGCCGTTGAAGGAATACGTGAAGCCGTTGTAGACGAGCAGGGGCTTGCCCAGCCGTGACGTCACGAACTGCGCTCGCTCTGCTGATAGATAAGTTTCATTAATTTATTTTAAATCCAAATTAGTTTAGAACAAGCCTTTTGATACGTCTGTGTCAATTACGTCGCAAAACTAAAATACACGTCTATCAACCTGTCATCTTTACCTCAAAGTCATAATATTGCAACCATTTGCAACTTTTACTAACATCGTTCACATTTCTAAATTGCATCAAATACCTACGTTGTGCCCGTCTTTGACTGATTGCGAATCAAATGAGACAAAACAGAAATGAACGAAATAGGTTACTTGTATTGAATAGATTAGATTAGGATTGTGTAATTGCACCTCACCTCGTGACTTCCGGATAATGGTCGTCTGAAAGCGCCAGCACTTGCCGTTGGTGGCTTCATGGGAGTTGCACCGATTGTTTACATTCTGAGATTAGCACTCTACTCACCTTTTATTGTGTTTAATATCGTTTCACGCTTTATTAGTTTCGAGCACGGTTCAAACTTTTACACGTATAAATAAGTGCCGCCGACAGAATGGAACGTTAAACTCAAAACCTATCTGCAGGTAAACAAACGAACACACTTTGGAATGTTTGTATTATCCACACACATTCCTCTGGTGTGGACAGGTTAAGGGGGGAAAACATAGGATTTTAAGAGGAATGTGGAATTAAGCAATATTTACTTCTTTAATTTAATTAACATATTGAAAGAAATAAATTAATATTATTCACGGTTGAAATATTACCTACAATAAAATAGGTTATAATTGCTGCAGCTTCCATTCTTTACAAAACAAATTTTACTATAGCTTTCTGTATAAAATGTCAAAATGTCGTTTGATTTTCTACAAATATTACTCAAATCTTTAATATTGTATTTGTACTCGTATATTTTACCTGCCAACTATTAGATTAAATGTGTAGCGTTATGATGTATTACCTTTGAAATTACATATAAATGTAGCCAAGTATATAATATTTTATATAATATGAAATTTTGTTCACATGTCAACAAATAAAGTTCACTTTCACCATCCATTTTCATTTAGCGCTTGATCATAATAAACCAATAAATCATAAAAATAGACTTGAAATTGAATAAATAATCATTTCATTTTTTTATTACAAGATTTACAAAAATAATTTATTGATCACATCTACAAACAAACTTGAACAAATCAACTTCCATGTACCGCTAAGACTCTCCCGTCGACAATTACTCTTTGAGCCCATAACGCACAGGTCCAACGCAGGTTTTAGAGCACCGCTTGACAGATTAGATCAAACGCACAACAAATCGTTTCTAGAGGTGGATGTTTTCTCGATGTTTAAGAAATTTGTATTTACTCTTCCAAAGCCTTTTCAAAATACAGCATCCTGAACTCGGCTCTCTTTATCGTTAATCTTAATTCACCTCCATACACACTTTGCTTGCTACTATTTTTATGTTATTTTTGCCTATTTAAAGTAGTACTGCGTTAGTTATGCTTGCAATTGTAAGCATTCAATCATGATCTCAATGTCGGAAAATTTATATAACTTATTAGAATTAGATTTGAAACAAATCACTCTATATGTGAAAAACTTGTAAGGATGCAAGACTAACCTAAATCATAAGTTTCTTTAGAATTTCTTCTTATCTCTTGTACCCGTTGTTTTTCCTTGATTAAATACATAAATATTAAGTTATTTAACTTTTTTAATGTGTTCTGTAGTTAACAAATTAGAAAGTGAAGGTGGCATTAGAAGAGACAACAATAATATTGCTGAGACTGCCCTCGAAAGGATCCTCCGTGGTCCCAGGAAATACCAAGAGAAGCAACCATCAGATAAGTTTCAACTGTTCGATGATCACTGAATCGGTATGAAAACATTACTCTACAAATTAATAATTCCTGACTAATGGCAAATCAATGGAATTTCCCATAGGCACATTGTTAGTTATCAATTATCACAGCCTATTCATAGTACCACTTTGCCCCTCTTCTTATGATAGTGCCTATCATTTTCCTTTGTTTTTAGTTTTGCAATTTTAACTATATCTGCACATATCACCTTACTCATTCTTTTAAAGTATTACTGATATTTCATCTTGTGATTGTTTGAACTATAATATCAATATTTTTTACATACACAACAAAGAAACATAACAAACATATTTTTTAAAATATTTTTTATTAAAATAACCACAAAAGTATTTCACTGCAATAGTTTACTACTATTAAGTCATTTCCTACAACTGTACAACAATTACTATATTATGCCTAGTATTTATAATACGAACTACGACTAGACATTTTAAACGGTAAAATGGATTTTTTCAAGATATTTCAACCGATACTCCTAAATTACATAGAAACAAAATTTAATGCTGAACTTGATCCGTGATAGCACGGATTATATGTAACAAAATGCACACGACCAGCGCCCATATGTAGAGTTGTCATCACAAAAGAATAGATATAAATTCAGGGTGAACCAATATTTGAGTAATAATTATTAATGCGGTTATTACCGTTTCAGGTTACTTGCATACGAGTAAAAAGAATATTTTCCTACAATGAAATCTCATTACCTCATTACAATACACAATTATATGTTCGTTATAAAGATGGCCGTAAAAGGAATAATTAACTTACACTACACAATATATTTGTACAAATATAAAGTAGCATTATTTAATCTTGCTAATTATATAAATAAGACCATAGTTTGAACCAGTAAATGAGATAGCAAAGAAAATAAGTTTTTTTTTATTTTAGCTAACCGTTTTTTGTATGCATTGAAATAGCAAGACTGATCATATTGCACAATTTTTTAAATAAAAACATACATTGAGTCTTTTTTTTTAGTACTCATATTTAACGTAAGGATTCAAATTTATAACAAAGAATGTTGAAATATTGGTTAATTAATTGAAAGACTTAATAGTAAATTAAATAAGTAATAGTAAATTGACGATAAAGAAATATTAATAATAAAAATATATGAACAAAAAGCCATATGAACAACCATAAAATATTTTTAAAATGATAAAATTATAACCGAAGAGTGGAATGGTACTTATTTGAAGATATTACAAATGAGGTGATGAAATAACATGGAGTAGTGATTTTTCGTAATGAAATTGATGACATGTTTGCAGTATTATGCGATTGAAGAAAATAATGTAATAAACATACATCACAACGCGATCGTTAATGATTGTCATGAACTTTAAATTATTCATTATTTTACCCAACCCCCCCCCCCCCCTTTGCTCTCTCCTCCTTATATGTGTATTAAAAAGCTAACACGTTGCTAAGTTAAGGCTGAAAAGAAATAACTTTGTTATAATAAAATTGACAATTTTACAAGCTTTTTATTTAGCTTGCAATGTTTGTTAGTCGGTTTAGGTCAAATCTTGTAAGCTGAATTAGAACCACTTCCTCGTATCCTACGGGGTTAAAATTTGACATGTTGATTCAGTCCCGATGGCAATGCATTTTTATAGTAAGCATATGACCTGTTCCACACCCAAAATTGGCTCCAGACGAAGGACCTCCTCAACGGTCAGCAGCACAGACACTAAATTTTGCATTTAAAAGCTCGTTTTAAAAATGTTTCTTTAACCGTAGACTTATGCAGATTCGCTTATCTCTATGTTTTTTTTAATTTGGCGTATTTAGTCCTTCATTCGATCTCTTTAATGACCTGATTATTAAATTATGCGTGAAAAATTAATATCTGTGAAAATGCTGTGTTACTAAAATTACGTTTAATGATAGTACGTTTAGAGCATCAATAAATACTTATATATTTTGTTTGCGCTTTTTAAATAAAATAATTGTAAACCAGCGTTATTTTGTATGTTTATTAATATATTCATTTCATACCTATAAATCAAATAATTTATTTAGACTATTTTAACAGGTATCATTAAACTTAGCATTTGAGGTATAAAAACAGTTTATGAACGAAGCGAGCTTCCAAATATTGTAATATCCTCAGAATAGATAATTGAATAGAAGTGTGATGAGTACATTAAGCGCTGCCAATAAGTGCAGAAATTATATTCTAATTAACATTCTATTCTGAGGCAACATTCCTTATTCTGCCACTTACTTTGGTTTAAATCTTACTTTGGCTATTTTAAAATATTAAAGATATCGATGCTTTAATGCAAAAAGCACATTTTTGCAGTAGAATATTTAGTATACTATACAATAAATAACAGTGCATTAGTAGGTGATTTTGACAATTAATTTTAAATTTAAAATTAAGCATTTCGGCTTTCTCACTCTAAAATGTTCTCAATTCTCAATTTAAAGTGATTAAAATTTCGGGCCAAATCATAAGACAGTAAATGACTTCTGTATTTGTTTTTATTTTTCTGACTTCCTAAAGGTTATAATATTAAAAAGTAGTCTCCCTATATCATGTAGTTAGCATTTCTATTCAAAGTAATTGTTTTCATTTTATTTCACTATTTTGCAATTCATGCAGCCATACAAACAGCTCTACATGTCTAACCCCTTCGGAGCGAAGTTAATTCCTTATTTATTATTATTATCAAATTATATATAAGAATTAAAAAATATATACGAGCAAGTATGGAAATTATTATGAACACAAAATTTTAAATCATTTTATGTTGACGTATTTGCTTGTATTTTAAATGGCAATACACTTATTGGATGGTAGAATTACTGTGTTTCTATTTATAATGGTTGACTAGAACATTTTTTAAAAGTAATAAGTTCGCCTTGTTTTAATTATGAAGAAATGAATGATTTCTATTCATCAATTATTCTTTCATTTTAACTGTTCACACTTTTAATTAAAGGTCTTTGATTACCTTTTTTGTTAAATTATCAGCATACATAAAAGTATGTATCAATAAATTTAATTAGTAGAAATCATGATAAATTTCAAACATTTGTTTTTCATAAAGTAAATTAAATTAAACTCTATTAAAAAAAATATAATGGTAAAATTAAGTGAAATATGTATGTAAAGCAGCTGTATTTAAACTACTCTCTTTATTAGCTAATTAGATAGAAAATGATTAGGTTTTATTTACTAAGGAACAATAAAGAATACTAATTGATAATATCATATTTTTTAATTATTTTCAATAGTTTATTTCGTTAAATACTTTTGTTTGTTATTGTAATTTATGGCTTTTGCAGTTTATTTATTACCTTGTCTTTTTTTTTATACCTCTTTGGTAATGGACAAGTTTTTTGAAAGTTAATTTTGTTTGAATTATGTAGATTAATTATGTTAATTATGTAGATTGTTTTTACATAAAACGCTTATGGAAAAGTTAGAAAAAAACAGGGTCTTACATATAAACAAAAATTGAGATCAATATGAAGATAATTCATAACAGTTTCTCTCAGTAAAGTTTATATTTCTTGATGAGAAACTGTTTGAGGTTATGCTATGGTTTGAGACGCGATCGGCGCGCGGAGGTCGTCTTGCGTGTCTCAACAGAAGGACGAACAGGCCGTTGGGCGGTGGACCTGGACAAGTTCCGCTCGTCCGGAGTGGCAGTCGTGGCTGGAGTGACGGCGGGATCGGGATCCGTGGCGACCGTGACAACGGCTGCTGGCGCCGTGATGAGGTGCGCCACCGGCTGCGGTTCATGAGAGTGCACGTTATTGATGGCGAAGATGCGGTCGTGCAGCGTGTGCGCGTGCGCCCGGCACGTTCGCCGTGTGCATCGCCACCGCACTCGACTCTTTTCCGGAAATGATTTCTCGGCGTAGAACGAGAAGCCCTGAACGCGCATGTGCCTACGGCCGCGGTTCGTCATCACAAATTCAACTGGAAACACAACAGATTTGTCAGTCACACATAAATAATTCATTAGGTCTAAATTTATAACTATCAGGTATTTTATTTTATTATTTATTAATTAAAGAGGTAAGCATATAATAAAATAGTAGCATAAACATTTTAAATACAAAGAGTTGATAATAAAGTCTATTGACGCGTTTTAAAAGTTTTGCAGTTTTACCTACAAAGTAAGCTGATTTCAGATCTGGGCAAAGTTTCGGTGACCAGTTCCTTTCACATTGAAACCGGCTACAAGAGAAAGCTAAAGACCGGTCTTTTGTGGATCTGTCATTGGCTTCCAATATCGTTTGGAAAGATGAGCTTATGTTTAAGCTGTCATTTATCATACCATGTGCCAAAATTAAGAATATGCCCTTAAACCGATATTTCAACTGACTGCACCGACAACAATGCGAAAGTTATCAATTATCAATAAAAAGACGTCAACCCGGGTTGTTTGTTAATATCTGGTAAGAGTATAGCTACTAAGGAAATTACTAACCGAGGTCAGGCCCATTACAAAGAAATGATAACATCACAATCTTATTAATTTATTGTTAAATAAAGAAGTAACAAAAATGGATTTAACATCTAACCGGCCGTAATATAGGGTGTTTTTTTTAGAGGCGTGGTTTTCAATCTGGCACTACTTTTTTCGTAGTTGGTGTTTTTGACAGCTGTCACTTGATTTATGCTCAGTTTGGTTTGCCATTTCATAATGAATAGACTTACTCCTGAACAACGCTTGCAAATAGTGCAAATTTAGAAAAAATCACTCTAAATTTTTTTTAAATCACTCTAAAATAAAGTAAAATTCGCGTCGTGGGCCTGTGGCGTGGCCTCCAAGATCGTGCGATTTAACACCGTTGGACTATTTTTTGGACGGACTGGAATAAAACTAAATTCTTAGCCATAACATAAAATTATATGCGTTTTATCTCTTCTTGAAAACCACGCCTCTAAAATCATCACCCTATATTTTGAATGCATTAATTTGTGTACTTATTTGGGCGCCATTACTATATAAATGTCTTGGATTTTCTTTACGTCAATAGGAACTAAATAAAAAATATTTTACAAAAACAGAGAATATCCACTAAATGGAAAAATATAAATACAGGGTGAACCTAAAGTCAGCAGTATCCTTTTAAGGTGTCATTCTAGGCATGAATATATGAACAACCTATGTTCAACAAAATTTCATATAGCTAACAAAAAAAGATCCATACAAAATTATAAATACTCTATTGCACGTTTGGTATTGTTGTGTTCCTGACCTATCCAATTGACCTACATTACGACATTTGCGCGCAGGTACCTACCCGTCGTTCGTCGTCGTCAATACATTTGTAGGTACGGTGCTCCATGGAGTCAGTCAATTCTGGGTCGCGATGCGCGCGGTCTAATATTTTATTAGGTGACCATACTTTAAAATGTTTTAGGAGTCTTTCTTTTATCATTTTAGACCAGTTTTTTGTTTTATTTACAAAGTTGTTAAACAAAACTTATGTAGGTAAACAATTTGTATATTCATATAATCGATTATTCGATAAAAAATTAGGGAAAACTTCACCTCGGCATTTTTTAGCATATCCTTCAGTTTATTTTTACCAATATTTGAAAGTTTTGAATTCCTTACAAGAGTGTATCACTAGAAAGCCTGTTTTCTTCCGATTATTAAAGAACATCTTATTATGAAAGACAAATAAATATTTATTATAAAATGCATTCATAATGCATTTAATTGTACCTGCCATTATGGGTTATTAGTTACAGCCCTAATTAAATTTGTAAGTTGAATCACAAAACCCCTTATATGCTAAGTGTCTCCCTATTACTTTCTATTACTTAATTATTACCCCCACCACCATTGGTTAGACCTTAATGAAATAATAAACATAATTTAAAACACCATTTATTTTGAATTTAGCTTATTTTTAAGTATTGTTAAATTAAACATATTTGAACAGGGTTCATAAACACACAGGATAATATGATAAATATATAAATATGTGAAGGGAAAGCTTTGTACCCCTTTTTAAACATATTGGGCGCACGGATGAGTGTGAGATTTGGCATAGTAAAGCTAATATGGAGAAGAAGTGCGGAAAGCTAAAATTATCTATAATATGCATGTATAAATAAATGCATACCCGGTTATCGGTTAGAGGTTAATGATGAATCGGTTGATTGTAGCGATGAACTATTTTATATTCGTTATAAACTTACGTTACTATTACAAGTATTTAATATTACGAGTATAAAAACGTTATTAATAATTATTATTATTATAATGCGCGGACACATAAGGTGTACGATTGACTTAGTGTTAAGATGAGCGTGGGCCGAAGACTGAAGAAACCAAGTACCTACATCAGTTAAGGAAACTTATTGTGGGAATGGAACTACTATAGGCTCGCACCGCTTGTCATCGATGAGGCCAATCATATTGCGAACTGCCATTCTGCATTTTCCTACACAATAGCTTTCTGAAACTGAAATGTGAGTAGTCGGTCGTCGGTCAAATTTCTGTGTAAATTTATAGTGTGCGAATCGTCTAGCCGACGATTTCACACAGCTGTGAATTTCGTGTGATTTCAAATGTTCCCTTTTCAATAGTCTGTCAATGTCAAGCAAAACTAGTTATTAATGCCATCTTATACTTCTATGAATCTCAAATCTCATTTTTGCATAAAAAAAAATTAAAACTGATCTTGAGTTGTGTCAAAAAATAAATACAAATACAATCTATAATTGTGTTTTTTTTTTTCAAACATCACATGCTAATTACGGTCGAATATCGACTATTGGCGACCACTAGTTACGATAATTTTATCTTACTTAAATCTTAGATAGGTGTTTTTCTTCAAAAAGAAAAAAAAATGTAGGATGTAATGATGGATATTGTTTAATTTGGACTGGATTTGGATAAACATAATATTGTAAGGAGTCAGTGGTTATGAGCCTCGATCAATTCCAGCTGTCCGTCTTGAAAACTTTTAACGGCGGCTCTACATTTCTTGGAAAGTCTCTTGGAGCAGTACCACAGAATGGTTCCGCTGGGATTCACGTTGTATTTGGCGAAAGAGTAGTCTCCCATCACAATCTTCAAATTACCTCTGAGAGTTTGTACATATCTGAACTCTGAAAATATATGTAGTAATCGAGAAAATTTTAGAAACAAGGTGTAGTAAGAGGTTGTCAGAATGTGGAAATTCCGAATGTCCCGGAAAACCGAATAGGAATATATTATTTCTCAGATAGTGTTTGACTAATAATATTAAAAGATATTTTAACTCCAAAATGTCTATACAAAAAATATATGAGAACCATGAAAGAAAAAAAAAAAATTGTGTATAGTTGGTAAGTTGATTCGTATTAATACAGCAGTTAATTGACCTAACGACCAAACACACTCGCAATTCATACTACTTGACCGGAGAGGATCCAACAAGTGACAAGTCTACCATAGGTTTTGCTTATACCACTAATACCACATGCCATTATAATATCACTATAAACCGATGTTTTGAAATGTATCACAATAAAGAAATGTCACCTGAACAAGTTGGTTTTAGCAAATATATATGCAAAATGTCAATCAAAATATAGTTTAAAAGTCAGGGATTAAATATGCCTGTAGGCTGTGATGACCATACCATGATGACCATCTTTATTGATTTTTAGGGCGTTTAATACTGTCAACTTTTAACTAGACAGGAGTTTCAAAACATTTGATCTGTCTCCTAAAATACCTCTACGAAGATGAAGACAAATTAGCCAATATTGACCTCAAGCTCATTCAGACGACTGCCGAAGTTTGTGTCAAACATCGTCAAACCTGATTAGATAAATTCATCATTATATTTATAAAACTATAATTCTAATATTTTGTTTATACTTGTACTAAAATAACTGTAAAAATCTTAAATAATTATCATGAATAGAAGAGTTACATTTGCCTAAACATGCACGAATGGTTATTATATTTAAAATGGTAATTTTAGATTTATTACTTTCTAAAATTAAAAAAAATGCCAAATATAGTAAACTAATTTTATTATCCTAAAAATGTACTTAAATTCATTACAATAGCAGAAAACAAATAAAAAATTGTTTACAATACTGAATTCAGTAATAAAAAAACGTACGTCGGAGTAGTATGCTCTATGAAGGTATGCTATAATATAGCATATATAATCACACTTAAAAAAAGGGTCTAAAAGTCACTGAGCACTAGGAAGATTTGTGGAATACAGAATCATAAAAACTTAATCTACATATTTAGGTGTACATATTAAAACCAAATTATTTCTCAAACTTAAAATTAACAAATAAGCCTTAGTTTTAAGTCAAGTCAATTAAAAAAACAAAATAATAAATGTTTTGTTCATTACATAGAAAATATAAAAATTACATTTATGATTAATTTCATTTATGATTTCATTTATGATTTCATTTATGATTAATTTCATTTATGATTTTTACTTATAAAAATATCTTATTAAATAAGTATCCGGCATTATTAACACCAAATGTTAAATAATTGTCATGCAAAAAGTCTCAATGTTTAATTTATATATTTTACTTTCATATACTTAAGTATATAACAACATCTTATTAAAAAGTGATGCTTTTAATAAAATTAACTTAATTAATTAATAGCAAAGGTAAAAATGAGGTTAAATATAAAATACTCCATGTAATTTCACAAAAGTTTCAGCTAGGCAATAAACAACCTTATCAGTCAGCATAAATATAATTTCAACGCTTAAACATCAGCGGCCTTATATGCATAGTTGCATTAGTTCGCTGCCAAAGTGACAGCCTGTGCATTTTCTCGTGGTTAGTGGTCACTTTTAAGCTTAGCAGCATACTAACCTGATGTAACATAGTCGTTTTGTTAAATCATTACTAAAAGCCTACTATTCAAAAATAATTATAACCATCTTTTAAACCAATTTGATAATCGCAAAAAAAACAAAATTTGATTGAGTTGTACTTCCCATTGTATTTCTCGCACCTAAAGAAATCACAAAAAACAATTCGAAAAGTTTATATTATTTGATTATTAAAATCTACTCTCAAAAATATTAATTTAATTTTAAATGCTTGTATGTTTTTTGTAAGCATATGATTTAGTTGTCTGTAAAATTTGTAATATTAATATCTGTAAATGTTATTATTATGGTTTTATCAGCCAACTATAAATATTTGGTTACTTTTAAAGTGCATATATATATATATACAAATAGTCACTTTTAAGAGCTCATTGACCACTAACTCGAATATACACGAGACTGTAAAAATACAAACATAAAATTATGAAGTCAAATTAACTTGTTTTTAAACATACTTTTAAAATATAATTAAATATATATCTAGTCGAGAACCTGCCAGCAAAAAAGTAATGTTGATAGCTGTAATAATTGTAGGTCAAAATATATAACATCTAGTATATGTAAAAGTATCACAGAGGTTCGTTAATTTTAAAAGTAAAAAAAAACGAAATAGCGACATTAAGGCTGAGTATTATTTAAGATTATATTTGGAGACTAAAATACTTTGCATAACATTAAAATCTACATTAGTTGGTACAAAAATAACCTTTAAAAACTAAAACATACTCATTAAATATATGAAATGTTAATGTAAACAAAAAAAAATTGAATGATTAAAAAATAAACTTTATTTTTTATATAATTGATGAGTAGATAAATATATGAAAATTATTTATTTTCTACTAGCAATCTATCAATTTCAGTCATATAACTTCACCCGTGTTCATTAAAAGTCGACACAAAATATCAAATTTTATTATGTATTTCTTGGAGTGACTGATAATTTAAAAAAATCGATGTCTAAATTAATAATTAATAGTAGTATATTAATGAATGGAAGTGTAAGATAAACTTAATGTGACACTTTTTAAGCTGTCGGTATATGCATAGTTGCTTTAGCTTGCTAATAAAGTGTCTGCGAATGCGGATTCTTATAGTTTGCAGGTAATTTAAACATAGCAGCTTATTAAAGCGACTATGCATTTTAAATATTACTTAAAGGGCCAACAGTTATTTATGTTTTTTTATCCGACTCATGCAAAGTCCTTCTGTTCCTGAACTGACCCTTTAATGATCTCTGTGGAAACTATGATCTTATCCCACTCATTGTAAATTCTAGATAAGGCATTAGAAAAGAATTTGCGAATTGCTCCTCAAGTACCGCAATCAGTCAATAGCTTCTGTGACCCTTTACGACCAGGCTAATGTTTTTACCTTTAGCCTTGTTAATTTTTTGTTAATACCTAAGCACCAATTCAGTCGTCACTGATTCTAACTTACGTACATACTAATGAGTATTATTTATTATGATGTCATTTCAATTGCTGGATATAAGAGATGTGCTAGATCTTCGTGAGCAAAAGGCTTGGGGCGCACTGAAGTGGACACACGAGATATGGTTAGAGCAGGAGATATGTTTAATGAGGGAGATATAGCAAGGGCTGAGGTATCTGATGAGGGTAGTGGTGCCGGAACCAACGGGACGAAGGAGGGCATAGCGAGTGGGCGTGGAGCAGGTGTCGGTGCTGGCATGGTGCCCTCGATCTTATATTTCCCGCTGGGATCGATCTTAAAGACGCGCTCCTGGTGCTTATAGGCGATGAAGGTCGGATGGTGGTTGTGCAAGCCACGGTAGTAAGCGACGCGTCTATCGCGCACACAAATAGCCACGTTGCAGCGGGCGCCACGCTTGTAGAAGCGCGAACAGCGCCAGGTGATTCGCCGGCCCGAGCTGCCCTGATCTTCGTAGAAGATGTGACCACCGGCGACTAGCTGCACTCGTCCTCTAGATGACAGCAGGTAAAACCAATCTGAATAACATGAAAGACAAATATATTAATACCAAATAAAAATTAAAACTTCTTTACAAAATGAAAAACACATTAATTGATAGATCACAGGATTTGATTATTTATTGTTTAGCCAAGTAACTGACTGTTGCTCATAATAGTCTGTATTAAAGTGATTTTACTCTTAGTTTTAATTAAAGGCTAACGTGTGATATACAGATTATAGCTATTTGTCATTTTCACTTCTTAAGGTTGACAATTGCATGATGTCTAAAGGCGCAAAAAGAGTTTTAGACACATCTGTGGGGTCAAGCTGTGAAACTGAAAGGGCTGAGTTGAATCAGCTCATTCTACACACTCACATGTACCCTAACACTCACACTCGTTTCTGTACTTCCTCCAGAATAATATTTTGTACTTATCTGCCATTATGAAAGAAAAAAAGGGGAAATAGTTCAGGAACAGATTAAGGGTTTGTGATCCTAAGAATGAAAGATGTAAAATTACAAATTGCGAGATTTATTAACATGATTTTTCATTCCTTCTCACAACATTGAATTTTCTTTGGATTAGAATTTACACAAACAAACTTTCCTTATAAAAAATCTCAATTGTGATTATGTTCACAGCTGTAGTTTATTACTTTGTCAAAGAGAGTTTTAACTACGACCATACACTTAAACGATAGCCTTTTCGAACACACCCAATGCACGACGCCATTGCCGCAGATAAATTTTCGCGAGTACGTGTACTTTCCTATGGCCAGTATCTTATGTGATCGACCTGAATCCACAAAGCGCAAACCTGCAACTTACAAAACACACATCAACTTTATACATAAAATATCATACTTTTTCTTATGATCTTCACAATTTACTTAAGAAATTTAAAAAATCTTAGTAGGTTTTATTTGGTATTTGTAATTTAATTTATTTTCAAATTATAGGGAACATTGTACTTTTAAAAAATGTTGTAAGTTATATAATGAAATTAAGTTGAAGTGCGAAGTAGTCTAAAATCCTTACCTCATGCATTAGGTACTGATATTGTTACGATACTCCATTTTAACTTGGTAATTCAGATTTGTACTTTGAGCTACGTTGACTTCGTATTTCTAGGAAATGTGTATCGTCAACATGATATCATACTCACATATAATAACTTTGAGATGTCATTTTTTTTTTATTCAGATGTGTAAGTACTGATCAATCAATCAAACCGTTGAATATAAAGGTAATTTATAAACAATAGAGAGTAGGAAAAATATGAAAAAAAAAAAAAAACAATCACCTATTTCTAAAAAAAATTTATTTAAATAATTCACACCCTGTTCAAGCATATTATATACATTTTTAGGTACACAAATAAAGTAGTCACTATTTATGTCAAAATGACATTTAGGTAGAGACATACTGAACCAAATGAATTAACCATACGGTAAAGAATATTAGTTTCCATTCTTTACTTCCATTAACCATAATACAATTGAATAATCTTAACTTTAACGTCTTTAAACCTTTTCCAAACTACCCATCCCAGTTAGGAAGCAGTTATATTTATATTTACTAGATTGATAACATGACAGTTATAAAGTTCTTAATTATGCGGGACAGGATCAACAGAATATTGCCGCCTGCACTCTTTATTTTACCACAAAATAAATCTACAATTTATGCTCTTGTATAACTTTGTATCTTTCACTTGACAGGTGGAATTCTTGTGGAACCACATTGAATGTCATATCTAAAACTTTTCCCTAGTAAATATATTAATTTTAATTATAAATGCGAACTGTGGTAACAATATAATAAATAACATAGTTCATTTCAAACATTAAAAAAATATATGGTATTCCCAAGTTCTCACATATTATTATTAACTAATTTATGAGCTTATAGTATTCAATTTAATAGTGAGGAAAAATGAACGGTTAACAACTACGCTCAAAAACAGCCTTAGAACATGGAAAAGGGTCAAATACTGACCTATGAAGGGCGTTCCACTGGCGAATTGTTCTGGAAAGAAATGAACTGAACCCAATGTTCCGTGTTATCTTGGAAGGATGGCCATTACGGCCAATACAAGGAGGCTTAGAGAGTTGGGAGCTTAAAGCAGACCGGGCAGGTTCATTCGTCACAGTCTTGTATAAACTAGTTAATCTGAATTCAAAACGCCTTCTACTTAGTGTCTCCCTATTAAGAATTGACAAATTGACAAGTAGATAATGCAATCAATATTTTTAATGTAGACATGGTGTTGGAAAGGTCGCTGCTAAATTATTAGGACTGATTGAACAAGAAAACAAATATGAGGTCCTCCTCATATTTGTTTTCTTGTACATAATTGAGTACAAGAAAGTACATTGGAGTGAGTGTACATAATTGCTTTATTTTGGAGCGACACTGTGTTGTAAATAAATTTATCTTAGTTTTGTTTGCCATTTAAATTTTAGTTGTTTTAAGGAATATTTCAGTTCTTTAAATTTTATATAAAAGCTAATGAAATTAATGAAAGATTGATGATTAAATTGTAAAGCTTAGAATTTGAGGATGCCTGAAACAATATATATTTATATAAATGTGTAAAAAAAAGGCTTGAAGTCAACTTTAAAGCATTTTTTTTTTAAACATTTAAGTATTTGGATTGCTTATTTTTTGGTTAACAAAATCTAAATAAAGTTGTAATGTGCAATGTATTGCAGTTATTCAATTAAACATAATATAAAAGTCAGCATACATCCCTCTGCCACCCTACGTAGCTAACCCATTAGACGGGCGAGTTACAAGGCGACTCTGTTTAAATCACCCTATTATTCTAGCGCAACTAATAGTCGCTAACGCGACTGAATCTCAATCTTATATTTCCCGCTGGGATCGATCTTAAAGACGCGCTCCTGGTGCCTATAGGCGATGAAGGTCGGATGGTGGTTGTGCAAGCCACGGTAGTAAGCGACGCGTCTATCGCGCACATAAATAGCCACGTTGCAGCGGGCGCCACGCTTGTAGAAGCGCGAACAGCGCCAGGTGATTCGCCGGCCCGAGCTGCCCTGATCTTCGTAGAAGATGTGACCACCGGCGACTAGCTGCACTCGTCCTCTAGATGACAGCAGGTAAAACCAATCTGAATAACATGAAAGACAAATATATTAATACCAAATAAAAATTAAAACTTCTTTACAAAATGAAAAACACATGTAATTGGTAGATCAGATGGCTCAAAGTGGTGATGAAATCGCATTCATTCACAGCCATAGCTACAGAGTCGCATTCAATGAAATCGCTTCGCTTGCCTTTTATAGCCATTTATCAGATAGAGTTTCCGGAATATTCCACATGAATGCTCAACGTATACTGAACATTAGGGACCACATTGAAATTCTCATTTCCACAATGAATCAGAAACCAGATGTATTATGCTTCTATAAGCTGCCTCAGCATATTAGGACATTATACATTTTAAAGAAATTAAAGAAGCAACCACGTTGTACCTTTCCTTGTACTTTTCAATGTATTTTGCCGTAGCCATATATGTAGAAAAATGTTATATTTTATTTCTTTTACTGTCCTATTACTACTAAAAAAATATTGCTTTACTCTTCGTTTATACTTTATTCTTAATTGTATCTTACTTACTATGTTATTCCTATGCACCTATTTGTGTGTAAAATGGAAAATAAATCTTGGAATCTCAATTAGTGCGTGTCGCACTAAAAAGCGTGCGTAACTGCATTTATTTTGAGAAGAACGTTCACACATTCACGTCCAACATGCACCTCAATTTATCGACGTTCGCTTCCAATGTGAACATCTTCATACAGTCAATAAGTTGACATTTTTTTTGCATTATAATAAAGAATGTCTCTGAGGTGATGAACTTTGTTTGTTTGGAGAGGCGTTAAGGTTAGAAGTGTTTTGCGTGCTCAGCGATTTTCTACTGTCGAAAAACATGGATCAAAAAGTTTGCATTAAATTTTGTGTAAAAAATGGAATCAAGTGCTCTAAAACTCTTGAAATGTTGACAGTGGCATACGGTGAGTCTACTTTAAGTCGAAAAAATATTTACAAGTGGTATAACTCTTCCAAGAAGGCCGAGAAGACACCAATGACGAACCTTACTCTGGACGCCCAAGCAAGTCATCAACTGATGAGAACGTTGAAGAAGTGAAGAAAATAGTGTTGAGGAATCGTCGAATTAGTACAGTCAATAAGTAATAAGTCGTAAAGTTAATAAGGAGTATTACCTTGAGAATTGTGGAAAATCAGTCATTGTTATTGCACCACGATAATGCGCCCAGCTCACACGTCATTGCTTGTTCGTAATTTTTTGGCCAAGAACAACACCGTAATCATGCCACAGCTACCGTATTCACCAGATTTAGCCCCCTGTGAATTTTTCCTGTTCCTGATCAGAAGTGCTTTAAGGATTGGAAAAAGCGTTAGCACAAGTATCTGAGGGGGGGTTACTTTGAAGGGGACAAAATAAATATTGATGAACGAATAAATATATTTTGATAAAAATAAAAAGTCACCTTACACCTCGTATACCTATATAAAAATTAAAAAATATAAATCAGCAGTATACTTTGCACACACAATATAGAATTGAATGTATTGAACTCTTACAACTTACATATAAAAAACTTACATATGTCTCCGTATAAATAAAATGTTAAAACTACTATATCGTAAACCAAAATATATGTTACAAAAGTTTCTGGTATCAAAATATATAATTAATGAAGACATTGTATTTGTATATTTTACCTATAAATTAAGTGAGCATTGGCCACTAAATAACTAATATTGATTTATTTTATGGCAGAATATATAAATTTATTAAATTGTAAGCATTAAGTCCTAATTAAAAGAGATAAAACAGGGTCTAGCCTTACCTATTTAATTGTATGAGGTAGTTTTTTTTTACATAAATATTCTATTTATTGGATATTAGATTTTTTTTCATCATTTCGTCATCATAGTGGTTTGAATACCTGGTTTTGATCCAGAGATCTAAAAGAGATGGGTCAATATCGATATTTATTTTTTCTTCGTTGAAAATATTCAACAATGCTTTGGTCAAAACTGTTGACCGAGTAACTAATAAGTAACAAAACATACGTTCGTCTGTAATTAACAGCCTCGCACATGAGGCAGTGGAAACGTGCTTAACAGCCCTGACAACACTCAACATAAGGTTAATTTAAAGTAACTACGTAATATTATTTTCATTGGCACATTATTTGACTAATTTAACAATTTGCTACAAGGGTCAACTGATATAATTACGTACTAACTACTAATGATTTAACCGAAAAAATATTTTAATTATTAATAAATCAATATACAAAAAAATACATCTTGTTATTTAAGGATTAATGCAGATAGTTTCTTTTATTAAAAGCAATATAATTTTATTATTATGATATTGACCCCGATTTTAAAATAAAGAACACTGCAAAAAAAAAGGTTTTTAACATTCAGAAAAATGGTTTAGTTTTTTTATATTTTAGGCGTTGGTATGGTAAAGGTTATTATTAATAATTTTACAAAACCAATTACTGTAAGATAAAATAACATACATAATTTAAAATATGAAGCTAATGTATGTTACACTAAAAATAAATGAAAAAAAAAATTTGGGATGAGAAATGGGATTAGGAAAGTGTAGGAATGGAATCGGGGTGGCTTATAGAAAGGAAAAAAGAAAACTTTCACCTCATAACAACATTACAGTGAAAAATCAATTTAAATAATTCTGCGATGATAAAATTAAAAGCATTTATTAATGGTTGTCGATGTAGAATGGCTTTTTAGTAAAATTGGCTGTTATTTTTACAAATTATATTTAGTTGATCAAGATAATTATTAAAATATAAAAAAAAACAAACCTATCAATTTAACCATTCATAAAAATAAGCCATTTTGCTGTTCTTTAGTAACCTTTTTAGGCGGTTGTGCTGTTTATAATATCGTTTGGTTTAGCTGTTATTTTTTAGCCATTTAGCACTGTTGGATTTGAGGAAAAAGTAATATACAAAAAGTATTTGTGATTAGCAAGCAAAGCGCAATTGGTAATTATTTGTTTGATTTATAAGACTTGTAATCTATTTAACCTGGTATCACTAAATGGTAACGGATCATTGATTAAGTTAGTGTCTAGTTGTAACGCATCTTTTTTTCTTTTCACATATTGCATCATATAGGTACCTTCTCAATCTATTCTATTATACTCGTTATGACTTGAAAACGGTAATCACCAAGACTTAAGAAAAGAATTTAGAGACATTCATATCTGCAAAATATACTGCTATTAATACTATTTTTAGGTTGTAAGATATTTAAAAGGTTATATATAAGAAAAATCGAGATATCAAGCAAATTTTTAGAAAATTAAATATATAACCTATAATATTTTTCCGTGCTATTACGAAAATAAACAGCATCAACTATATATATACTAGTGACTTTGTTGTCACCCAGTCATACAATTGTAATTAGTTAGGTACGTTGAAAGTTGAACTTAGTGAAGTTGGGCGAGTGGTTGTGAACGCCCTTTGCCTTGCGGATACGCCCCTCGATAGTCGTCTGGACCCGGCAGAGGCAGCCCGCCTTGTCCTTATCTTTACAGGCCCAGTTTATGGTGTTCTTGTGCTGGCTGTTCATCCAATATTTGTTTTCTTTGTAGATGAGAACTGACTTACCGTGGCGACGCATCGAAGGCAAGAAAAAACATTCTGAAAGTAAATAATGTTGATCAGAGCATTTCCGTGTGTGTGCATTAAACAAAAACAATATTTAATACAGTAATTTTGATTTTTATACCACAATTCACCGAAAACATTTTTTTTGTTTCAATTCTATTGCAAAAATAAGCGCTGATAAAGCTCAATATATTATTTTTTTTGTGAGATTTAGGACCAGTTACAATTCAATATAGAAACACTACATTCAATCATACTAATGAGTTGTCTGTTTTATTAAATGATTAAAAGTATAATTAAATTAGAAAATTGAATGTAATTTTCTACCTAACTCTGCATGGAATATTAAAATTTATATTATATTTCAGATTAATATATATTTTATTAAAATAATTGCTATGACCTAGGGCATATTCAATTATTTTGTGCCCTACTCAACTAGGCCAAATGTGCCTGTCCTAGAGTCAGGGGAGATGGTGGTAATAAAGCGATAAAAATGGTACGACCATGTGCGGATTCGAACCCGCGACCTTTGGGTCAATAGTCCAATGCCTTAACCACTAGACTACAACAATCTATTTTTAGAAATGTTTTATTAGCTTTAAAAAATGTAAAAAACATATTTTAATTATTTGGGAAGATAAAGTTAATGAAAATAAATCATGGACTTTTGTGGCCAAAGACATGATTTATGTATATGAATTATACATACAATTAAATATATAAAGAAAATGCCATTTTTGTTTGCACTATAGCTAGAAATGCTATAAAGGGTTGCCCAAGGGACTGCAAGGTCTGCCCCGTTTCTCTAGGCGATCAGAGATCGGATCGTGTCTGGTCGATCGGTCATCCCAGCTTCGGTCAGCCAATCTTCTTTCTGCAACCTCCACTAAGTAATGTTATTACTTTTAACCGTTATAGCGAACACAAAATTTTACTATGAGAACTTGCAAAATGCCAACCAGAACCCAGAATAACAGGACTAATAAAATTTTATACCACAGGGAATATTTTTGTAGATTTAAAATCTCTGGCGACGCAAATCATATATAGATTACAAAGTATTAGTAAACAAATTGGCATTAAATTCTCGTAGATAAATTTAGAATGTTACAACTAATCATGTTGAACATTTTAACAATGTGGTTTTAATAAATTAAATTAAATAATTACTCACTACACCATTCTTACTTAGAAAAAATTGCTGGCGCTACCATAACCTTTAATACAAGACACTCCGGAACATGGAACATCCGTAAACACCTATATACCCAAGTGTAAAATCAATATGCCTTCAAGAAATGCTATAAACAAAAAAAAACACTATCAAATTTCAGATATAGATCCCTTTTATGGTCCAAATTGCCAAAAAGCAGATATGGAATACGATAGTTACATGCTACGTGGTGTTACAGAGTGGTAGCTCTTTATGACTTGATACTCGGTGAAAACTTTTGACGGCATGTAAGATTTTACATGGACTGCCTATTACCAGAGCTGATTGATCCTCGTTTGCCAGGTCTATGAGTATTAGGGATCCTCCATATATTATATCAGCTATAGAAAGTAATAATAAAAAGACTAGATTAAAATTATTTAGGAGATACTAATACTTTCACTAATGCCAATCACTGATTTGTACAGTTGACATAATATCTCATTTGCATAGTGTGAAGTTGACCCCATTAGGCATAAACAAAAAAAAATGAGGTAAAAAGATATTATTTTTGTGTTTTTAATCCAATTGTTGTGTGACTCTTCAATTAGAAAAGAAACATGAAAAAAATCATTTGTACTTTAACCAAGTTTCATTGTTTTTCCTGATGGGGAAAAACACACTGTTTAGGTACAAATGAGAAATTTGTGTTTATTGTATATGTCAAAATAAATAATATGTCGTCCGTAAATGTTATTATTATTTTTTTTTAGTTACCGTTCTTTTTCTATCTAGGGGAACTTGTAGCTAAAGTATATTAAAAACAAAGTTTTTGTGCTAAAAGTAGACTTTATTATAAAATAACAAAAAGCAAATGTAGATAACATATACAAGTCAACATTCTGTAAGTTAATAAAAAAACGTTGCTTTACCCAGCTCCTCTTCATAAATATATTATATAGGATGATGATTTTAGAGGCGTGGTTTTCAAGAAGAGATAAAACGCATATAATTTGATGTTATGGCTAAGAATTTAGTTTTATTATAAAGATAAGGGTTTGCCATTATGTTTTAAAAATGATTTCGGGTAAGTGGCCGCCGCGGCTGACTCGAACAAATTCCAGCCGAGAGGCCCAATTTTCAACCACTTTTTGCAGAAAGTTGGGCCGTATGTCAGCAATAACGCGCCGAATATTCTCTTCCAAGGCGTTAATCGTGTCCGGCTTATCTGCGTAGACAAGCGACTTCACATAACCCCACAAAAAATAGTCCAGCGGTGTTAAATCGCACGATCTTGGAGGCCACGCCACAGGCCCACGACGCGATCTTTACTTTATTTTAGAGCGATTTAAAAAAAATTTAGAGTGATTTTTTCTAAATTTGCACTATTTGCAAACGTTGTTCAGGAGTAAGTCTATTCATTATGAAATGGCAAACCAAACTGAGCATAAATCAAGTGACAGCTGTCAAAAACACCAACTATGAAAAAAGTAGTGCCCGAATGAAAACCACGCCTCTAAAAAAAACAACCTATATATCTTTCCATTGTTATAAATTTAAAAAAATCAATTTTTTTTGTAAAACCATGGTAGAGTTTCGTCATCGAGTTAATTTAATTTATTCTCCTATAAATTTTATAAATTAGTAAAATTATTTTAATAGTCTAAATTTAATAATGTATTACCAAAATAATCTGCCATTGCTTTTATTGATTCATTTATTTGCTATCTAAAATGAATGTAATAAAAGGTTTACGACTATTGCCGCAAGTAAGTAATTACTTTAAAGAGTAAATCCCCTTTTTGTACTTTGCTTTTCCGTTTGCTAGTCACGTTCAACCACGGCCGATCAATGACCCGGGTCAACAATGACCCGGCGGTGTTATGCGGCCTCGAGAGCGGACCAACTTATGACAAGAGCGATTTAAAATTATCACATAAAGTTTATAATTTTCTCAGAAACCATGATGAATTTTGATATGAGGTCAAAACAAAACATGTTTGAAATTGCAGGGCCAATAAGCTGGATTTTTATCGGGAATGGTCATGGAACACGGTGTATTTAGCGGTGATTATAAATTGAATTTACGTAAGACAACTTTTACAAAGTTGCTACCAAAGTACTGGGGAGTTGCTAAAAAAAAAGACTATTGGCTCAGGTTGCTTAGAACAGTGTTTTGTGTTAATAAAACCATTCCAATGAAGATTATGATAGTTGTTAAGGCGTTTGTTGCGGGTTCGAATCCGCTCATTACAGTCACACCATTTTTAAAGCTTAATCACCAGCATTTCCCCTTACTCTAGCACAAGCAAATGTAGCTTAGTTGATTAGGGCCCAAAATAATTCTATAGTTATTATTTAAAAAATAAACGACTTCCGACAGAAGTGAAAACTTCAAAATAATAAAACTGTATCTGCCCGGAATCGAACCGGGGGTCTTGTGCGTGTGAAGCAAATGTGATAACGGCTACACTACGGAAACTGATATGAGCGGCGACAGGAAAACAGTGTTAAAATTTATACTGTTAACATTAGTATGTCGTGACGACAACCCATTAAATTTTCTCCATCCAAAATTCGCATGACTATAGAAATTTTTACTTTAAACAAACATTGAAATGGTGAGTGCGGGAATTGCGAAACTCTGATTAGTCTCTCAGTATGTGTTCACATTCATGGTTAATATATCGGCTGCTCTCCGTGATGACGTTATCAATGGTCTTGACCGTTCCATTGCAGCGCCGCCTGCTGTTCGAGCGGAGGCTACGCGTGCATCGCCACGACACCGAGTTTTCAGACAGATGCGACCTATCACAAGAATATCGATGGCCTCGAAAATTCAGGATTACTTTCCCCCTCGACGATAAAACATATTTACCTACAAAAGAATTTTTAAAATAATCAATAAAGTACATTCATTCCAAAATGTTTACAGTTGACACATTAATTTTCATTCAGTATCAGAAGTTTTGTTTTTGTTGTTTTTAAAACAAACGACTTTATTTTAAAACCATTTGCTTTAATTGATTCAGACATAGAGAATATATTGGGCTGATATATTGATATATTGATACATTTTTTTAAACATTTAAATAGGGGATTTTTCAATAATTTTAGAGAAAATGGCTTCATGGTATTGCAATAACTAAACATTATATCCGCGATAGACAATGAAATCTTTGAATTAATTTTTCATGGGTTATGTTTTATTCTGGGGGATTTTCTGTAACTAGAGATGCCACTGCTACCTAGTGGGAATATAAGAAATACAGAAAATAGCAACTACTTCTTATAGATTGAGACAAAAAGGGTCTAAATAATTTTTATCATAAAATAATAACATCTAGTATATAGTTTAAAACTCTATATGCAACATATACTTGAGTTCGTAGGGTAATTTCCTCGCGCATAAGAGTCTTATTCTGCATGATTTCGCATTACTATTTCAATTGATTTTCAAAATGGCATAACTATTGCAATGGCTATGGTTATTCATTAAAACCTTGAGAAGGCGGAGTAGGTATCAGAATAATATAATATCTGAATTTAGCACACGTGGTAGCTGACACATGCTTTCGAATAGTTGTCGTTGAATCAAAGAAACTTAATGAACTCCTAAAATGGCTTCTTATCTTAGATACTGGGATACTTAGTTGTGTAATTATCTATATAGAGATCGATTATTATTTTTTAAAAAAACAATGTGATTCAAGCATTTAATTTTATCTCACTTAGAGACGTCGATTTCCTGTAAATTTCCAGTGTCACACAAACCGGAATTCAGGGTGGTGTCTTTTTTATTTATTTACTTATTTTCGTAAATTTTCTCCATAAGACTGTTTACCATTAACTTGAAATGGTTCAGTTATGCTCGCAAACGAGTTTCCTCAAAGCTGTATTATACAATTCGTTTTTGAAAAGTAGAAAAGCTACATTTGTAATTTTTTAATAAGTAAATTTTGTATTGAAATACTTATACGCTTATATTTTCCATTAGCATAGATTATGCAACTCAAACCTGGGGTTGAATTCATTTGAATTTGTCCAGATCCTTACTTTATCCTACAATTAGCATTTCACACAGGAGTTTTATTTATGTTGGGTTAAGCAACTGGAACAACAGACTAAGAAAAAGATTGAAATCATTTAAAACATACTGTTTTCTAAAAAAAAATAATTACATACATGTAATTGTATTAAATGATTTGAGCTCGGCTGCGTTCATTATCCCTAGTTAAAAGAATATGGCAGGCAGTACTATCAAAACATATTATTATGTGGACATGTGTATCTCAAGATTACATTGGCATTATTTTCGGCAAAAGTAACAGGTTCTATTCAAAGATACTAGGCATTGTATAATTTAAAACAATAGAAAATGCAAATCAATTTTACATTGTATTTTAAAACATAAAATAGAATACAATTAGATACATAATAAAATTACATAAAAAAAATAAATTAAATAAAACAAAATGATGATCCTTGTTTAGTTGAGGCACTAAACTTCAACAAATTACATACAGTTTATATTCATGCATTGATATGATCTAGAAAAAGGAAATAAAATTAATTAAAGTAATTTCTAGAAAAGTTATTTATTTATTTACAAGAATTACAAACAGCTTTACAATATATAGATTGAAACACAATAAATTGCAAGTGTAAAAGGAAGTGTGTGTAATACAGTGTGCATGAGTACTGCGAGGTTAAGGGTGTGTGTGTCACGTATAAACCATATGATATGTTTAAACCAACGTGCTACCTCTCTCATTAACAGACTTCACAAAACCATCACGACAGGTGAAAAATGCCAATATCGCTAAAATTATTATTGTACTAGAATTTTGTGAAACAGAGCATTTTGAGAATAATAAATTTGTGTCACATTTTGTGTTATGGTTTTATGATTGGGGTTAGTCTTGAAGTGAAACTAGGAAATTTCCAATGTTTTTAAAATAAATTTCTCATGAGGTGCAATGATGAAATCCACTTTTAATAACTTGGTTTTTAAATGTTCGCACAGTCCCGTTGCAGCGACATCCATATTTGGGTTATTCCTCGAACACTTCCAAGAGATAGAACCGTTGGCATTTTTACGATCTTCAGAGTTAAGTGTGGCCATTTAAAAACAGCTGAATTTTGCCTTTCTGAGAAAGTACGAAACTAAGCTTGCTGAAATTGAGCAAAAATATGACTCTAATATTACTTACTAAATCTTTTTTGAAATAAAGAAAATATTTATTTTAAAGTGTATGTTCGAAATAAGTACTTGAAATGAACTTACACTGAATAATTTTTGATGACCCACCCTGAAGCATGAAACTATAATATAGTAACTTTTTGAGGCATAGAATTAGAAGAGTGCCTTACATATCTAGGATCGTAAGTACATTTACAGTTAAATAGTAAAAGTTTGCACTAATGACCCTTCTTACTATGATGATCATCATCGCCTTTTTTAATTCAAGATGCGATTGTATCTAATTCGCAATAAAAGGTGGATGAAGTTTATTGAATGTAAAAACCTTCTCTATACACCACCACCATGTTTTTCGACCATCGTAGTAGAAAAATATAAAACTTTACATCTTGTTTTTGATAAGTTTTTATTTTATTATTCTGTAACGGGATCAGCGTTTGCGTAAAGCGTGGAACTAATGTTAAAATTCGCTCTTGATCGACGGGCCCCCGTACTAGTGAATTAAATGATGTGTAATCTATGAACAATCTTGAAAAAATTTCAGATTTAAAAACACAGACACTTCTCACTAGAAAGATATTCAAACAGGATAGATCACTTTTGAGTGGCTAAAGACTGTGTAGGAAACAGATAATACACACTTCAACATACAAAATGATTATAAAAAATTAGTAGAAGAATCAACACAAAGCGTTGCCATCTGTATTAATACATTTTTCCGGACAGCTTTAAGTAGATTTAGATTAAGTAGATTAGTAGCGATTTAAGTAAGTATCAAACACCACTAGAAGTTATTTTATTCGTGCCCACAATTGTCACAATCGACCGCCTAGTTGCATGAGATAACTCGTTAAAAATGTTACACAAGTGAGCATGATTTAAAAAAAAAAGGTCTCAAATAAAATATACAAAAGCGTCAATAAAATTTTTCTATATTTAGTTCAAAAGCCCTTTTGCAGGTATGATTGTCATTGAAAGATAATATTATGGACCCATCAGTTTTAACATTAGCGCAACAGCTTGGTCTACCGTTGCGAGAACAGAGCCAATAGGAAATTCCTCGGGAGGTTTTTCTGACAAAGCGATATGTGAAACCGCCCAACATCATCAGCGGTCGGCCAAGGCGGGAACGGACGTACTGTACTCTACCTACAATCAAAACACTCATGTGTGAGGCAATTAAAAATGTAATTTTTAAGATTCTCAGCCAGTCCAGATTAGAAAAAATATATTGCACAAGTAGCTTATAATTCAGAATTTTGATTGGATACCTCTGATAAAAGTTGTGGTTTCGGCACAAAATATCACAGGTAATATTCTCAGATGGCGAAAGAAGTCCAAGATGTTGATGACTAGGGAATGCTCAGGATTCATAGGACCTGTTCACTGTTCACGCTACTGCAATACCAGTAATATAGTAAATAAAAGAAATCCCTCTATATAAATTAGTATGTTTCTAATTTATGCATATGTTCACAATAAATTATACCATTTTAAATATTTAAAAGCAAATTTAAATGTACTATCCCGCGACATTAAAGAGGGTGAAATGGCAGTTATGACTAATTTATTCATCTTTTAAATATTTTCCTATTATTCTTGTAAAAAAACAAGAATGGTTATGACACTTGTAGTTATAATATAATATCAACTGCTTCTATACATTGTTTAGTAGTAGTAAATAATTTAACCAGAACCTGACGTCTTACAGCTATTCTCTACAAGTGTCATTAACAGCATCTTCTCCCGAACTGATCTTTTTTTAATAATTCGTAAATGTTTCGAAACGCTGTCTTAAAATACTATACCATTGCACAAAACCACAGACAAAAATCCCAGTTTAGTTCTGTATTAAATCCCACCTATCCTATAAATTAACCTTATGCTAAATGGATTATAAAGGTATATAAATTTTGTGTTTCTTATATTCATTAAATAATTAAAATACATTTCTTTTACATTTATTTTATTAGGATACAAACCACCATTTTACAGCAAATACATTCAAAAGTAACCTGTAAAAAGTTTAATAAAAAAAAAAAAAACCAAACAATATCATGTTTAAAAATACCACAATTAATTACGAAACACGCTTTATAAATTATTTATTTAATTAGCTAATTTTCAATAAAAGTCAAATAAAACCTTCAAGAAAATGTTCGGATGGTGAGTAAGGTTCACTCATGAAGAAACTCTTGCCCTTTCCATTTCCATTTATAGGAAATAATTTATTTTCGTTTTGAAGCCATTGCCTTCTAGCGTTTGGGAAGGGTTGGTTTGGCCGTAAGGGTTCAGCGGCAGGGGGGCGCGGGGGGTGGCTGTGCGACAGCATTGAGTACGTGATGCTCTTCCCAGCGACGTGGAGCTTGGCCTTGCATCCTTCGGCATTCTTCTGAGCGCACGTGTAATGGCAGTTTAACTTGGTGCGCTGATGAAGATGAAATTCGTAATCGTCGAGGACTATTTTGTAATTCTTTCCTTTGTAGCGTGTTGGGACGAAAACAGCTAAAAAATAAATGAAAACTGTTAGAAATATTAAAATAGGTAATTGTAACTATGCAAAATTTCAATTTAAATTTTTAATCTCACAAGAGTTACAGAAATAGCCTTTATTAGTCATATTACGATAGTTACGCTATCTAGTTATATGCTGCAAAAGTTATACGATTACATTTTTTTCAAAAAACATCCTCAATCTAGAGATATTTCCTTGTAAAAGTTCTTCTATTCTTCAAGAAAAACCTTTGCTACACATGTTTCTAGAAAAGACGGCCATTGACAATATCATTGGTTGTTTATGGTAAAAAGTGTCAGCTTAAGTCATATCCCCAATTAGAGGACATTCTTTCCTTCCAAATTGCGGAGGCAGTGTGGCTGGCAGCGCCACAGACAGCGCTTGCGCACGTTCCAAACTAATAGATGCGAGGCGGAAGCAACGGGCTACAGCTACCAAGAGGGGCCGATAACATTCGAAGAGCCACGAGCCACTGCCAGACAGTTACTCAACGCGGATCTGGATGCGAGAGGCAAACATGGTTATTTGTACCTGTTTAATATTTTCATTCTTACTTTTATATTTCAGACCTTCACAAATTTTGCTTAGTTTTAATACCTGTTATTCTACTTACTGAAATGTTACCAAAAGGGAAGAGGAATAAAACGTTCATTGGACTTGTGATTTCATTTATCCCTTCACCAGGAGTTCAAACCCTTGCTTCCGACTGGACCAACGTCTTTTTTCTTCTTTCTTTCAATTAAATGGTATTCATTATGATTCCGGCCAGTGTCAAGTATTGAGTAAAGCAATTTAGACAACAAACAAAATATTGAGGAAGACAATATAGTCTTGAGCATAATATAATATTATATTGAGAAAAGGAAAAATAAACGACAAATAAAAATACAATAATAATAATTTGAGGTTTACATGTCATACAAAATAAAATGCTCCTTCGTGACAAAAAAATAAATAAATAATAATAATAATATTTATTAAATAAAATAATAACCAATATATTCATATTTTAAGACATAATACAGAAATTACATTAAAAGAAGGAAATGAGACAAAAATAATATTTGTTTATTTATGTTATTTGTTTATTATGTAAGTTTATTTTGTTGAGTGATTACTCAACGACTTTAGTATACATATACATTTGTATACGCATTATATTGTATAAAGGAAGGATTACTTGGGATTGCTGTCAGCGCGCATTGTTTTAATTTTAGTTTAATTAAGGTGTCATGAAAAGTGTCACCATAGTCATAAGACATTATATTGAGACGTTTAATTGTTTAATATTGTTTAATTGTGTAATGTTTAATAGTTAAGATACCTACGGAAAAAACACCAGCCTTCGTGGGGTTGTATACGGTGATTACTCAAAATAAAAAAAAAATAATAATATGTAAAATTTTCAGGTTATTTAATCCAATAAATTTTATCAAAATGGAAATAACAGATTTATTAAGAACTAATAACAAACTAGGAATTGAAGCTGGAGGTTTAATTTATATAAAGCAAATCAGAATAAAACAAAGGGTATTTATTTTTGGATGTTATAATATATATTACATCATATGAAAGGCTGACAGTACATTCAAGCACATGCACCATACGGAGTCGATCTGTGTAATTTGTGGAATATGCAAGCCAGGCATTGAGCAATAAGCAAGCGAAGCGACTGTAGCTATAGTTGTGAATTTATGCGATTTTGTCACCATTATGAACCAGCTTGTGTAACGCGGCTATTCGTTGCACGTAAATAATAGCGTGATTTAAAAGATGTCGCCTTGTAACACGCACGTCTAGGAGAAACTATGGGAGACTTAAATCTAATAAAGGATACTAGCAAGCTAAAAATTATGATAAAAATATAATATATATCTTCTCATAATCCCCTTTTTCAAAATCTAGGGAGCTAATTCACATTGCAACCACTATCTGGATAATGTTGAATTAGAATTTAAAAAAAAATAAAATACTATTATATTTTTATTATTATTATTATTCTCCGTATTATTGTCAAAGCTATACGGAGAGACATACAGAATTATTTTGGGCAAAATTATATATAGGCTTAGAATATTTATTTAGAAAACCAAAAAGTATTACAAACAAGTACAGCTATAAAAGTCAAAATGAGTAGTGATATTAATAAAAAATATCAAAATAAATCAAGTAGAATATCTTAAATGTAAATTACTATTCTATTTGTAGATTTCTTGAAACCCAATACTTGCCTCAAAACTAATAATAACATTATAACTAGCAAACATATAAATATAGTTTGTCAACCCCTTAAACAATATGGCACACTACGTTGGCCGAAATGTGACCTCGTATTAATGAATCTAAATCATATTCGCAAGAATGTATTATATGAAGTAGGTACAATGAATGAAAATTGAAGACAAGCAGTTTTTGAGTATGGGAATGTACTTTTTTTTTATTATGGGCTCTACTCAACTAGGCCAAATGTGCCTGTCCTAGAGTCAGGGGAGATGGTGGAAATGAAGCGTTAAAAATGGTATGACCAAATGCGAATTCAAATCCGCGACCTTTGGGTCAATAGTCCAACGTTTTAACCACTAGACTACCACAATCTCATTGCATTGCAATTCTATTTAAGGTTGCCTTGCAATATTTGTCTAAACTAAATTTTTCTCATTAAAAAATGTCACTTTGCTAAGAGTTGACTTGTAACTGGCGGTAATAAATGAAAAATATACATAAAATTCAAGGTCTGCTGATATTATCTTATTGGTGAGTGGTACATCGATGTGCAAGGGGGATTCATCGAAAACCCTACTAACTAATGATATTCTGCATCATTCTGATGGACTTCACAGTGGTCTGCTTATATCAGTCATACACCTGTGGAGCTGCTTGAAGCCAATGACACTGTTGCCCATTGTAGTGAGGTAGGCCGAGCAGCCGCGACCATCTCCGGTGCACTGCCAATGTTTGCTACCACTTCTATTTTCTTTCTGTAGCAAATAGGTGTGGCCATTGAAACGCAGTATCAGGTCATCGGAAGATATCGCTACGCTGGAGTATCCTATAAATGAATAATAATTTCCTTAGTAAATTTGAAGTTTTGCAAAAATGAACTGTCTTACAACCCTGGATCAGTGGCGTGCGCACTGGCGTAACTACAGGTGGTACAGCACCCCCAGACCTCGCTAACCCCTCCCCCTGGAAAAAGCTGACTTATCTTTACTAAAAGTCGTAAGACAGGCCCACTCTAGCCACCCCCAGGTCAGATGGCTAGTTACGCCTATACGGGGGCAGTGGTAATTCTGCTTGGGTAGGCAATATGAGTTGGAGGGTTCGGAGGACGGAGGCGGGAGACCCCCGCGTCGCAAATAAAAATAGTCCAATGTTAGTTAATTATTTTGTAAACAAGTGCTTTTAAATTAAGTGCACTATATTTAGCTGATCTATATCGACAATCAAACATTAATCAGCAAGAAATATTGGATAAATGTTTCCCATTTATGAGAAAAAGTGCTTAAAAATTAAATAGAAATCGTTTTCATTTTTGAGAGCGCGGTTGAACACATGGCGCGAGATCAGTCGTTGACCCCTGAGCACTTCACAACACACTTCCGAGAAAAACAAAGTTTTTTCGTGAGACCGGTTTAGTTATCGATATAGATCAACCTCCTAAAAGGAGTGCCCTACATTTAACAACACCCTATAATAGGTAAGACAATTTTTTAGTATACATTGCTTTTTTTATTTTAGTCATATTATTAAAAAAACTAAGCTAAACAAATAATTTTTAAAATTAACCTATTTTAATACAGATAACGCCTAGTTAGATGTTACAATGTCTCTGTCAAAGTTGACAGTAATGCGCTTAGCTTAGATCCATGACCATTTGTTGTCCAATATATTATGTTTCAAAGATCAGGGGTAAACGAAATCAACAAGAATAGACTGAATAGTGGAGAATTTCACACGTTGTATGAAGATATACGTAAATCGGAGAATATTTTTTTTTAATATACTAGAAACATTTGATTTCATTCTTAATAATATAGAAAATGCGTTGAGGAGAGTTGATACAAATTAACAAAAAAAATAAAAGAAAAGCTATTTTTAATAATCTACGCACAAGCAATGTATTTATTATGTAAACACTATTTTACTGATATATATTATAAGAGTACATGTAAATGACGTTAAAATAAATAAATAAATAAATGTTTAAAAAAAATATTTTTATATTTTTACTTACAAACTTTTAAATTATTTTCATATACTAATTATTGTTATTATTTAACGCATTAGTTATATAATATCACCTAATTTGCTCAAGATGTAAAAAGTAAAAACAAAGATTGTATTTATAAAATCCTTTTATTATTAAAAATATCCTATACAAAAGGAAGCTAATATTATTACCATCGTAACTATAAAATTATTACTAATAATAACTCTTGATAACATATTTATTTTTATGTTGAGAATGCTTCACTAGCTATATTGCAGGCCTTTCTTGTACAGCACTAATCAATTCTTCGAGCGACATACTTGAACACCGCTCGCCGCTCGAGACACCGCTCTGAACGCCGTTTGAAATAAACCGCATCGGTGAAGCCCTCGACCGTTTGATCCCGCCGCGAATCGCCGCTCGCCACCGCTAGTTGCACCGCGCCAACCGTCTCTCCTGCCGCTGAAAGCTGTGGCATCTCCGGTACACTCCCATACATTTGTTTCCACCGCTCGCCGCGTCGCTCCGTCTCAGCGTGGCAATGGCGTAAGAGTCTTATGATATTAAAAATACAGTTTGTATTTATTGCATTGGGAAGTTGGTATACGCGCTAGTGGTTCAGAGCTTGGTCAACCCGGGGTACCACAACAAAGCGGTATCTTAAGCTCATCAATTTTCTTGCTTGTTTCTTAATCCAGTCAATAGTGCTGAGAAAAGCACTATTAAATATTTTCAGCTGTGAAAAATGACCTACACTGAAAAAAATATTAAACTCTGATTTAACCGAAAAGTTTAATACAATTATAATTTTGTTGTGGCTACTGAATTTTAGTAGGTCCAACCGAAATATATTGTAGTGTTATACAATCTGTTTGATATTGTGTTCAAACCAATTCCTGTATATTGATAAATCATTAACCTAACAAAACTTTCTTGTAACCTGTACCAAACAACCTCTGTAGATGAACAACAATTAAATGAAAAGGTGTGTACACCTTACAATACTGTTTTGTTAAGTGTACCAAACAATTGGTAGATGCGCTTTCAAATGAAAAGTTGCATAAGCATTACAAGACTGTATTGTTACGTCAATTAAACAATCGGTAGCAGACTCGCATCCACCATTTTGTTTCTCTAACGAAAGGTTCGGTAGCGCTTACAAAGCAGTTTGTTTATGTGTACCAGAGCTCAGTCAGGCATACCAAACGTTGGTTGAGCCTACGGTTACAAGACTTGAGCCTGCAGGACTGCAGATGCAACAAAACTTTTAACTGTCACTATATCTACAGGAATTTCGTAAACAGGATTTTTGTCTCAGTGTGGATGGATTTTATCCGCTCGGTGATTATATAAAAATAAGTTCTTGAATGAGAGCCACTAAGTTTGAAATGTTAATATTTGTGTATTGGCTAAAAAATAAAATCAAATAAGGTATGGTAAACACGATGGGATCTGCCTAGAATTGTAAATGTGATAGTTCGTAGTTCCAAAGGTAAATTTCCTCAATTTCTCTCAAAACGATTTCTCTCAAAATTAGATTAAAAATGAGGATACATGCATTACCAGCCAACCAACTGCTCTAAAACATTGTATTTGAAAATCAAATAAAATAAATAAGTAATGCAAATGTATAGTTTCAATTCATTTATAATTCATTTATTTTGTAAATAAGTATAAAACAGTGATTGATTTAAACTTTCAAATATTCATCTATATGGCCAGAAGAAAATTTAAAATAGATTAAAATCATTTAAGAGTAATTTAATATTTACAATTTATAGTACTATATGTACAATAATACAGGTTTGGTACAGCTCGAATTTCTTTGTTGTGACCTGTGATTATTTTCGTCGTGTTGTTTTATACTAATACAGTTTATATACAAAACATTTTTTTATTACTTAAATTATTTCATTTATAACACAATCAATATAAATGTGTTTTTTTTTTCATATTGTCACGTGACTGATTTGTGTAAACTATAATAATATTTACTGTCATTTACTTTGTTTGTCAACTGAACATTGTCATCCTTATTCATAAGAAAAAGTAACGTCACTTTCTCTGTTCTTATGCTTATATTAAAAGTACGAATATTTGCTTAACCTAAACCAAACAGCTTGGCGGCTTCTTTTTTATTGGGAGCATTCGGCAAGGCAGTTTGCCCCTCGCAGCAAAAAATATTCCTTTCATCCCTCTAAGTTAAGTATATAATATACGTTATTACGTTATATAGTAATACAATTTAGCCTTTTAAATTAAACTCTGAAAACTTGAGAGATATTATCTTAATAAAACATTTTTACTTGATGTTTGTTATAATTCCTTGTTCCTTTTTTAATTTGAACATTTGTTTATTTAGAAAGTAGACTATTGTTGTGATGTTTAAAGAATACGTGAATGTTCTGATAATATTGAATGAAAAGTTAAACAAAATAAATCACAAACTACACTAAATATGATTTTACTAGTAAAATATCTAAAAAAAAATTGATATAAATTATGTTAATCGTAAGCTTGGCTCTTTGGCAAAAGTTCTTCCAGGATATCAATGCTTTCAACTCAGAATAGATTTATGAGTGGTTATTATGCACTCGAGTGTACTTTAGATAAAATATGTTCAAGTTTTTTTTTACAAATTTTCTTACCCTTCGGCAAGAACTACCAAATGTTTGTAAAAATTATGTATTAACTATTTTTGAAAATTTTTGATAAATATAAGTAAACCATTAAAAACTCCTAGTGAGCTAATCTAAAATACATTACTATTTTGTTAGTTACATTTATTTAAATCCCACATTTACAGTTACTGTAATTGCAATACTGGAATCTTGAAACATTACAGACATTTATGATTAAAAGAGCGGTCCTATTATTAAATCCTGTTACGTTCCTGTTTGAAATTTGACCATAATTTGCCCGGTGATACTTGCAATACATACATATGTTAAATTGTTTTTTTGTCAAGGTTACCAAAAATACCAAAAAACCACAAATCCAAAAACCAAATCTACCAAATACCAAAAATCTACAATTAGGATAATAACATGTTCTCATTTGTCTAGCATATTGTTTATGAAACTTAATTAATAATATAAATAAAATGTTAATAATATGATGTACAGATGATAACTTTTTTACAGATCTCGTCACATAGGGTGGAGTGGCTAAAGATTTTTTTTTAAAAAATAATTGCTATAACCTATCATATATAATAATTTTGGACCCTACTCAACTAGGCCAAATGTGCCTATACTAGAGTCAGGGAAGATGGTGGTAATGAAGTGTTAAAAATGGTATGAACATGTGCGATTTCCAACCTGCAACCTTTGGGTCAATAGTCCACCGCCTTAACCATTAGACTACCACGATCTCTCTTTATGTTCTTTATATGAATGACAAGTAAAAATATTTAGTTAAAATCGACAAAACACTAACAAAATCGGCGTACGTTATTTTATTTTCCTAATTTTTCTGTAATGTATGCTCCCCTAACGAGGCATGCATAATATCCATAAATTATTTAATTACATAATAATAAATAATTAGATACTAATTAATTGATAATACTAATCTATTTTTTTCTAAATGTTTACTTATTTATACATATTTGTTTTGATTTTGTTCTCATATCACCTTAAACATTTTAGCTTATTTTATACCGTAAAAATCATTAATAAATAATAAATAAATATGAAACAAATGGTTTCATATGTGATGTGTCGAGTAGGCAGCTGACCAAGCTGCTGCGACAGCGATATCCCGGTCAACCTGCCTTTGGTGGATGTGATCCCCTCCTTCTATCCTCAGAACACGGCCCAGAAGAGTGTAGACCTTGACGGGACAGCGGGCCTGCGTGCACCGCCAGCGCACCGCGCCATCTTTGAGGGCATGCGCGGCATAGAATGAAGCGCCTGATATATGGAGCCGTACGCGACCGCTTTCAGTGCGGCTCCATTGCACAGGTCCTGCTCCACCTGCAACACACACCAAAGAAGCGATTGTTAGAGAGACATCTATCTCATTAAAAACATAATTGAAGACTGAGAGCATCTTCCTTTGTCACATTTACTTCGAATTTATTTCACAGACACAAATTCGAAGTTGGTTGTGAAAATGGCTGATGGTGTATTCCTAAAACTTTGGAGTTAGACTTCAATCTCAACATTTATAATTAACAGCTGATAAAGTGCTTGCATTATTTTAAATTATTTTGTTTACTAATCAGAGAAATATATTTTTACAGGGCTGTGAATTGCACTAAGAGTTCTTTCTGGACTCCTACTATATTTGAGAAATCTCCTTAGTACTTTTTCTACTCTGAAAAAAGGGTAAATTCTAAAATATTGAAAAAACAAAAATTTTAAAAGGCCCTAATTCCTACTTTTTACCCTAAAATTTAATTACTGTGGAGGTCAAACAAAGGCAGTTGGCTTTTCTGGATGTCCAGGTCACCCACAATTCTGACGGCTCTATTGCACAGTGCCGACAGCGCTTCTCAACCGTGCACAAACAATTAGCAACACACAACATCTGCCCAAAGAACTTGACACTGTAAAAGCCGCTTTGGCAAGAAATGGATACAAGGAACATTTTTACAGAAGACAGAAACATGAAAAAGTTGTCGCAAACAGGTTTAGAGCCTTCCTTCCGTATGTCAAAGGTGTTACGGAAAGGATTGGTCATTTGCTTAGAATTATAGCATTATACAGTACAGTACAATCTACCAACCTTTGACGAATATTCACCCTATTGGTAAAAGACAAAACTTGGTTGCGATCTTCTGGCGTATATTCTGTACCTAGCGATTGTGGCTTATATTAATTATGGGTCAAAGAAACATTAGAACCCGGATTATGGAACACATCAGGCATGTCAAAAATCGGCAATATATGAGCACTTAATTTGTGGTGGTTCAAATCACTGGGTAAGATTTAATCAAATCAGGACATCGGCGATGGACGAACACAATTTTCCACGAATTTTATGTGAAGTGATCGAAATTTCTAAACACCCAAATTATAACCGAAAGACAGCTACTAATTGTCGTCAAATAGGACCCCTTACTCACGCAAAGAATCAGTAAGTCTCCCACTATCTTGTCTGACACGATGAGTATGTATTGCTGCAATTTTTAAGTCATATGTGACAGAACTTTAAATACGGTTGTGAGACTAACTACCCACCGTTACAAACTCGGACCAAGAAATCAAACAAAATAGTGCACTAGGCCCTCAGTAGTTCGTATCCAACGGACGTGTCAACCTCCTCTGAGGACGGGATGTATGATCATTGCCCAAACGTTGGGATTAAATAGTCACATACCCATGGTATGTGAAATCCTATAATATGTATGTTTTATATTCAAGATAATGACATGATTCTTAACAAAGGATAAAATCTAACTTCGTTGAAAAAAAAGGTAATTTTAATCTGCCAAGTCTATCATGGTCGATTACCACTTACAAAGATTGAAATCTTTATATCTGCCCGAACAATGGTATAGCCATCATTTATTCATTCATCAATATACATATACACAAAACATATAGGACAAATAAATTATATTACTTAACTATTTATATATGGAAAAAGATATGTAAGATATACACACCCGTTCTGCATGATAATGTGATCAGCCAGATAATATCTAAGCTAAATGATTTCACTGACATGTTTCCATCATGATTTTCTAGAACCTACGTCCTCAACCTACTCACCTACCTGACCTAGACCTCTCACATGTAAGAAACCTCTCATCCTCAATGAAATCCTCAATGACCTCTCTCAATGAAATCTTAATATTCTCAATGGATGAAGATGAGAAAAAAATATTACAACTTACAAAAGATTCTCCAATGAGTCCAAAATACCTTCCGCCCGGAAAATGGCTATTATGATGCCCATTTACATCGTCTCCATTACCATTACTAGCACCCTATACAATTCCATGTGAGAGTTGGTGTTTCTTTAGTGGCGCAGGAAACAATCGCCGGACGTGTACTATAAAATTTGTTTATTCCAGATTTTCTCGCGCACACAAAAAATATACTAATGACACAAAAAACAAACACTGCTGACACAAAACAATGCTAGAGGACACAAAAAAATATACTAATCCGAATGGTTATGAAACAGTATTTTCTGAATGAAGCCCTGTTAAGTGCTACAAAAAATGTAATCACTATGACTGATAACTCGAAATGAAATTATATTAAGTGTCTTATAAAAAAGTGACTTTACCTAATTAGAAAGTTATTTCGTTGTGCGACTGTTTCAATGTTCTTAAAAATTTACAAGACAAGTTACGCCTTATCCTTGAAAGTAGTTACCAGATGTGGAGTTCATATTTTTCAAAAAACATTAACTCATTAATAATAAAGCTTTATTATTAATAAATAGCTTTATTATTTGAACAAATAATAAAGCTATTGCTAATTTTTGGAGGTTAAACATTAAGCAACACAAGCACAAAGTTGTCGGTTGGACCCTACAGGACCATAAGTATATTAAAACCTTTCTTGACTAATCAGCGGTTATGATGTTCATATGTGCAGGTGATTTTCCAAATATTCAAAATCCTCTAAAGAAGATTTGTTAGTATATTAAAATTAAAGTAAAAATGTCTGAAAATAGTAGCGCTGATAGAAATTGCGTTTTATAAGCACACTTTATTTTTTTATTTTAAAATGCTATTTTAATTTATAAGTGTCATAATCTATAATTTAAATTACGTTTTATTTCACATAAAATGGGTCTCTACTGATCACTACTTAATAGACTAAACAATGTTTAATATAAGCAAAGATGAAGTTATTTCAAATATTTATTATATTAAAAATATAGGAATATCGGAATAGGAAAACCTTACTTATATAATATTTATAATAATAATATTTGTACAGAGAAATTCATGGTAAAAAACTAAAACACCAAATAAGAAAAGTATAAGATTTTATTATTTAAAATAATACTGCTGATTACATTAACGTATAATAATATAAGCTGTCATGATCCATTGTGATTTTTATAAAATTATAATTAAATTAAATTAGTATAATAAAAAATAAATAGTCTTATTAAATAAATTCAACTCATGAGTTATATAGCTATCAACAATCTAATACTCTTCAGAGATAATATCATATCAAATTTAAACGAATATAATATGTGAATAAACAATTATCAAATCTGTAACCAGATTAAGAATATTATTTTAGTCAATTGGAATGAAATAAGTTGAGTTGAAGGGCAATTAAACCAATAAAATTTATAAATAAATTTAACCAATGGGGCAGTATATAAATTATAAACGACAACATATATCTTTATTCTAAAAACGTCATTCGTTGTGTCAAAAACGTGTACTAGCAGCTAGCATGTGATTTAAAATGATGTAAGCCACTGCAATTAGTATGAGGTAAAATATCACTGGAGTGATGATCATAAACAAAAACATTTTTTGTAATTAAACATAAATTTGTAATTAATTGATGAAATTGAACAAAAAAGGGTTAAAAATATGAAAACTTCCAACTTTTATTAAATTTGATAACCATACAAAAATGAGATATAATTATAATACTAACAAATACAATCACAATGTGATTTATAATATAGTTTACCCGACACCTTTGCAATAAATAAATTATATTAGCCAAAATCAATTATTTTTTGTGTTATTAAGATATATGGTTAATGCTATGGACAATCATCAAAACGTATAAATAGGGCTAAACATGCATAAAAATAAATAGCCTTATATATCAAACCGCCACCATAGTTTTCATATTTTTTTATATTACCAGAAACAGAAAAATCTGATTTATAAATGAAACAATTTTCTTTTTTAAAATAAAAATTTCTATAACAAAACTTAACCCAATAAGTAGAATATCCTTAGACTTTGGAATAATAATTGATGAATAATAAATATATTTAGCAATCTGAACATAAGTAGTTTCACTTTAGAAATATGTAACAATACTACAGTAACCGTTTTAATAAATTTATTTTAATGTTGTTTTTTCTTTTAGTAGTTTAATTTTTTACTTTAATTGTAATGTGTACATGGTGAAACCTGTTTAATAAATAAATACGGGGCGTTTGGACAACTGTGTGTTGAATTTGTAAAAATCACACCTCAATTTGAGAGGCTGTTTCATCCAAATATCGGATCGGATACATACTAATGGAAGGTGTTTCAGCCTAAAGTTACCAAAAATATTATTTGATTTATCATATTGTTACTGAACTGAAACACCGAATTAAAAATTCTGGACGCAACTAAATGTAGCGTCAATATTGCTCATTCATTCTTCTTCGAAAGATTGTTTCTTAGTGCAACTATATTTTCTTAGTGCAATATTTCCACTGGCAGAATAAGATTCCGTATAACAAACACTCCACCATAAAGGTATAAAATTAGTCTTAACATACAATAAAATTGCACAATAATTATAGTATACAAGTACATCTTCTAAACTCAAATGCTGCTCTTATTATATTATTGATTAAATGTGATTTAATACTGTTTACTAGTGTTTTAAAAGGTTGTAGGACAAAACTTCGTAATATAAGATTTTCCATATTTGTTTGGTCCGGCTATACTATACTGCCTTTCTATTATTATTTTGAGTATTACAATTAAAATTGAAATTATTTATTTAAAAAGAAATTAAATTGCGGCCAATGGCCTAATATAATCCTAAGTACATAATATATGATGACAATTTTTTTTAAAGAATAAAACAATACAAATAACTAATAATAAAACACACGGCTAATACTGCCAGAGTATCATACCTTCGTTTACCAAAATAGCCGGCTGCGCTGGCGTTTGACTTAGCCAAATGAATTACTTCGTACTATGGCTAACGTTTCTACGCGTAACTAAGTTTCGTTCATAATCAATGGTCTTACAATATTAATAAAAGAGAGCACAAATAAAGTTTAGTTTGCCTAGACCATGTATTAAAAGAGAAAAATGTATTAAACACACATAAAAAATAAAAGGTGAAATCTTGTCATCCCTTGACCTCTTAAGGCAACTCGAGTTTATTACCCGTATATAATTTAACACTTGATTGTTTGTTTTCCAAAACATTAATTTTAATTGATAAACCTAAAATACATTAAAAGGCGCTGCGCTATATTCAGTCCATCGCTATAAATACTAAGCGTAATAAGTGTACTCTATTTATATAAATATTAGGAATGTCAACAATTTATTTTGAGATTTATAAACTCTAACCTAAGTATTACTTTACGTAGGCACTAAGCAATTTACAAAAAGTCTTACGAAGTCTACACTATAGTATCTAAAATATTTCTAGGGAAGTTTTTGGAAGAAATACTTTTTTGGTGTTTCATTCGATAAAATGATTGAAATATAATAAATGATAATCATCATTGAATCAAAAAAGAATCATCTAAAAATACATACCTAGGGATTATTTAATAACTCTAGTCCTATCACAGACCAAATTCAAAATATTAAATCAGAAAAATAAAATGTTATTCAGAGTGAATAATAAAAGGTACTTTTGTTGATCAAAAACTGTATGAAACTTCAGTTTTATATATTTTGTTTTTTAACTTTATCCTCCAAAAATAGTTGAAAATGTTTTTTACGGCAAATTGTGCAACATTGAGACTCAAAAAAAAGTTACATGTAATAAATATAACATATTACAATTTTTGTACACAAATTCTAACTGCTTATTCTCTTTAAACAAAAGTCAATGGAGTTTTTTTTTTAAATTTTGCAAAATAAATTAACAAAACCAATTTAAGTTAACATATTTTCTGTTAAAAATGTTCAATGTTTTATCGAGTACAACTTACATAAAAATCACAATTATTATGATAAAATATAAAAGCTTTCCAAAAATAAGATCAATAAGTAATAGTTTGTGATTTTTCAGAATTACATCTATTTTTACCATTATGGTATTTTTATGGTAAGCGTGATTCTGATTCTACACGCATTTAAAAGCTTGTTTTAAAAATGTATTCTTACTATTAATTTATTTACTTTATGATTCCATACAATGACCGCCAATACGTCTGATAGCTTAAGAAAAGATCTTTCTAAAAATATATATAAAACTGTGAACTGTGAAGCATTTTACATGGCTTTTTATGCAGAAAAAAGTACCCTTTTCACATAAAATGCGCTAACTGAGGCACGATACATTCTTAAAGCTACATCTGTACATAAATTGACCTCAATATTTTAACTTTTGTTCATTGAATATTTAATAATATGTATTTTGTATCGAACTCTAAAAGAAAATATAGATAAAAGGATTGCCCTTAGTCTCAACAGTTCAGCAACATCTGACCAGCGTAAAAGAGCGTAATTTGATTTTGTCTCACTTTCCAGCCATTATAAACTATACAGAAAAAATCTGTGATTACCAATTTCAATTATTTTTTTTTTGTATCACATTACCTACTAATCATAAGAGTCAAATAACTAGGGCGCCGCTTTGCTTCGCTGCGGCATACGAGGTGTGTTCAAAAAGTATCGCGAATTTTGTGTTTTTTCAAAAATTATTTATTTATTCATGAATATCTATTTTGTCCCATTCAAAATAATCCCCATGAGATATTATACACTTGTGCCAACGGTTTTTCCAATCTTCGAAGCACTTCAAAAAATCATTTTTGTTTATCTTGTTCAGCTCCTCCTTCGATGCCGTCTTTATCTCGTCAAGCGTAGCGTAACGTCAAGCGTAGCAGCTTCCATTGAGATGATTGAGCTTTGGTTTCCACGTCATAACCATAAACCCATGATTCGTCACCAGTTATGACCCTCTGGAGCAAATTTGGGTCGTCGCGGACAGAGTTTAACATCTCATTAGCAATGTTCATGCGATGCTGTTTTTGGTCGCAATTGAGCAATTTTGGTACGAATTTCGCGGCGACCCGTCTCATGCCCAAATCATTGATAAAAATCGAATGGCACGAGCCAATCGATATGTTTAGGTCCTCAGCAACTTCTCTAACGGTGATTCGACGATTGGCCAATACCATTTTCTCCACTTCAATAATTTTTTCGTCTGTTGTTGAAGTGCTCGGGCGTTCGGCACGCTCTTCGTCGTTCACATCTTCTCGGCCTTCTGAGAACATTTTGTACCACCGATAAACGTTGCTTTGGTCCAAGGTAGCTTCTCCGTATGCCACAGTCAACATTCGGAATGCATCCGCGCACTTAATTTCGTTTTTCACACAAAATTTGATACAGGTTCTGTGATCCATTTTTTTGAATAGGTAAAAATCGAAGACGATCCAAAACACGTGCAAGCAAAGCAGCTGTCAACAATTAAGTGAACATTCAAAATAGCCGAGCTTGTCGGCATAAGTGAGAGACATGAGTACCAACATAACGCCACAAAAAAATCAAAATTCGAATATACGTAACCCGCGAAAATTCAAAATTCGCGATACTTTTTGAACACACCTCGTACATTGGAGTGGAGTTTAGTATATAAATGTATTTCTCCATAGGGATTACCATTTAATTTTTTATAATTCTTTGCGCAATCAAATGTATATGTTTTTTGGTATCTATGCACAGAAGACATTGTCATGGTCATTTTAAAAAAATAATTATCAAAATCGGTCTTGTAGTTCTAGAGCCTTAGTCCGTGAACAGACTGACATTTGAGTCACCACATGGGAGCTTCGCTCCAACAATACCGTTCAATGAAAATCATGTCAGAAAAAGACTAGATACTAGTGATATATCTTTTTCGCCTAAGTGCACAAGCTGGACGGCATTCGAAGAATCCATCTCATCACAGAAAGCTATAGTTAGGTTAGAAATAAGTTACGAGCGCAAGTACTCAAAAAATACCTCAGTAACTGAAACTGGATACGAGGGTCGGAAAATTACCTTTATGGATATACTACACATGGAGTTTCTTTGCGTTATGAAATTTAAAGGTCACGTGCTTTTATTATAATGTAAAAGAACAGACCAGAGTACATGACTGGGATTAATTCATAAAATTGATTTAAACAAATAAGACAAGTTGCGGTACGGAAAGATAAATGAAGATTGTTTAATATTTTTTTATTTATAATTAATTTCATTTTGGTATACAAATAAATTCGATTGCGGAAAAGCAGTCATAGGGGTTTTATCATAGGTGGAATCACGATAGGCGACACGCTAGGTATGTTAAATGTCTTTACATTGAGTTTGGACAAATTTATAACGCTGAGTAAATCTTGCGCCCCTATATTATAATGTTAGAGTTTGCTAAAGCCTTGTTTTGTATTGAACATTGTGGAATATATGTCCCGCATCTGCGGCGTAATTTGTATGAGCAACTCCCTGGATTTGGAATGGCTACATGTCTACTCTACGCCAACCTTAAAGTACATAAGAGCAGAATGTGATGGAATGCATACGACAGATATATTAAATACAAAGATTTCATGTCAAAAAAAAAAAAAGAGTGGTGAATGCATGGAATAAGTTACCAAGTGCAGTGGTAAGTGCCGGAAATGTGAACGAATTTAAGAACAGACTAGACAAGTTTATCAGAGACGATACAAGTGCAGATTTAGGCTTATCAGCATAAGCTGCCTGCCTAAAACTAATAATAATAATAATAATACATTAACCAGTTTGTAGAGTAGGTGTAACCGTAGTGGAGGCTCGCCGGAGTGTTGCTTGAATATCATTCAGGAAACGGTTGGCATCAGTTTGCTCCGAGCTGGCATTGCAGGTGTTCTGTTGGGTCGCAGAGTAAGTGGTCATCTCTACCTTTGGATACAGCAGGTGATGTGAGATTTGCGGAGTTCTCAGCGCTATCTTATATTTGCCAAAAGGATCTATGTCAAACTTGCGATCGCCGTGCTTGTGAGGCAGAAACGTTGGTGGATGGTTGTGCTGGCCGCGGAAGTATTTGACGAAGCCGTCGCGTAGGCAAACCGCCACGTGACAGCGTGCATCCTTCTTGTAGAAGCGTGCGCAACGCCAAGTGATTCTCCTACTGCTGCTGCCGCCGTCCTCGTAAAAAATATGCCCGCTGGCCACGAGGTGCACTCCACCGCGCGCTGATCGAATGTAGAACCAACCTGCGCACACAGACAGCAAAGAATTAGTACCAGAAATATTTATGAGCAAATTCATACTGGCTTTCTGTATACATTACCGACTTTTTGTATAAATACAATAACGTAAATTTTCTTATATAGGGTGATGATTTTAGAGGCGTGGTTTTCAAGAAAAGATAAAACGCATATAATTTGATGTTATGGCTAAGAATTTAGTTTTATTATAAAGATAAGGGTTTGCCATTATGTTTTAAAAATGATTTCGGGTAAGTGGCCGCCGCGGCTGACTCGAACAAATTCCAGCCCAATTTTCAACCACTTTTTGCAGCAAGTTGGGCCGTATGTCAGCAATAACGCGCCGAATATTCTCTTCCAAGGCGTTAATCGTGTCCGGCTTATCTGCGTAGACAAGCAACTTCACATAACCCCACAAAAAATAGTCCAGCGGTGTTAAATCGCACGATCTTGGAGGTTACGCCACAGGCCCGCGACGGGATTTTTACTTCATTTTAGAGTGATTTTAAAAAAATTTAGAGGGATTTTTTCTAAATTTGCACTATTTGCAAACGTTGTTCAGGAGTAAGTCTATTCATTATGAAATGGCAAACCAAACTGAGCATAAATCAAGTGACAGCTGTCAAAAACACCAACTACGAAAAAAGTAGTGCCAGATTGAAAACCACTCCTCTAAAAAAAACACCCTATACTTCTACTACAGGTGTCTTCTTCAATCATGAACCTGTGAGGTTTAGACCAGTCACTAAAATACTCTAAATCCTGCATTCACGTCTAAAATGCATAGTCCAGGTTATTGTAATTGTTATTATTATTATTATTATTATTGTTTGTTGAGCAAGCAGCTATTTAGCTGATATGCTCACATCTCATTCTCAGTTACATACGATTGGCCCAGATTCAACAAATTGAAACTAATTGAAATTGATATGGAGTTGAACATCACCCACAGCTCAGTAATTACTAAGTATATTATTCTTTCTATTTCTATAAAAAATAATATTTTATACAATAAACTAAATCAGAAATTAAATATTTCTAGCACAAGATTTAAACTTACATAAATCAAAAAACAATGTAAGAGTTTGTAAGATTTTTAAACTAGTACATGAATAAAAATAGTTTTAATAAAATTCAGCGAGTGCTTATTCTTAAGGTTAAAACATAAAGTGCAGGTCGTCGTCCTCTATGAGATCCCCCGAGATCCCTCAGACAGTATCTCTGGATATAGGTCATATTCAACTTTTCGGGAGATCTCTTGTTCGAGCCAGACCAAAACCAACACCGCCACCACCAACCTGCGCGTCAGTTGTGTATGTTCTAACAGCTTCCACCTGCTTATAGTAACTAGTAAGTTTCTGTCATCTGGCCTCGACTGCAAGTCTTACTATACAAAGATTGCCAAAACTCTGGGGGATGCACACCTGGCCCTCACATTTCTTTTAGGAGGGATAAAGAATTATTATTATATTCCCTGATTTAGTTTAACAACAGTATGTAATCATATTATTTTTTTCCAGTATGCGATTGTCTTATAAAAAAATAAAATGAGGTATTTACAAGTATGCGTATTTAACAATAAAAATCATTCCATATTCACTAAAAAAATATTTATTGTTTGTTATTTTACATTTATGTACATTGTAATAATACTAATAACAAATTAAGATCCATGTGAAAAAACACCAAGTGATATTTTGACACTCACCACATTAAGTATTTTTATTTGTTTATGACCTAAGCACAAAATACTTCAAATGCTTATTTATTATGTTTTCACATTAAATTATTTTTTAATTTATTAGTGATTACATCATCATTCAAACAATACAAAAAAAGTAAATATTTATAATTAATTAAAAAATAAATTACCACCTACCTTTAACCTATTATCATTATCATAATATTGAAAAAAATATTTATTTAAAATTGATTTTATAAAAGATAAGGAGAGTGCATTTTTAACTTGAAATATTGATATTTTTATTCTTAGTAATTAACCAAACAGATTTTTTTTACCCACATGTTTTTTTAATTTCTGTGCAGAAATAATAATTAAGTGTATTTTTTATTTTAATTATTTTCTATATGGTATATGGTTATTCTATATAAGGCAATTGCTAAATTAAATTTGTGGTACTCGAAATGCCTTAGCCTTCTTGTGGTTGTGTTCATAGCGTTTATCTGTGAGGGTGTTGTTGACGTCTGTGAAGAGCACCGCCTTGCACTTGGTCGTCTTGGCCGTGACGCACGTCCACCTGAGTCGATCGTCACCCGTCTGCTTCTGCAGCCGAAACCAAAAGCCGTTCACCATAATCTTTGTCTTTCCACACTTAGTCTGCCCGTACAACACTGCCAAAATATATCCGAAATTGATGGTAAAGTATCCAAAAAGAAGAATTGATAATTATAATGTACAAGGAAATCCATAAACCACTATATTTATTGTTACTGATTAGAATGTGTTGCATCCGACTGTGATGGAAGGGGTCCTACCGAAATATCTATAATGGGAAGGGTGATGAGCAAAAAGTCAGCACGGAAAGATTAATAGAACAAAAGATGGATGGCTGAGATGGAATTGAGTAACATGATAGATACTGAGGCTATAATGAGGGTTGGCAGTTAGGCCTGCGGGCGGTTTTGAGGGCGTCTTTAGTGAACGACAATAGGATGGTTCTATGCAGGCGGCTTTGTACAATACTCTTTCAATTTTGTGAAATTTTCAGGCAATATTTCCAATTTTTCTTTTCCTAAAAACCTTCTTTAAACTTTTTCAAACTATTAAGAACAATTTAAAAAAAAATAGGCAAATCGGCTGAGACAGACATATGTTAATTTTTTATATATATATACATACTAGCTGACCCGGCCACGCGTTGCTGTGGCTAAAGTTTTTGTTATATTACATTATAGTAAACAATCTAAGAGGAACAATAAGAGAACATCAGTCACGGAGTCCACTATGCTTTTTCACACAGATGGTATTTGTAAAAAAATATGCTGATCTCCTTATTTGACTTTCTACTACTATAACCCTTTAGTACAATGAAATTATTTACGAACAAAGACGAAAATGTTGATGTTGGTATACAAATTCACTGGATTGAGATTTGAAGGGGAAGTACGTTGAACACAATTAATTAAAATGTTCTTACACTTGATACTAAGCAGAAATCAATAGGTAAAAAATAAAAATTTATCAGATTTATTATTTCCATTTAATTTTATAACAAATATAAGTATATTACAGTATAATACAGTAAATAACATGTGACGCTTAAACTCATGAATGAGGTAGGCAAGGCAGACAGTCTTAAACTTTTAAACATTAATATCTTTTTTTTGAATTATAAATACTTTCAATTTCAATTTAATTTAACACCAATCGGTGCACAATGTTTTTGGTTAACCTGTCTTTAGCTAACACAAATAGATTCGACGGTTTCCCAACACGTGAACACGCAACATATAGTTGCCCATGAGAAAAACATGGATTTTCCAAATCTAAACCACAAATGGACATTGTTTGACCTTGAGATTTATTTATAGACATGGCGAAAGCTAAACGAATTGGAAACTGTAGCCTTTTGAAGGGTATGGTAGAATCTGATGGTATCATCGGAATACGTGGCAGCAGGACCACTTTTCCTTTAAACTTCCCAGCCAAAATGGTTGCTTCAAGAATGTTTCCGGTGATCTTTTTGATGACCAAACGCGTACCGTTACATAATTGAGGTGGATTCAAATTACGGAGGAGAATAATAGGGGAACCAATCTTTAATCGAAGATTATGTGGTGGCATTCCAGGGATATCTAATGAATTTAAAAATTCAATCGGAAAATTTACACTTTCATTTTCATCAACAACAGTATCGATTGATTTAAAAGACATCAGATCGCCTGGTAACAACTGTTGTATCTGGAAGTTAATTTCGTCAACATCAACGTTTTTGGCTGCCAAAATCGCCCGTTGACTAAGCCATTCATGATTCAAATAATTATTCTGTATATCCGGGAAAATACTCTGAATCAATTCAGTTTTATCCTGAACAACAGTGCAAAAATTGTCTGGTAGTTTAATGCATTGCGTATTTGGTTGCAGTTTTATTTTACCGTTCCCAATATCTAGTAGTTGTTCGGAAAATATTAGTGCTGATGGATCATTTTGCAATTGTACTCGCATATTTATGGTCAATCGAAGTGTTTCAACACTTCGCCATAAGAATGATTGTTTCAAACATGCATTAATCTCATCCGCGAAAGTAGAGCGAGGTATAACCGGTAAGGTCTGCCGGAAGTCACCAGACAAAAGTAAGATAGCACCACCGAAAAGTTTATTATTGCTGTTTAAATCTTGCATAGTTCTGTTTAATGCTTCAAGTGAATATTTGTGTGCCATTGTGCACTCATCCCAAATTATTATAGAACTCTTCCGCAACACTGCAGCTATTCCACTATTCTTTTCGATGTTACACATTGCATCTGGTTTATTATGAACGTCCAATGGCAGCTTGAATGTTGAATGTGCTGTTCGCCCACCATCCAGTAAAGTAGCCGCAATGCCTGACGATGCTAATGCTAATGCGATTTTTTGTTGCGACCGTATTTTGGCAAGAATCAACGATATTAAAAATGTCTTACCGGTTCCACCGGGTGCATCCAAGAAAAAAAAACCGCCTTGTTCAGCAGCAACAGCCAGCATAATCCGATCATAAATAATTTTTTGTTCTGCTGTCAGTAATGGTTCACTGTTCATGATAATTGTTGCTAAACTTCCATGGTCATATTGATTTTCTCGTTGTAAATCGGTATTGACTAAGTCGGTGGCTGGACGATTAGGTGATGGCATACCATAATGATTAAGTGGTAAATTTGAAATAAGAACACATAAATCCTCGATCAAGACCAATGCTTCATTGTACATCTCTGGTGTATAATCTATGTTTTGGCATTGATTTGTTTGTCTAATTCGGTGCAAGATGTCTTCTGTCATACAATTTTTATATTTTTCCCACAAAGTTTGTGCTTGCGAGGGATAACATGTCGCCAAAATAATTGCAAACAACTGACGAATGTTATTCGGTGTTGATGTCAACGCAGCATCAGCAAGCGTTAAGTCCCAATGGTTATCGTCTTCTAGCAATTGCAGTTCACGACATGCATCCTGGTATGTATTGAATACTCGACCATTAGCTGTTCGTAAAAATTCAAAAGACGTTGGTCCGGGAACATTCACCAATAACAAACGTAAATAGAAGCACTCACGTTGCTTTGGATGTACCGTGTAAAGTCTCCCCAATGTCTTAGCTTTGAATATGCCTGTAATGGAAGGATGTGGTTTTCCTTGTTTCCGTGGCTCCCATTTTTTACTGGATTTGTTCCATGTGAAATAACGTGGAACATCACCATACACCAATGTCTTCGCGAATTGGCCAAAAACATCAGGTTTTTGACACAATGTAAAAAATTCAGTTAGAGTCGTTTTCGGAGCTTCGAACGCTCTTTGGAGAACATTTTCTTCAGTGAAGTATACACGTTGACCGTTTTCAAGATGTATTGCCAGATGTTGGACAGCAGGATCTCTTTCGTGGATGGGAAAGCTGAGAATATGCCAAATAGCTTCATTGCTGCTAATGTATCTGCCCATTTGGTATCGTGCTATTTCGTCATTTTTATTTATGTTTTTTACTTCAAATATGGCCAAATCACTGCCTTTGTTTACATATTTACAAATATACTTAATTGATTTAACAGAACTGCAAAGCTCAACATTGATATGAGCTTTGTAAGTTTTTGAAAGTAGTGGTGAGTATGGTACCACCCACTGATTATCAAACTCAACTTGATTTGGAAAGTTCGGCAGTCGCATTGTAAATGTGTGGCCACCATTCTCAGTACTTCTGCGGCGATACATTGGATAACCATCAATATCCGTGATCGTGTCATTCGTATGCGGCTTTGGGAAGTTTTTTTTACATTTTCCATTTTCCATGCACGGTGACGTCATGTTGAAAACACCGCATGGCCCATGGATCATGTGTTTGGTGACAATATCAAATAATTCTTGATCAATTAATGGGTCTGGAATTTCGGCTGAAATTATTTGATCGATTTTTTCAGGACGGATTCTATCTTTAAGCCAAACCAAAATGTGGGCATGAGGCAAACCTCGCTTTTGCCACTCTATCGTATACAGCCAACAACGTGTAATACCAAAAATTGTATATTTAACAATAAAATCAATTAAGGATTTCAATTTTTGTTTAAACACACGTGCAGTTAAATCATGACGATGAATGGCTTGTTGTCCTGGCAATAGTAAAGTTTGTATCTCTTCCCAATTCGGATTACATGTGAATGTAATAAATAAATCCGGTCGGCCGTAATGACGTACGTAAGTCATCGCATCTTGTATGTATTCCTGCATGTTCCGTGGACTGCCGATGTAGCTTGAAGGTAAAATGAAAGCATTACCGATGTCATTGGGATTTAAATTTCCATCGATGTTTCCAGCAACAGCATCTCGTAAGTGAATATATTCTTCCGATCGTAGTTTTGCCTGGTTGAATCGAAGGAATCGCAAGCGTTCGCTTTCGACCTTAGCATACATATCAACAATGTATTGATGGAACAGCTGACGATATCGAAGGATATAATTGTCTTGATGTTGTCTAACCATTATTCGGTGTGCGTAGTAGTTCATTGAGCTAACTTTATTATTTCTGTAATCACCTAAAAAAATAAAAAATAAAATGCAATACGAAATTAAAATCTATACATACAGTAAGAAAGTAAATAGATAATTGTCAAATTTACCGGTATTTGGATCATACTGATTGATATTAAGGTGATATTCATCTTGTCCTTGCCAAAATATCAATGGATATTGTAGTGCGTCATATGAACGGTGTAGATCCGAAATCGTACTGACAGTGTTGTCTCGCCGTGTAATGTTTATAGATCTTTTGTCAACTGGATCACCAACCATGATAACAGCAACCTCATCAACAGTTGGAGCGTTGAATCTACCAGCATGTTCACCTAATGGTACTTTGTCGGCTTTTATGACGATTTGATAATTGTCTCCTTTGATCAATTGAATCAGTTGATTGTGATCTTCTAAAAAATTTTCCAATAATATCACAATTGCTCTTTCCTCTGCTTGTTCAATAAAATTATACAGGCACCGAGTCGTCACGCGCTCTTCACAATCGCCCATAAAATAAATTTGAAGAAATTTCGGATTGTTATCAGGCATTGGCATCAGTGATCCGATTTTATGGTACACCTGGCCTTGAATTTTGAATGTAGTTTCAAAATTACGTCCATCGGATGCACGATCGCAAATTTTAGTTGCCCCAAATGACGTCATTTGGAAGCAAGAATTAAATTTGCGTATCTTACGCAAAAATAATTTGGAATCATCTGAATTGCCAGTAAGAAGGGATAATAAAGGCTCCGGCGGAGCGGGTAGAGGTGACAGCACAACTTTTCCTGATGCGCAGCACATGCCGGCTGCTTCATTCCGAAATTTCAATGTCTGACAATATTGACATACTTTATCCATTTCACCGATAGCAATTTTTGAATGCGCTGAGTAGTTAATATCTGGTGCATATTCAAAGGCAAGCCGAACGAATGATGCACGTGTTAATGAGCGGCTGATCCGTTGCCTTTGTCGATCTAGTACTCGTACTGTAGCTATGTTTCGTTCTCGTGCCGCTCTTGTTCTCGTAATATTCTGTTGCAGACGTTCGTCACGCCGTTCTTGAGATTCTTGTGCACGACTTTCTGCAGTCCTGATTCTTTGAGCTGCATTTCTTGTTTCGATTTGTTCTGGTAATTGCTGAGCTCTTTTAACACGTTTGCGTCGTGACCCTTTGCCGCTCGCGTTGTTGAGGTTAGATTTTTTCGGTGGCATTTGACTGAAAATAATAATTTTCTTGTTCTTATGATATTCTCTTGAAGACGTTCGTTACACTGTTCTTGAGATTCTTGTGCATGACCTTCTGCTGTCTTGATTCTGACGTTTGCGTCGAATTGTGACTGTCAAATAATAACAGACATTAGCGCCATCTTTTGCTCACTCAACCCAGTCGAAAGGTATCGACATCTGTTAGTTTTATGACTGCCAAATAATAACAGACAAATAATTAGCAATAAATTAAAATTGCGACTATAATTTGAGATTTAAACTATCCTACGCTCAAGTTGGATCGAACTGCATATGGTGTGCAAATTTTATTATAATCGGTTAAGTGGTTCAGCCGTCCATTGAAGACAAACATTGTGACACGAGATTTATATATATTAAGATAAAATAGAAAATAGAAGAACGAATAATCCTTAACATTTGATATTGAATGTTTTACATCGTTTTTTTAAATTTAGTTATTATTATATCATTTAAGACGTCTTATTTATGATAATTGTTTATTTTATGCCATTTAGTTAATTTTAATTTAAAATAATGTTAACATATATCGTTAAATACACAAATAAATAACATTTTTGACAAATTATGTTAATTTATTTTTAAACCTATACCCTATAAATGTCATTACTCTGGAGTAAAAAGTGTTGCCCGGGCAGCTGTAATTCCCCTGGAGTCCGATAAAATGAAAAATAAAAAAGAGATTGTTTGGCCCACTTAGGAATATAATCAATCCTTCATATTTTTCTTAAAAAGTATGAAAAATTATTATTAGAGCAAAGTTTATAGTGCCGAAACTGCTTCCTAGGAGGGATAATAATAACAATAAAAAGTAATAAAATCAACAATAAATAAACACTATACATTCAATAATATTTTGCGTTATTATGACACAAAATATGAATAAAAACAAAAATCAATAGAAAAAATATTTTATTAAAATATAAAAAGAAAATGTTAACTCCTCCTATTGTTATATCAATAGGAATGCAGCGATTTCTTTAAAACCCTATCAAAACCAATTAGACTTTTTTTTATTATTTTTTTATGGTAAAACAACAAATGTTGCATTTGATGAGTCATTTGACATTTAAATAAATTACATTTTAGATTTTAAATTAAAAACCAACCAAATCTATCACATTTCATTAACCTGAAAAATATTGTATGAAATTCGCGATGGTTTATTAAATTGTTTAATCATTTGACTCAGCGTTTTGTGAATTCTAAGGCATTATCAATTTTAGTTAAATACTAGGCTGAAGTCGCTGGATTTCTAAAACGGTATTTGATTAGTTAATTCCTCTTTTAAATTGGACCTTATAATTGGTTAACTCCACTTTGTCTTGTCTTCACTTTTTTATGACAAGTCAGATGGATCACTTAGATCCCAAAATAAAATTATGTTTAACTGTCCTCTAAAATATAAAAGACAAATCTACCTTCTGCGCAGACAATTTTAATTTGACATTTAGTGGCCACTAACTCGATTATGTAAAGCTGTAAGGAGCTGTTACTTTATTTTCAAAATCATATCACTAACATACGACATGTTACAGATAATGTGGTAGACTTGGTGATTTATACTTTACAACCAGCTCCGTTGCCTTGTGCAAAAGTAATATTGACGCTTTTAATTTTGTAAATTGACCTGGTGCGGCCTTCCATGTAAATTCTAAATTTGATGCAACTGCTTACCAGCATTACTGTGCTCTAAATAAATAAAGGTGGGCAATGGGATTATTGAATATCTTTATTTTGTTACTAAAAAAATTACAAAAATAAAAATTTAAAAAACCATCCATTTAGGAACCATGATGCTGCCTACGCACAGATAAACAGACACGTTAAACTTATAACAACTAATTTAACATTGTTTTACATACATTTAAATATTGTGTATAAAATAACATCTTTTATCGCACATTTTCTTAAATTATTTTAATTTAACCGAAAATTGTATCATTTCAAATTTTATTTATTTTCGCAGGTACGAAATGCCTATTTCAGAGGAAAGTAATCAGTTCAATTTTTATTGGCATTACAGATAAAAACTGTATGTATTCAAAATACAATGCTAATATGTTTAAACATATAATTTAAACAAAAAAAATTACTAAAAAAATATTTTTATATTTGTTTAATTATTGCCAAAGGTCATCTATTTTCTATTTTCATTCATTACATGTTTTTGCACTTAAGGTTCTTATAAAATAGGAAAAAATAATTATACCAACAAAACAATAAACAAAATTTGAACAGGTGACATAATGCCTTTATTCCCGGAACACTTTTTTTTTCAACAAAGTTTTATTCGTAGTTCTCTTCCCTTCACCCTTGAACAAAATTATTTTTTGATTTTAATCGTAAAACCTATAGTCAAAAAACCGTAGCTTCAGATTGAAATTCTGAAACTTTTAAAAACTTTCGTCCAGTGAGTGTATACCCAACTCATTAGAACACAGCAGAGGATCACATTTTTATGAATTCGAACGGACTGCGACACATGAATGTAACCTTGAAAACAGTTTAGATAACCAATGGGATAAAGTAGGATAGGCAATGGAGCCATCTCGCTCAGCGTATGGTTGATTCATAAGGTTTTGAGCTATTTAGGAAAATTAACTTAATTTATAGCTGAGCCATTTATCATAATTTCTTTCATTCATAGCATCGTGATAGACTGCCTTGTGAATTAAGTTAAAATGCAATTACTTTAGTGACAAACGTTACTAGATCATTCGCAATTTGACTTTACCTATAGAGGCAATGCTGAAACCCACTCAGCGAGTATCACTTTTGTTTAAACAACGGTATGCCAATCGGCACTGATCGAACTTGAGCCAAAACAACCTATAGAACCTATTACTTTCCATTTAGGTTGTATTCAAACAATTTTAAAACAGTATTAATAATATTTTAAAACATTTAATAATATGTCAACAGCGCGTATGGAAAGTAAACTTTGAATAGTTAGGAATGTGATTGTGTAGGCCTTTTGTTTTTAAAACTCGGCCATCTTTGTCAGTTTGGACCCGACACAAACAGCCGGTGGTGGTTTTACTCCTGCAAGCCCAGTTCAATGTACTCCGATAGCGGTTGTTCAACCAGTATTTGTTCTCATTGAAAATTAGGACAGACTTGCCTGAGCGACGCGATGGTAAGTAGTAGCATTCTGAAAATGAAAATAATTCTTCCAATAAGTTAACAAAATTGCGAAATTATAAAAATAAAAGTAAGTATGTATAAAAGACCTTATTTTAGGCATTGTAGGATTTTAGTAACATGAGCTTTCGTAATAAGTATGAGGAAATCAACAAATATTGTAGTTCATCCGCAACTGCTATCCTCAATAGAGACTGTTGTAAGGTATTAATATTTGATGGAAGACTATCTCTTTACAACGCTTATATTAGCTTGTCGAGTCATATGCGTCAAATCTTGTAATCGAATTTTATATTTTCGTTAAAAAAAAAAATTGAGGACTGCCGACAGAAGTGAAAACTTTAAAAAAATAAAACTGTTTCCGCCCGGGATCGAACCGAGGGCCTTGTGCGTGTCAAGTAAACCAGATAACCGCTGCACTGCGGAAACTGATATGAGTGGTGACAGGAATGGGATAATAAAACTAATACTGTTAGCATTAGTATATCATGAAGTCAACCCATAAAATTTTCCCCATCCAAAATTCGCCCGACCCGAAAAATCAACCATAATTTAATTCCATAATAAATACTGTTTAAATCTATAATAAGTAATGTGGCATATTTTCCTTGCAGGATCGCATAAACTACATAAAATACAAAATCATTTTTTTATAAATCTCAGTTTGAAAAAATCCATGAAATGTAAAATTGGTAACCACTATACCATAAAGAAAACCTTGAAAACTGGCAATTGAATCAGCGTAATTACATAGCTTGTGAGCAGAACTAAATATTTTTCCTTTCACCAAATTTCCGAATCCACCGTGTTCACTGTAAAATTAGCTTTACATTGATTAATATATAACTTTTTTAACTATCCAACACTTTTATATGTTTTTAATATATAAAAGATGTAGTTTACGTACACTAAAATATCTATATGTATTATATAATAATACCTTTTCTATAAAAATATAAATATTTTAATATGGTCAAAAATCACAAGCAATTTTTAGGGGGGGGGGGGTTATGCAGTGCAAATATTCATCAATAACTTTATTCGTTATGAAATTTTAGATCAGATACATATTTTGTTTATCATTGTTATTATTGTGTATATTTTAAAACAATGATGAAAGAGAAAATAACTCATTTTCCTATGACATTGATTGAGGTTATATTATATCTTATGAATAAGATTAAATAGCAATGGAGATTCCCGCATTTAAAAATAAAGTAAAAATATTAAAAGGGAGGGTAAAGGGAGACCACTTTACGAAACCACTGAAGATCGATTAAAAGCCTTATGCAGTCACATACAAACGTGACATCGCGTACTGACGCCACTAACTTAACAATGACCACTAATGCATGAGCTCTCATTTTAGTTGAATGCTTATCGATTATACAAGTGGCTGTAAATCACTTTACTGTATTTCTTTTGTATATTCAATCAAGTTGAAGTTAAGTCAAGTCAAGTTAAATATAATAGAAATTTCAAAAATAAGTTACCATTTGTTAAAAGCAATAAAAAGTTATTAAAAATAAAAAAAACAATATTTTATTCTAAGTATTTATTTTAAGAAGTCGTATAAAAGTAAAAATAGCAATAAACACATTCAGCTTAATCGTTTGGTGCAATAACAGGTCATTGTGTAAAAATGCAAATTTTATAATTTGCTATCAACTTAAAAACTAAAAAAGTGAGAGCATCATATAGAGTGATTAAAATGGGATTATGATATTAAATAATAAATTAAAATTACCAAACATAAACTTTCCTGTAAACATCTATGGCCTAATGCATAAACGCATTAGATGGCTGCTAAGCATTAAAGTGACCTCTAACCATAAACTTCATGAGCAGTCACTTTAGCAGCGAACTAACGCAACTATGCATAAGGATGGTAATCAATAGAAACACACCATATTATGAATGGTTTTATTAATAAAACTGAAGGACTTCATCACCATTAATTTCCATTTTCTTTCATTACCATTGTTTGCAAACAACTCTATTAAAATTAAAATGGTTTTGCACAATAAGTTTGCGAATTTAAAATCGAAGTTTCGGATCAAACATACAGCTATCATTAGAACGAACCCCTGGTTTCTGTTCATTTGGCTAAATGAGGACTAATCCGACCTCGCTTCCAGATTTTGCATTCTTGTCATATCTAGAGTGTGGTAGGTAGTTATCTGTTTAATAATGTCTACAATGACATTCTTAATGACAATTACATTTTTAATATCGCATTTCCCTCAGCCCACCTTCGCAGATTGATTTTAATAAATAACTTCTATTTTTATCATCCCTTTAGATTATAATTACTTGTAGGTTAGGTTACGTTAGGTTACTAGGAAAGTTTAGAGATGCTGACATGTAATGAGCAACTTTTCACATACCGCATATTCACATACCGGTAAAGAAACAAGACTTATCACCTGGAAACCATTGCATAATTTGCCATGTACCTAAGTTATTACCTACCATTATTTTAAGACTAATTACTATTGGATTCCTTAGATATCTATGTATACCTAATTCACTTATAAAGCATGTCACACTTACAATAAAACGAGAATATTATTATGTATTTAATATTATTTAAAATTAAAAAGTTGCTATCAAATAGGTATGTTGTTATATTTAGTCAATTTTCTTTATATATATTTATATACTCGTATAAAGACATAATTAATGTATGCACTGCAAATGCATTATACATGCGTACAACAACTTATAAGTTGTAATGATTTTAATTAAGAGACTTTTAGCCAACTTCAGTTGAATCTAAATGGTTGTAAAATGCTAAAATTGTTCAAGCTTTATTGTTTTTTAAGATTTTAATATATGGTAAATAAAAATTTGAAATTGTGGGTGCTTTATTCCCCCTTATCGCTCATAAACCATCATACAAGACTACTCTTTTAGAACATGGCGTGACCTGAATTTGTACAGTAGGTGGCTCTATTGTGTGATGGGGTAGGGGGGGAGGGAGAGCCTCCTTTGGCGGTTATATTGTTTATAATATAAACAATAAAATATTATATTAAACTACAAACTCATTAAATTTGCGGTTTTTTGTTAAAAATCTACACAAGCCTGGCTTTTCGACTTCTATGAAAGTACCGCCACTGTTATTTCATAGTATGTATCTTTGTATAGATAGATATAAAACACAGTTCAACGAAAAATATAATATTAAAAATATTTTTAAAAGTATGCATGTATAAAAACTTTCTTAGTAACCCAACCTAACTGAGGTTTTGGTGACAAAGTGAGGATATAATAAATAAACAGTAAAAAACTAAATACGTGTTATCTATAAGAATAAAATGAGCTTACCTTATAAACCTAAAGCAATACTTTTAAATATATTTCGAAGGTTACCGCATCTATATAAGCAGATCTTTTATTCATAATTATATGTTGATTACAATATTTTACCAGAAAAAAGTAGAAAGAATTGTATTTTTTTTTAATTTTTGATGAATAACTAAATTAAATGGGTCTAAAATGTATTTATAAAATTATTTTATGTTTACATTATAAAAGTAAAATTATTTTGGCTATATAAATGTTACGAATTTGAATTTAATATTATAAACTAAGTTTTGCATTTTCTTTCATAAATTTTTTCAAGATACATAGGGATTACTTATTACCGTAACATAGGGAAGGTAAGTCTAAAAAGATCAAAAAATTGCACAACCTTCCTTTGCATTCTTCCTCACCTGAGAGATTCATATATGAACATTTTTATGCAGTACAATTTGAATGATGCTTATCTCATTAAAACAAATGGTCATAACTTTTTTAATTTATATTTTGTTTCACTTAATACCAATGAATATACCAGTTGGCATTATAAGACTAATACTAAGGCATCATAGGCGAGGAAGCACTTAAACCAAAAAATACTGATTTCCTTAGTAAATAAGGCTAATACTAGTGTGAAACTTCATGATACAAAATGTCTCAGAGTCTCACGTAGATAAATCTTTGGCCATCTGTGGAGATTTTGCAACGGCAACATCTAACGGGCTGTGGGAATGGTGGGGCGACGGTCGGGGTGAAGGGGAAGGAAGTTGAGATTGTGATTGGGTATGAGAATCGACAGTTCCGGATGGACAATGACGGTATTTAGTTGTACAAGCATTTTCTTGATAAAATGCGGCCATGTCCATTTGCCACGGAGAAAAGCTGGGATTGTCGCGAGATTGCATTTGAGGATTTTTTTGACTATCATGAGTTTGTTGATACTGATGATATGTTCTTTGATCGTCACGATGGGTATTTGCCATGGATGTAGGTTTTTTGTTGTTTTGAAAATCTGGGTGACGAGGTGGAGGAGGTTTGGATAGTTCATCTCGTGAAGGCGAGAAAATATTGGGTCTTATTGGCGTTTCGATGGGTCGCTGCAAGGACTCATCGCGCTGTAGTGTAGGAGGACCTACGAAGATCAGACGATATTTCCCCATCGGGTCCACAGCGCAATATCTGGATCCGTGCCTAAGCCGGTCATAGGTTCTGCAATGGTTGTGACCTCCTTTTATGGACCAAACCACACCCGACTTGACTACGATCCTCATTGAGCACTCCCTCTCGCCGGTCTGCATGCTCTTTGTATAGTATTTAGTGCATCGCCATCCCACAATGTCTTCAGTCTTTGTGTCTTCATTAAAGACATGTCCTTCGGCTACCAGCTGAATCCTCCCTTTCTGTGATGTTATGTAGAACCAACCTTAAAACAGAAAGGCCAATTAGTATTTATCATTTTTCCCCCTTCAAGGATGCCCAGTCATTCAGGGACACTACATACTAATAGCATATATTGGCTTCAAAGATTTCTGGATGATTAACCACTTATTAATATTATAAAAATGTTAGCTACTTGATTTCAACGAGTAAACAGTTGGAGAAAGAATTGTAATAAGTATTCCCAGATGGGACAGATGGGATACCGATACCAGTCTCCGTTTACCTATTGTAGAAGGGACTAAGAGCTGCTCCGAAACGTCCAGCAGAGATACTCGTCTAAATTTCTTTAAAACCCTTCTTTCTCCAACTCTTTACTAATACTTGCCATTAGGGATTAATCATCCAAGATCCTTTCGATCGTGTGTCAGGATTTTTTTAAATTTAGGACACTCTTTTTAAGATGTTGATATATATCGACAATCAGACATTAAACAGCAATTAATTTTGGAAAAATGTTTCTCAATTACGAGAAAAAAAACTTCAAAATTAATAAGAATCGTCTTAATGTTTGAGAGAGAGGTTGAACGGATGGAGTGAGACCGGTCAGTGAATGCGGGTCTCGCGAAGCACTTATACACTTATTTTAGTATGTTTTTTTTATTTTTTTTTCGTGATTCCGCATTAGTTATTGATATAGATCAACCTCCTAAAAGGAATGCCCTAAATTATTTAAAAATACCCTAATAGCTGTCTATTAGAAATTAGTTATATTTTAATCTTTAAATTTCAATAGGTATTTTTTGTATAAGCATGTATAAATACATATTTTTTCATCTTTTTATTAAGCATGTCATCAAAAATATTTACTTTACATATACCAACACGAAAAAGTGCTTTTTTATTAGACGCAGTTTAGTTAGGGAGACAGGGTAGTTAGGCAGTACAGTAGTGTCAATAGTTTGTACTGATTTAAATAATTTATTTAATTATATTATACAGGATGTCCCAAGGTTCCACGCATTAAAAAAAAAAGCTAATCGGTCTTAAGATTCCTAGTGTCATTTTTTAAGAAACTATATCAAAATTCATTATGGTATTCGAGAAAAAAAATGTTAAAGTTTCTATTCTAAATCATCTAAAATAGATATTTTTCAATGGCTCCGCCCTCCGATAAGTACGTCACTGGGTCACTAGGCTACGGTCGTTCAAGATCGAGGTTAATGCCCTGCCGCGTTGTTCGAAACGCCCCATTAGGGCGGAGCTAAATGATCGGTGTCTGATGTTACTGGTTGAAACAGAGGGCGGTCTAAGAAGAAGGGGTAACTCCTTTCCCCTTCTCTGGAGTTGTAAGAGGGATGCTATTGGTCGATAGATAATATTGATTTATCGATTTATAAGATCGATTTACACCAATTTTATTACAAAAATAATAAATTTGGTGATAAAATTTTTTCGCATTTTGTTACATAATTTCTTACTCTTAATAGGGAACTTAAACACCCCCTAAAGTTTGTGGGATTGACCTTGGGACACCCTGTATATTCTAATTACTTACTGTATTTATTAAATAAATAAATATAGAGAGCAACTTAATTTTGATTGAAACTGTTTTTCTCTGGATGACATCAAATTCAATTATTAAGGTCATGCTATTTGGTTCCTTTCCTCTCGAGTCAAGAAAATGGACAAAGAGGGATTTACCATCTTTAGAATTTAAAACACAAAGTCAAGATAAAATTATATTTTATTAAATAAAATTATGATATAAGAGTATTAATAAGATAATTATTAGTTGTTAAAATATTATAAAAATAAAATATGTGCTTAATTGTAAACAATTTTGGTTTCATGATTTGCTTTGGTTTTAACAATTAAGATCCGGAACTCGTGCCAGGTTTCAATAAATGAGATTAATATTAAACATCAAAGTATTTACATTTCACTATTTTTATTTTTTTTTTGTTGTATTTATTTATAAATTATGGTAACATCGCGTTTGACTATTCTACTGCAGAACCAATGGAATCTTTCATAATATTATATATAAATCTGTTACCATACTATTTCCCTTCTGACCTCTTATGATGGGTTTGACCTCGGACAGTGTGAAGGGCAGCTTTACTCTTACAACTTACTATGGAACATTTATTATTCTTATTATTATTTATGTATTAATCTGGTTATCACATTCGAACATTATGTGTGTCATGTAAATAAATAAAATAGTTACTGTTATTACTTCTAGCTTGCCCCATCAAACATAGTCACATTATTTATTAAAATTACACCGAATATTTTACAAAATGTTTTTTACCTTTTTGGTTTACTTAATAAAATTATCATCTTTGGTATTACTTATCAGAATTAACAAAAAGTATTACTATATATTGGGCTTATAAATAATAGGTAAATAAATGTATAATTTATTAGATATTTTTGTGATTTTTATGTTATATGTAAGTTCTTGGCTTTAAATCTGTGTTAAAATTAAATGGTACTACACTTTTTTTGTTGGACTAGAAAGAGTAGAATCATAAATATAATATAATAATATGATTGACATGAAAAGCTTCATAGTGACAATGACAATGCTTTGGGTCTATTATTTAGTATACTCTTAAAACATTTATTTATGATATCACTGGTCTATCATCATTCTGCAACTTTGTTATAAAGTTAGCACTTCTACCAAAATTTTTAATTCTCAAGGAGGGTTAAGAAATTGCAAAACTACCGCAATTCTAGTAAGCACAATTATAGCTGTTGGGTCAACCTTTATCAAAAATGTTTTGATGGTCAAAAAATGCTAAATATGACATAGTTTCTGGGAAAAATATATACTTTTGCCTATTTTTCATTACTGCTAAAAAATTTTGAGTTTTTACCGACTGAACCCTAGATTGTATACCCAATATAATTCCTTGTCTACCCTCCTATGATGGTCCTGACCTCATAAAAGTCAACAGCTAAAGTTTTTAAAGGTCAAAATAGACACTTATAGAATCAAAAAAGTAAGTATACTATATAAAATAAGCCCTTTGGACAAAATTTGGTGAACACTTATTTTGACGTAATTAGATTTCTCAATAATTTCATGTAAATTTTAGTACTTAACATTCTTAATATAAAATGTGCAAACTCTAGGGTAGGTAGATTTTGGAACTTCTATAATGTAATTGCGATCCAACAAAGTCGGTCCTTGTCCTCTGATTGAGGTCAGGGATGGCGTGATTGTGATCGGCGTTCCTGACAAAGAGCTGCCCTTCGTGCAGCATGACGTCCGCCCGGCATTTGAAACGCTTGCCTGTCGAACAGCACCAGATCTGCTTGCCGCCACTCGTACTGCGCTTCAGGTAGTAGGAAAAACCGCGTAGCTTGAGGATTTGTCGGGAAGATCTCTCACTACATGCGAATTTCACTCCTATGTAAGGATGGACACAAAGAAATGGTTCGTTAACAGAAGCATTTTTACGAAAAATCAATATTGTAACCGAATAGCCATTATTGATATTTAATTTATCAATATCCACGTGAACTTTGTGATATCAAACTGGAAATAGATTAAAAAGAATATCAAAATGGTAAAAATTAAAAATATGAAATTACCAGTTTTGTAAGTTCGATGGTGTGATGCATTTTCTATAGTAATTTGCTTTCATACTGTGTTATCCTTTCAATTTTAATGGATCATCAAAATATATTTATTTTAATTCATTACTGAAAATACAAATAGAAAATAGTAAAAAAAAAGTCAATTCAACTCAATTTTAATTTACCAATCTCTTTTCAATAATAGTTAAATAAATATAATGACTTCAGCCAAATGTATCTTCGTTTTTTATAAGTGGCGAACAGAAAAGATGCATTCATACCAACTGACCTGAATGTTAAATCAGGACTGTCAAATACGTGGTGTGACGCATCCTGCAGTATTCAGGCCACATTACTTGCCATGAACTCAACTGTCTTGAGAAGTGATAGTGGCAGGCTATGTCAATGGGGAAATGAGCAGGGGACGTTCGCAGTGACGATGGACAGACCAGATCAGAGATGCCACCCAAACTAGACTATCCTGTGTGCTGCAATTCGTATAATGGAGGACCGAGACGTGTGGAGAAACCTTCTCGTCTGATTGTCGTATGGAGGTCAAGATCCTCAGAATTAAAAGGGACCGATTTAGAAGGAGAATATATAATAAAGTATAAGTATTTAGGTGTCTTATATTTAGGTTTAGGTGTCCAGACTTCACTTCAGTGCATCCTGGGCCTGTCGAATTTTTGAAAATTATTAGTGATTCTTTATTTTTTACATGCCACTTTAAACAATACATAGAAAAAAAATTGAAATCTGCAAATATGTCATTAAACTATTGAGGACCTCGTTAAAGCAAAAATTAATTTAATATTAAATTAGCAAATGACATAAACAAAAATAATATATATATGAAGCAACCATAGTGTGCAAATTCAAACAATAAAAACCCTGAATTCAACCTTATAAATAAATTTTGGACTAGCAAACTACGAATACAACGGTCTAACCATTTTTTAACTAACTTAGCGATAAGAATTATGGTACACTATATCCTTGATATTTATTTGCTAAGTAACAACTAAAAGTTCTGCAAATAGTAAACTATTAAGCTAATTGTGTCCGAAAGTTTAATTCAAATTTCACTTTAAGTTTGAAGAAGTGATACAGTTTAAAGTTAAATAGTTGATTAAAAAAATGAACATTGACCGAAAGAGAAAATTCTGGAAAGCCTAAATAGCAGCAGAATGATTTTAATGATGACAGAAAACATTGGTGGATATTTTGGATAGTAAAAAATGGTAACATTGTTTCGCTCTATTAAAAAAAAAAAACTAAATTGAATGATGGCCTTACTTCAACTTCACCTTTGCCTTGCAACATGCCAAAACAAGCAACTGCTAGACTAAAAGAATGAAGTCATCCATCCCGAACACAGACCACTGAATTAGGTAAGCCAAATCTACGTACTGCATAGTGTATCCATTTCCAAACATCGGAACAGTATTGGTGATAATATACAGACACAAATAACACCGACGCAATCAGTGCCGGACACCGGGCGAAGTTTAATTTTCGAATGACTGTAATATCATGATTTTGTCATATCCGCTGTAGCTCGCTTCCATGCCCTTAACTTTTTCTACGATCCTGAAGCAATGCAGGAAAAATTTTTAATGAATTCCCCCAAGGATTTCTTAAAACCTGTTTTAGCTTTAAGAAAAAGTGTTAGTGCCAGGATTCGCGGTTAATATTCATTCGTCTGTGAATGTAAAGGTAGATTGAAAATGAGACAGAATGCGATTTCCTTAGAAAACTTGACGATTTTTATTAATTGGAATGTTTGATCTATTTATTGTATACACAAAATTTTGGGTTTGTGATAACGGAAGTACAATATCACTTATGGTTTAAGTCCAAACTACATGGAGTAGCTCTACATACGATTGCATCTCGCATCATGTGCTATGTTATCAACTCCACTAACATAAATGAATATCACCAAATAGCAAAACACCCCACCCCGAAAAATCCTAGGAGTCCCGTATAAATGTTCACATATCAAAAATATAAAACGATAGTAGGTTTTGACAAAATACTTTCTAAATTCCTTCTAGAACTTGAAGAAAGTGGCTCAGTAAACTATTTTCTTAGATCATCAACACTTTTATTGTTACAACATTATGGAAAAATGAAAACCAAAGGTATTTACTGTTCAAAGTTACTCAAATCAGGTCAAACCCAAAATCCAGTCGAGCTCAAAATCTACAAACAAATATTCAAGTTGTTACTCTGTACAACTTACAATCTTTTCGAAAGATTACTCAATAGTATAAATACTATAAGCCATGCCCTAGAGCAGTATATACCAATAGAGCTTGCTGGTTTTAGATGTCAAAGAAGCTGCTAAGTTCAATAACGCACGGAAGTGATAAAAGCAGTTTTCCATAAAGACTGTCGAAAGCGCCGTAGTAGTATTTGTCAACCTGTCGACTGAATATGACTGTATGGAAAAAGAATTTATATTAAAGCTAGTCAAAATTGTAAAAAGTACTATATTGCTATTTCTTAATCAAAAGCGTACACATCTCATGTGCAAACAGAAATCCTTACTCAATGGACTAGTACACATTTTTCAACATTTTCATAAGCGATCTTTCTCCTACTTTGTCAGGAAAATATCTACATAAATTCTGAGTGAATAACTTTCCTATTTGAGGGGTTTGATTATTTTATTCTTAGAATGTGTATTTTAAGAAAAAGGAGAAAGTACTCAGATGTTCAAACGGATATCTCGAGGAAACCATTATTATAGGTTGATGGTATTTAAACATTTCTAAGAAAATGGATTTACATTCCTGAAATCTAGCATATATCGTGGTCGTAGAGCGAAAAGTGCCTAAGTGTCATTTTTACGAAATTGAATTTATTTTACCTAACTATATATATTGATGTCCTCTATCTATGCGAAAAGCGACTAAGTCTGAGAACAAACCATCATGGCGGTATTTACTTCTGTATATTGATTAAGTCTATTTCAAGTTCAATAATAAAATGTGGAAACTTACAAGTGACACCTAATTTTTTATTATTTTTTTCTATTTTCAAATGTATTTTTGTTTGTGTGTATTTTATTTCATTAAATAAAGACACTAAGAATTATAATCTAATAATTGCTAATCATTTTTTGCATATTTCAAATTTTTATTTCAACACGTCTGCACCGAAACTAAAAGTGGCATTATCTCTGAAGTACTATTTTGTTAATTAATCACTTTTGGCTCTATGACCACGATATGTGAATATCTTTCTAAATATATATTCAATTCTAAAATAGACTTGATGTTAAGGTTAAAAAATCAACATGAACAACTAAATAAATAAAACACATGTGAATATGAAATTATCAAATTATCAATTAAGTCTTGTTTAATAAAGTACATATGAAAATATTCATTCATTGTATATTATATCATTCCAATTGTTTCATAAAGTACAAAATTATATTAATAACATACTTATATTAGGTATGTTTATATATTCTGTACAGGAATATATACACACATATCATAAAATATAATATAGCTAGCTGTTTAGTGAAAGTGAAAAGGCACATTTATTTACTGTTAATATCCTTAAAATAGCACCAGGGCCTTCCATTCGCAGATCATTTTACAAAATAACATCTTTAAATTATTTTAAAATAAATAATCTTTATTTATTTTCAAAGTAATTGTTTCAAATGCAATGGAAGTATATATAGGGATGGTTTTAAGGCACTACTTACATAAATCGCATAAAAATATTATTTATTTGACTGCGCTTATAATATTACTAACAATGAAATTCAATGGAATGTTTTATTATGTATCATTAGGCAGTCTAAATGTTTTTATTTGCAAACTTGCCTTAGACAAGCATCAATATTTAATTGAAATTAAAAAAAACTTTATTTAAAGAAAATAATGTCTCCGTTTTACTTTCTTCGAAGAAAACTATGAACAGATAAAATAAAAATAGTCATATAAGGAACAGGAGACATTAAAATATTTTGAAAGTAAGCGGCATTTCAAAAAAAACTGATCATGCTAAACTAAAGTAATATTCGTGGAATGTATAGTTTATTCCTTTTATACAGGCTGTTTTAAAATTTAGGGCACTCCATGTAGGATGATGAACTATATTGATAACCAAGCAAAAAATCAACAAAAAAAATGTTTTTCAATTACGAGAAAAACCACTTCAAAGTTGTATAGAAATCGTTTTAATGTTTGAGAATGCAGTTGAATGCATGGTGCAAGCTCGGTTAGTGAACTCCGATCGGGCGGCTCGCGAAGGACAAACAAAACAAATTGAGGAAAAACAAAGTTTATTAATAATATAATTATTTTAGTATATTTTTTTTTCAAAATTATTTTATTTTTCGTGAGACCGGTTTAGTTATCGATATAAATCAACCTACTAAAAGGACTACCCTAAATTTAAAAACACTTGTATATGAATATACGCAACCAGTTCTTTTAAGTTTAAAATAGAACTAATACTATCTTGACATTTAAGGGAATGTGTTGATCATTGAAACAAATTAGTACTGATTGGTTCTAGACTTAGAAATGCCAACCTGAAAGCTGCATGGCCAGATGCAAGGCGTAATTGCCACTCACACTAGATTCACTACTTTAAGGTAACCTAGCCTATATGAGTAGCATAGAAGCCATGAGTGTCGCCATAGCCACCATCAATATGGTAATATTTTAGCAAGACCTCACAATTAAAACCCATACAGAGGGTTTAGACAAACATTTTCTTAGGATATATTGTATCGATCAAACATTTTTTTCCATTTAAACCATTAGTCTGATATAAGTTATAAAAGATCTAAATAGAATCTCAATAAAATTATCCTTAGATCTGTGTAAATAGTGTTTTGATTCCACACTCTCAATCTGCAAATGCGAATTGAAAAACATAAATTTAAGTGGTGTTGGAGTGCAGGCTGAGCGCTTTGAGAGAGAGTAGCTTTGCGAGTGTTGTTGCAATATGTATAGTGGCCAAGTAAGGTAGTAAAAGTCACCCTTAACAAATGATCTGTTAAACTTACTGCAATAATTGGAAACAACAATTATTATTACCAAATCATAATGCGTTAAAGATTTTATCTCTTAAATTGTGCGAGTGATAAACCAGCAGCTAACTGCAGACAAGCTGTTTCCGCTTATATTTTTTAATTAAATTTTTACACGTGACGTAACTAGGCGACATGCGATCGCAGGCAAGCGCATCTGATTGGTCGGCACCTGCGCAGGCGCGCATTGGAACGGCGCATGGGCGTTTCGCCAGCGACGCAGGCAGTCAGTCGGGACATTGGGCTTGCAAGCCACCGCACGAATTACGCGCCGGCGACATCAATAATTGTACCTGACTATTTATATCTTTTATGCTGTTATTTCTATTCTACAAATATTATTAATTTTTTAAGTTTACAAATATTGAAAAGTTTCCCCTGTTGGGACACATGTAAATACATATAATGTTGTGGAGGAATAAATGGATCCAGAACATCGCAGACTCTTCGTCATTTCACCTCCATCATCCTTGGACCTTCTACCCCTGGCATACTACCAATATTAAACAAGTTTTTAGGAATAAGAATGTTGGATTTCGTTCTTTTTTTCCTTAAACTATCCGGGATTGGTATGCCTTACATAAATCTTGATTTACGCCTTACCCAAAGCCAAAAACTATTTCAATTGTAAGATAAGATCAGGAAAGCCATTACCTGCCAAGACTAGCAATATTACTAGAGTTAGTGCCTAAAAAAGGACAAATATTATTTTTTTGAAAAAGTATAGTATGACATCAAGCAAATATGATAAATAGATCTGAAGTAAAACCAAAGTTATATTCTGAGAGTGAAATCTAAAATATATTTTATTTTAAATATTATTTCAATATTTAGCTATATTTACTCCTTTCCTGCTTTTAGTAATATAGGATAATAATAGATTAAGTGAATAATAAAACAATGCTATATAAATAAATGTGCAGGGACTACTTTCACTCTCCCATATTTGCGTACTGGAGAAATCTTCATTACAATAAATAATAATCTCTTTATAAAATGTATTGTAATTTATTTTGCAATGTTATGTTGAACTAGTATGGGAAAGAAAGCTTGTACATTGCGCCTAACCTTCTGGAAAAGACGTAATTATTATAAATCCCTATTTATTTCCAGTCCCCTCCTGTCGACTCTAAGGATCCTACAAAATTTTGAAAATGTCATGACCATTTTATGCACCCGGCCACGGTCAATGATTCCATGGTAATTACCACTCACAAATATTTCATTTTCAACTTTGTTACCTTTAGAAATATTTATTTCAGACTAATGGTTCAACTGGAGAAAATTTTGGTGTTAATGTAAGAAATGTATTAATGTGTTAAATTAAATGTATTAAAATGTGTTAATGTTAACACGGTTTGTCGTTCTTAATGGAGGGGGGTAAAATATGTTTGAATGCATCAATTTATGTAAATTAGGTAATTGAACTGTGAAATTTGTATTTTTTTTTTTGAGGAAAGAATGCTGTTAGTATGTGCTTATTTTTACTAATAAATTTTATTATATAAAATAAATTGTCACTTGACATACCAAACGATATCACATTTAGAAAGGTCATTAAAATTAATTTGTGCGAGTTGCTCAATTGCAACAAGTTACAGCTCTGAAACCTTATAAGTCTTAATACATTTTGGCATTTGAGCATATTCTAGCATAATTTTATAATTTATTTATAGAATTTTACATTTAGATAATAGTGAATTTCATGTTAATACTTTAATCAAGTCATTAGCATATCTCGATCTCATGCGGAGCGATAGTAACCAATGTAGTCTAGTGTGTATGTGTAGTGTTTTTATGTGTGTGTTTTGTTGAGGTATAAATAAAACATATTTTGACTGACATATCCGGTGCTCTTTTATAGCCGTACACTAAACAGTTATGATGGCCTCGGTTGTTTTAAGTTTATCTTTATTTTTAGACTTTTGCGTTGATATCTCTCTGGGCATGTGGTTATGTAGGCCTTTGACTGCGACTATCTTCGTGGCCATCATATGAATTCTTGCTCTGCAGTTGGTCTTCTTAGACGTGCACCGCCAGATCACCTTGTTCCTCATAGTAGACTCCTCACAGAAAGAGAAGCTATTCACCATCATGATGACCTTGCCGCGGCGCGAACGCAAATATGTTATGCCTGCTGCTAAAACAAACACTATGGATTAGTAAATGGAACTGCGAAAAAAAATGACACTAACTTGACAAGCCGACTTTACTGCATTAATATAAACCTAAACCACAGTTAGAAAAATAAGTACCAATACTTTCTTTTTGGCAAATAAACAAATTATTATTATTAACAGATGTTGCTCTCAAATAGTATATTTCCCACCCGGGTGCAATTGTATTGCCTCCTTTCCCCAACAACATTTAACATGAACTTTATTTGACATCCATCTTAAAACCTTGTTTCAATCTGACAAAAAACGGCGTTGCCGCTTCAAAAAAGCCTGCCTTCTCTCCCGCTCATTTGCTAGAGCTCTTTTAGAGGGGCAAGCCCTTCTGTGCCTCAAAATTTAACTGTCCATCCAAATGCTTTTCCTGGCCCTTTTCTGTGATGACACATCATTCACCGGTTATAATACAAATCTGACCATTGATGGTCACCCAATCGCCCCTATACCCTCTTAAGTACCTCAATATCAACTTGGCAAAAGATCTCTGAACAACTGACAAGAATAAACATCCTTCAGATCTCAGGCACTCGTAGAGCTTGGATTAATGACTCAATGAGCACTGTCACATATCACCTCTCTCTTAATAATAATAACAGTAAACAACACTTTATTTGATAGGTAATCTCTACCAGCTAAACCAGAGAGAATATCTAATATATATTTCTACAATATAGATTTCGTGTCGGTGAAGGACAAAAGTCTTAAATAAAAATTAATGGAGAAATTTGAATATAAAAATCTTCTTTACTTTAGACAGTTAATGTGCCCAAGAAGGATAGGATTGGAACGAGAATATGGATGTAGAATTAGGAGGAAGCAAGATATTCTTTGAGACGACTTTTGAAAATGACAATATTGGAAGACAATATCCTGCTAATCATCTATCTATCGAGCTATCAATCCTTCAATCGCCGGAGCTCAAAAGGGCTTGATGGTGCTTAACTGTCAAATCTTGCAATGTGTGTACGAAGATATTGCAAAATTTGACAGTTAAGCGATGTCTGTCTAAATATTTATCTGATTCTATTATTTAGGTACAAGGTCCAAACTGTATACAAATCCGTCTACTTTCACTAGTTAATGAATAAATAAAAGACAATCGTAAACAAATATTTAATTTAATCTAAATACAACAAAAAAAAAACATAACCTAGATTTGTAAGTGGCCTTAAATTATAATATGTGGCACTTAAGTTATTTCATGGCCGGATTTATTGCATGGGTATATAAAAACAAAAAATCTGACCTACTATAATCTACCACAGAAAAGTGCATATCAATCACTTGATTGAAAAGAGTGTGTAGCTTATTAATAAAATACAGTTAGTAAGCTACTGAGATTATGAAAATAAACTAAATTGTTTAGTTTCTTAAAACTAATAAAACATCATATAACAAAACAGTAAAAGGGCAATTATGAATCTTCCATTGTTGCACATATGCCTATGGTGTGGTGTGGTGGTTCTTTCACATATGTAACTTTAAAGCATCCTTACAAAATGCCAGGGTGGTTGTGGGAGACATTAGTCAATGTGATCTTATTGCCCACAGTAGCCACCCGGGCTCGGCATTTTAACTTTTGACTCTTGATGCATTGCCACAGGCGCTTCAGTTTTGTTTCTTTCTCAAAATTGTAAATATGTGCATCGTAGACCAGTTGCGGTTTGCCACGTTGACTCAAAATGAACTCTAAGGGTTTCTCACTAAAGGCACCACTGCTGTCATCGTCCAGATAAGCCGCCTGCATTGTGTCTTCTAAATTACGTTCAAAATGTCCACTTACCAAGCTTCCACAATCAACGATTATGGCCAAAGTGTCATCTAGAAATTAAAAGAAAATATGAATGCTCACTTGAAATTTATGACAAACATATTATTTTTAAATATTTACCTACCATGTATAGCATCCATCATTATAAATAGGATGTCACAATATGAAAGGCAAAACATTAGAAGGTTCTTTTGGTGTTAGAGAAAAAACAAGTACAGGGTTATTTTACACAGTAAAGAAAAGATATCCTAGTTTCTAGTAACTTGTCGCCCATGCAATAAATTCTAATTGTTACTTTCCAACCCTTTTTGTAAGAAAAATTATTCTAAAATAATAAGGTATGAAATATGTAAAAAGAATTTACAGATTTTATTTTTGTCATACATGGGTACCAAATAAAAATACAAAAGAATATTGTTGAATTAAAAGCTTTCAAATGACATTGTTTATAAGTTACATCTGTTCCATCAAAATGTCTTATTCCTTCTGATGTTGCACTTAACCGTGATGAATCAAAATTGAATTCTAAATATGATGTTGCATAAATTAAAAAACTTGAAAAAAACTCTTTTTAAACCATGAAATAGGTTATTTCTCATTAAACGTTAATAAAACATTAAAAGATAAATAAATATACAGGTAAAATTGTTTATTTTTTTTACAAAATTGTTGCAAAAATCTTGTATATAGAGCGTTTTCTAAAATCGGATTATCTGGCTCCTTTCGCATTATACAAATCCAAGGGCCGCAATCCCATGCAAGTAACAAACTTTATTATATTCTTCTTTATTCTACAGTCGATTTTCCGATTCCATACTTATTCACTATCGTGGAATAGCTTTCGCCACTATACTGGAGAATTCGCACTTTGCACTTTAACCTGGAGCGCTTGGCATTGTCCATCAATGCACAAGCCTGCTATGTATTTAGGTAGGTATTTAACGTCTTTTTCGTCTACTAAATGCACATTTAGGGTTAGAAAGCTTGCGACGGGAGTTCACGGGTCTAACACATTGAGCAGGACGACTTGATGAGTAAGTATTACCGCCAAACTTGGCCAATGCAGGCAGTGACAGTTGATGGCTGGCTACCCACCCCCGAACTTACTGACAGCCGTCTTGATTATCATGTCGTCTTGATTACCTAAGGTCCGGATTATCAAGGTCCTACTACAGTTCACTTACTCACCAGCCAGCCGTCCGGCTCTATATAAATTGAACAGCGAGCCGTATTTTACCCTATATGCGTTACCTACTTTAATTGAGTCGGTCGACTGTTTGCTTATAAAGTTCTGGTACGGAACCCTGATTGAGCAATCCCGACTCGACTCGGTTCTTTGTCTATTGTCTAATATCTCAATAATAGTTCAAATACTGCCTTCGTTGTTCATAGACCTTTTCTAGATCAATACTGTTCAGGAACATATACTGTGTTCCAAGACCAATCAAGAAAAAATACAGTTTATTGGCCCTGCGATTTTGACCTCATATCAAAATTCATCATTTTTTCCTAGTAAAAAGTTTGTAAACTTTACGTGATAATATGAAATCGCTCTAGTCATAAGTTCGGTCGCTAGCAAGGCCGCGCCGGGTAACTGACCGGCATTGGCGTAACGCCTGCGAGCAAAAAAGGAATTTACACAAGCGCTTTGATTAAGTTAATAAATTTAGGTATGAATTATTTTTGCATTTATTATACAATTTCTTACGCGCAATAGGGAACATAAACACCCCCTTCAGTCTTCAGGAATGGTCTTGGAATATCCTATATATTCAATAACCATTATTATTTATTTGTATCAAACATTGCATTTCAAAATTACATTGTGAGCGGTAAACTATAATAATTACTATCCAAAATTATTTATTTGGCATTACCACATACAGTAAATAAACATTTTCGTGCAATGTGTTATTAAGCATCATCAATTCACAGTGGGGTTGTCGATGGTGTGCAATACTGGCAACGATTCAACAAGCTGCTCGATGCGGCGATGGTGCCGGAGAAATGCATGTGGTGGGGCGTGCAGGTGTCGACCCGAGCGTGTGCTTAGCGAGCGTCCGTGGGTCACGGCACGTGCTGAGCAAGGTCGCGCCCGGCAGGACCAATACACGGTGGAGCCGCGCACTCGATTCATCACGTACACATGATCGTCTAAGACAAGGGCGCGGGCTCCGCGTCTGGTCCACACGTATTCCAGCTCTTCTGTACAAGAAATATGTTATATATTTATTTATGAATGTGCAATATACATTTCAACAAAAAAAACTATGTAGGTGGTCAAAATTGGGTACTTCTTGTGTAATTATACTTTATTTAACATTTAAAATTCGTTTTATTTGAAATATCATTATAGTGAGTTTATTGATTGTGTATATTTGTTTTGTATATGTATGTACGCAGTGTTAATATAAAGTTTATGTATTACACGCATACTAGAAATTAGCAATCCAGACACTTGTTCGTTTTTTGAATCTGCCTTTCAGATGACGATGGACGATCGGTTGAACAAAACTTTTGAGTAATAAAAGAAACCTAATACCGAATGCGTAATAACTTGCAACCATTAGATGATTATTATTAAAGTAGAGCTGTTATAAATATATGGAAAAGTATAATATTATAGTAAAAATATATATTTATTGCACCTTTTCTGCTTATATTTTGTACCATTCTGTCATGATTTTTTATGTCAAATATATCCATCAGAAAATTGTTGAAAGGTTTTAGTTATGTATGAATCTAGTTTAAGTGCGGGTTTTTATTTCGCAGGGCAATTAGGTTGATTAAGTTATGATTAAAGAAAAAGTTAGATTTTTAAGCATAAATTTCGATACATTTTATTTTATTTTACATCAGATATATTCTATTTCAGAACATGAAAGTTTTAAACTGTAAAAAATATAATAAGATGAAGTATTTGATAGATTTATAAAATATCTATTTATAAATAACACAAAAAAGAAAATTTTACATCACATGTAAAAAATATGTTTCTCGAGCCTTTTACTCTAGCATATGTTTCTATACTTAGTGTTTGTCCTGGGTGCAGCGCAGGAGCGTTTTGCGGGGCTTGCACGTTTGTGCAACGGCGACCGCTGTGTTTTAAGACTAGCCTCAGTGCACCTCGAGCGTCCGGCAGTGATGGTGACGTTTTACATAAATTCATAATAAAAATGGAGGTTATCAACATGTTATTGGAAGAAAATGTGTTTCTCAAGATTGGTTTTGAAGGAAACTAAACAAGGTCCTAGTGGTATTGCAAGTTCCCTCCAAATTTTCACCTTCACCATCTTATTTTAATAATCAGGATAACTCGAGTTCCATTCCGAGTTGAGTTGCACGTGCCGCTCCACAAAACGCTGCACGTCTCGCCGCACCTAGGACAAACCCTAACAGAAAGAGATGTCTACGGAAGAAATAAGAAAAACAATTAATGGCTTTACATTCACTACTAAAAAGAAGGCAGTCTCTTCATGGGTTATTCAAATATAGTCCTTATTCATGATTTCAAAATAATTACAGATACACAAAAAAAAAGGATGCCTCATTTAAAATCTATTCCAGTCCTTTATAAAGGTAAACAAGGATCACTGAAACACCTCTTAATACCTTAATATATTTTCATTAAAGATAAAAAAAATAGGAATAAGTAAAAGTTTAGGCAGTAACATTCAAAGTTTTATTTTTATTTTTAAACATTAGGTACATGATGATCATATTAAACCTTGCTTGTTTTTCTTTATGGCAACTATTTCTGTAAAGGCAATTACCATATCAATTATGATTTTAGCTGAAAAAATAATATTACACTATTGTAAGATTCCATAATATAAAATCATGTCCATAAAATAGACATTACATATTGGGTATCTTAAATTAAAAATACTTCACGTCAGGGGTCAGAACTACTTGTCAGTACTTCCATTTTTTTATAAAACAAATAAATAAAGTAAAAAAAAATCAATCAAATAAAATAAAATAAATTTCATAAAAAAAAAATCAAATAAAATTTATAAAAATGCTAATTTAAAACCCACTATCGAATACATAAAAAAATATTTGAAGCCATTTCCTTTAAATGCTAAAGTGTGGTCATTGGGGATGTTGTCTTCGCATAATTGTGTTAACTCAACTATAAGGATGGACTATGAGTAGAATATGAGGGCAAAATGTAGTAGTATTTAAGGCTGTAGGGGATTGTTAGTACCATTCATTGATGTCGATTTTGAAAATTTAATCACCGTAGAGATTGGTAGGTAAGCTTCTAACATTTTAAATTCTGACTGGACAGTACAAAGGCAATGGGTGTTTTTTTCTTGTGATAGACAGACCCTTACGGGCTACGGTGATCGAGATATTTATAGCTGTGTGAATCAAAAGTTGGATATTGTCATGGCGACAGCAAAAACCAAACACAATGTGCAAGATGGAATGTTAAAAAGCGACAAGCAATGTCATATTGTTTGTTCTGGCGATAAAGATTGCTTGGGTCTGAGAGTGTGTGCTACGAGTAGAATGTGTTGAAGTAGAATTTAAGCATATCTGAATCTTCATACAGGAAAATATCTCATTTCGATTAAGTTTGAATTAATTTTCTCAGAATGAAGAAATATTTATTTTGTCGCCAACTTCACCAATAAGTTTTTGTAGCAAATGTATTATCACTAATTTAACTATAACAGCAAAAGTATATATCAGCTATAGATCCTTTATTGTGCAAAAGTATAAAATCATTCAAATTTAAATTATATTGATACAAATGAAAAATTAAAATGTAATTGCAATAAAAAGGTATATAAAAATATAACAAAATATAATATTAAATAATTCATATTTTTTTATTATTATTATAATTGATCTTTAATATAAATATTAAGACTCCCGCTTGTATATTCGTATTTTTGTACTGAACATTTGGAAAAAAAATCCTTTATAAAATTAGTTGATATGTCATCCGAGCGAGTGTCTTTAAAGCATTATAGAAAAAAAACACTAGGTTTTAGGAAACTCGGAGCAGAATGGAGTCCAGAGCAGAACGGTTTAGAAGCAACGGCTCAATTTGTAGCAGTCCAGCGGTCTGCTTACCTAGAGAATGTGCCAAGACTATATGAAGGCGACATCCAATACGATAGATCTATAGTCTCGCACCTGAGTTACATTGAAGTGGTAGATTTTGTTTTGCTTTTAAAATGTTTTCTTGCTCAGTACTGATATGTAAAAACTACACAAAAAGGAAATAATAAAATGAAAACTATAAAAATGAACCCAGAGGTAAGTGCTGATTCATTATATTATAGTGAAATTTAATATAACTTTCACTTTTCCCCCCTCCTGCGCCATAAAGTGACTGCTGTAAAGTGACTAAAATGAGCCGTTGCGGTGTATCTAGCAGCCATCCGGCAAACGAGGAACACATTTGAACATTGATCTTTAGAAGTATATAATCCCGCGTTTGGTTGACAATACACCAAATGACAGGATAAAACCAGTATGATAAGGTTTTGTATAAAACCTATGACTGAGTGCCTGTGACTGCCGTGTGGTGTGTTGTCATTGGATGCGGGATTAAATAAGCCAGCTAAATTTAGCGAACATACTTAAATAGATCAAGTTGAATTCGACTCTGCAGGGTGATAAGGTAATGTAAAAAAATACTTTTGGGTCAATTGTGTTAATTAAAATACACCACAAATCTTCGGTATTTAATCTATCTATGAGTAACTTCATTCGGATTTTATTTGACAGTTTTTTTATCATTATATAAGCGTAATTAGGGTTAATTATTAACTTTTTTCTTTTATAATTTAAAAGACAAAAATAAACATTAACAAGAAAGAAAACGAAAAATATATTTTTAATGTTAATTATTTATGTTTCATTTAAGCCACTATGACACAACTTCAATGTTACTAAACCATAACCCTCGGTATTATGTTTTAAGCCATAACATTTTTTTATATGACAGAAAGTTACAGTAGATTAAATTTTATTTGATTATTTTAGTTTCCACTAACATGTGAATCATCTAGTCATCGTAACCTGCGAGCATAATATTTTATTATTTTACTTTAATCGCTGTTCAAGTTATGAAGGCGGGTTAGGTTAGTGTTTTGGAGTGATTTTCTATAAGTGATTTAAAAATTATATCTATTCTTAAATGTAAAGAAAGAATTTAGTTTTTCTTGAAAGGGATGATCCCCACTCAAAAAAAATAATATTGTAAATGTAGCAAGATACTATATCTACAATAATTTTATGTTAATATGCTTTCCGCCATTGCTCGTACGAGCTGCAACTTTTGTAAATGGGTTTTATTAGCGTTTCACTGAGGGATGATGTTCATGTGTTCAATTTATAAGGTAGGTCTATAATGGGTGCGCTGATATTTATCAATATTATTATCAATTTAATTTTTATTTTTTTTTGCTCTGATATTTGTTTATTTTTTTTTTTCGGTGATGAAAGCATCCTTGTTTGAGTACATTGTTAAGCATTGTGTTTTTGTCTCACTATATGACAAGATTGTATTTTATTTTAATTTATGATTTGTCTACTTTAATAAACAAATAAATCATCGAAGATTTTATTAAAAAAAAACTGAAATGATTGATTTCAAATATTAAGGCCGTTCTGTCCGTTCTAAAGACTAATTGTTTTTTTTTTGTTAGTGCACAGTAACTAACTAATCTAGTAATCATGTAATAACTATTTGTTATTGTTCGTTTTGAAACATTCCAATTTGGTTGGTCCTAAAAACACAACGAAGATATGAGTTTTAAAAAATAAGTCTAGAATAAATTCTATCGCTAAAACAAAATTAAAAAGACATTTTTCCAGAAGTTTGTGTATTCAGTTTTGAGGGAAAAATAATATCGCTAGACCAGGAGAGAAAGTTACGGTCCACCTAAAAGCAATATTTATATAGAATTAGGTAATACTGCCTCAGACTTTTTTAACTAATAAAAAATTGGTTTTAATTATTTTGCAAAACTTGCTAATTTAGCATATTAATTATCAATTACATATTCGATACATATTAGGATATATTGCCAAAAAAGCCTATAAGAAATTGTAAATTCAAACATTTATACAGATAACTTCATAAGACATCACCTGAAACTTTCCATCCTAAAAATCTTAGCCCACGATAGTCCCATACACATCTTCATACACATACACATCTTCATACACATACACACCTTCATACACATACATCTTCATTCGAGGCTTCTTTGTTTTTGTATTTAATCATTTGTTTTTGTAAATAATTGAAAGGGACAATACAATGACTAGACAGCAGGACATGTGACGATCATATTCTTGGCGTACTTGGAGGCAATACGCGATTCGTGATCGTGCTCATGGTTGTGCTCCTCGTTGGTGATGCGCAGAACGTTGGCCTTGGAAGTGATTCTCGCGCGACACTTGCGACTGTACTCCAGGCATCGCCAGAAGGTGCGGCCCGAGCGCATCGAGTCCGACACGAAGATATACCGGTCGTGAATCAGCTGGAGACGGCCGCCGCGTGTCTGTATGAAGTACACCTCCCCTGTCTTCTCTCCCTTCTTGACACGTCTCATTTTCTTTACGGTCTTCACGTTCCCCCCTTAAAAAAAGCAAAGTATTTAGTTAGCTTTCTCCTTATCGGATTTCAAAAAAAAAGGTTTGCTTCTCTGCTATAACTCTGTTATTGCAACTTTTATAAATTATTCGATTAGATAATACAAAAATTTTGCTGAATACTGTATAGGTATATATAAATTTCTTTTAAATAGAGTGGTTTTTTTTTACAAATATTTTAAATGATAAGCTATATTTTTTAATTGTATGAGGAAAACACAACTTTGGGTACAATGAATATAATTCTTTTTTTTTTAATTTATTTTTAACAACCATAGCAGTATTTAAAAATACAATAAAACTTTACAACTTATACTACACATGTAAATATCTTTATTGATGATGAGCAAAATAAGAAAATCATTAGAAACAGAAAATGTGAAACGCGTCCGGAAAATAATTAGTGTTCAAATTAAAATGACAAATACTAGACAATTTTGTCAAAAAAACCTCCACATTAGAAACTTCTAGTTTTTTTTATGACATCATCAATGTTTCTGCAACAGGAAATGGAAATTAACTCACAACTTTTATTTTGAAATATGTGAATAATATATATATATATATTTTAAATATGTTATTTTAAATTAAAATAAAAAAGTTGCAAATTCATGAAAGTTTTTCATGTAAGTTTGGTTATTTTAAATCAACAAAAGTCATTGGATTTGTATAAGTATCTGTTTGTACACGTAGTAGTTATGTAAGTGGTAGTGTGTTTTTTTTAGTGTATTGGATTTGTAGAACAATTATCACTAAATACAAACCAGTTTATTTTATTCCTGTAAAACCTTTGGTTTCAAAGTTATGAGTCAAGACCCTAATGTCCTGCTGCAGAAACGTTGATAACATCATAAAATAAAACCTAAAGTTTCCGATCCCTGTGGGTGTTTTTTGTCGACGAAATTTAGCCTAGAATCTGTCATTTTTGTTTGAATACTTATTTTCCGGACTCCTATAAAAAAGTTTTAAAACTAGGCAAGTAAAATTATACTATTATATTAATTTTAAAATTCTGTGATTTAATTACAATAATTTAATGACTATAAGTAAAAGTAACAATATACAGTTATACTCGTTTAATTGAATGTATAAGTTGTTAATTACTTATAAATCAAACTATATTTTTGCTAATGGTGCGTATTCATTTTGGACCAAGAAAAAATATTAAAATGTTATTATAAACTTAGTCCTTTATTTTTTTTATATATTTGTGCATAATAACTTTATTTTACTAAATTTTATATAAATACTGGTTTTATTTTTGTGTAATGGAAATATAAAATGTATAATTAATAACGATTTGCTGTATTTATCTTACTTATATTTATATAGCTTTTAGATATTATTATAGCATTGATTAGATAACAGAAGTGGCACATTAAGCAAACAAAACCAAACTGCTTCCCTTAGTACAGATTCGTCTAGTTAGGGAGGCAGGAAACATCTGTACAATCTAACAGTCGCTTGACGTTTTAATTAAGCTATTTAATAATACTTTATGTTACATAGTTATATTGTACTACTAAGAGTTGTAATATTATATTTCCAATAAATAAAAATAACTAAAAAATAGATGTTCTTACACAACACAATTAAAGCATAAATATGATAGACGCCAGAAACGCTCTAGACACAATGACAATGAGACAACTGGAAAAACAGATATATTAGTTTGTATCTTAAAAACTTCCCAAATTTTTGACTTATAAATTTTAGTAAAACCTGTAATTAGAAATTGTTAAAATGAGGATAGCACGTTCCATTGTATGGATATCTCTTTTTTGCTCACTCTTATTAGTCTGAGCGTATGATTTTTGAGAGCTTTTAATAAGCATATTAGAAAATTGACCTGTGACATATCTGACACATATACTACTGTAATTCGTGGGTTACTGTTAACCAATGTTTGTCTAACCCTTACAACTTTCAGCGCCAGTTCGGAAATAATATGTAGAGGAATTCTGAATGGTTAGCTGATAGAGCCATTTGAGGCCCACAGAGACTGGATGGGCCATCCTATCCTTGCAGTACAACCTTCTTCTGGTGCCAGAAGACATGACTATAATGTTGTGGTAGCAATTTCAATATGACGGGATCTTGTGCCACTACTAAGATCAGTCAGGAAGCACTTAAATGAGTGAAAGAAAAAACTTCTTGAGAAAGCACAATGTTATTGTTATTCCAGTGCTAGGCAATGTTTTCTGGGCCTTAACAACCAAATAAAAATATTGATTTTTATTTATAATTTATTTTAATCAATTTCCTGTTGAGGTCCTATACGACCCTACATGCTTTGACTGTGTAGTGTTGAGACATTTGTATCATATAAATAGAACAGTCGAACATAAAAGTCCACAAAAACAAATACATTTTTGCTAAGTAATTTATCTAACCTAAAATTAACTAATTTGTACATTAAATATTCAAAAAACATTGAATATTTGAACATTGGTAAATTTCTATTAAATAGGTAGTTTAAATTTATTGATACAGAGTTTAACCACAAAAAATATTAAATAATAAGAAATTAGCCAAGTAACGTGCTACCAATTAAATATATTTATTAATTCATTTGATTTGCCTCCAGCTAATATTACTTCAATCTTGTTCCACCAGAGTGTGTACTAGGTCAATATTTCCCTGATTTGTATGTATGCGTATGTAAGTAATGGGTCCGTTTGTCTAGAGAGAGGGTAGATTTTCTCTGTCGACTGTGGATGTTCAGGATTAGCAAAATTAGTAATAAAAAACTAGTGCAGTAATATAAAGTATTTTATTCAGTTGATCCTGATGTATTAAAAAAAATCTTTGGGATTTTTGGTATTGGATAAAAAGTTAGTAATTAATAAAATTAACTGTAAACAGAAATTAGGTACTTAAAGAAAAGAATAATGTCATACAGCCAATATGAAGTATAATAAATTGTTAGACTACTTTTACCTAGCATAAAATTTAGACTTGCATGACTACTATCTAGTAAGTTTGTTTTTTTTTTACGACAATATTATAAATTTATAGTTTACATATTATTTATAGCGACATTTATAGGTTTACATGTTATTATAAATCGTCACAATTACAATTTCTTAATAAAAGGCTTTTTTAACTAATTTTATTTACTTAAGCATTAAAACAACATTACAAAATAGCCGTTAAATTTACATAAAAAGCTGATTTAATATTCTGTCAAAATCAGATTATAGCTAAAGAGGTATTTAAAAATATCTTATCTTATAAAATTTTTGATAATTGACCCCAGTTATACAAACTTTTTATCTGAAACTACACACTGGTGCAAATAAATCGAATCACTTCGTTTTTTGACTTTAAACGCTTTTTTCTGAGGTGATACTCGTAATAAATAAAAAAATATATATTTAAAAGACTACTTAACTGACTGTCAATAAAAAAAATTAATAAAAAAAATGTCAGTCGCTTATATAATTATCGCCCGAAATCAAAACTTACCTTTTAAATGAGCGCTAGTTCACTTAAGAGCACGCTCAGTTCTGAAGGTATAAAAGCGATGCAAGTGCTCATTGCAAATCATTCATACTTCAGCATTTGACCAGTGACATTGCTCTCTGAATACGCTTAAAATAATTTCTAGAAACTGGACACTAACTCGCAGAAGCCACTCGAGCTGTTGCTCTTTTGCAAGCTGGCCACATTTTTTTTTTTTTTTTAATTGACAGTCAGTAAAATAGTCTTTTAAATAAAGTGTTTTTTATTTATTACGACGGGTGTCACTTCAGAAGAAAGCATTTACTGTTAAAAAAACCGAAGTGTTTAGTTTTTTTTGCACCCAAGTTCACGTACCTGTGAAATACATTTAAGAGGTCATAAATCTTCCTAGTCTTTTCTGTTTACACATTTTGTTTAGGGAGTTATATTTCAAACAGTAACTACATTTAAAATATTGAAAACAGATTTAAAAGCGGTTAAAAATAAACTTGGACTAACAAAGTCCATAGTTCATAATGAAAGTTTACGATTTGCCTATTTTTTTTCCACCGCTGTAACAATATTTCCCATTCGTTATCATTTATTGCGTATGTCGACTGAATATTGATTTTTTTGCCAAAAAAAAGTAAAGCAACTTCGTTACATCAAGATGACATACACGGCTATATATACATTTTTGCTTTGCCCAAAAAGGGTAGATCTTCAGACTTTTTTGGTCTGATATTGAAAACTAGGGTCTTTCGTGTCATTTCATAATAGACACCGCAAGCTAATTATTAATTTCGCCCGGACATTAAGTATGTCAGCTCTTTGCCAATTCAAGCCTTTTGTTGCTGTCATGCAGAATTAAGAATTATGGTGGGTTACAATTTAGAATGGCCCAGTAGAGCCTTTCATTTTGTTCAATGTTGGGACGGGTTTGAGCATCGAAAACTGGAAAAGATTCTTAAACAGTTTTTATGGAGAACTTCGTGGCTTCTTATTTTATCCTCGAGCACCTGATGAGAAAGTATAACTCGAGAGATTATTGAAAGTTTAACCAAAATCAGTTTAGTGGTTTTATTATTATTTTAGATAGGCACAATATGTCAGTTGATAAAAATATTTAGCATAAAATATAAAAATTGTTTTTTTTTAAATATTTGACAGGCATACTTGCAAATGGAATATTTATATAATTTCTTAGAAACTGTCTTTTTCTTGTCAACAAAATTGAACCAAGTCATTTACGAAATAAAATTACATATTATTATGATGATGATGAACTTAGATTACTTGATTACTCCACTCCAGAAAGTCCTAGTATGTTTCATATTATAAAGAACACTGCACATAACTACAGGTGGCGCATTAATCAAGAGTAGCACTGTGTCTACGTGCTTAACTTGTGTAACGAAATTTAGGCTCAAACAAAACCTTCACAGTATATTTCTCAAAATATGATAGCTTAGCTCAATAAAAATAAATTAGTTATATGGTGTATAATTGAGGCCAATACACCTGCCGTGAAAAAGGTCAAAGCAAGGAACCAAGCACAGGGCAATCTCGCACTTGGAGCAGACAATCTTAGTCCTTTTCTGGCGCTGGGAAAGACCACATTGCCGGCATCTCCTAAGAGTGTGGCCCATCCAGGGTTCATGGCTGCTACTGCTGGAGAACCGCCCGCGTCGATCAGCCCAACCGGACTGCGAAACTAGTCGATTCGATAGGCGCTTGAAAGCCTCAGCTGCTGGTGTCGTCAAGGTCCGATTATGATGTTTCATATCTATGCATCAAATAACACACATTTTAGACTAGTCATCAAAAAAATGGAAAGGTCACTACAACAAAAAGACAAAGGTATTAAGTTATTAGCATTTTTTCATAGTATTTCTATAGTTTTATTTATGTAGATTTATTAATAGGTACGAAAATGGAAAACTGTTTTAAAAATCATGATATTTTACTCACAGTTTCAAAGTTATTTACTATTTCTAAAAATATAGCAAAACCTTTAGCCACTCACTATATACTTACCATTAGTAGTCATGATTAAATTACCTTAAAAGATACTTGAAATATCATTGTTTTTATTACATACAGTTTTCTGAAAATTATTTTTAATTAACCATCTTTTTTATCATCTTTAAATAAAAGCATTAAATTTTGTTTATATGACATATTGCACAAATAGCACCGTGAAAATAAAAATACTTTGAAATTCTGTCATTAAAATAGTGGTTAAAAATCTATTAATAAAAAAAAGTCAATGTATCTTTTGTTTTCAAATGTTGCTATGTTACCTATGATCAATGAATGACTATGATCAATAAATGAACCAATGCCGAGTTTTATGCATGAAAGTTTAACAACTATTATGTGACATTTCAAAGATTCAGAGCTTAAAGATATTATTACTATTAGATTAGAGCTAACGTTAAATAATATTCTGAAACTATAACTTAAAATAAGATTTGCGTAAGATATATACATAGGAAATTCTTGATAATTATTTTACTGGTAAAAAAATAAGATATATAAATACATTAGAACCTTGATAATCTAAATGGTTATGAAACAAGGCACGGCTGGATAATCAAGGCAGATTATAGTATCCTGTAGTTTTTAAGCGTCTGTTTCTTTAAACCATGTACGAAGAGCGTCTTGTAGAATTGAATTGTATGGTTTCTTTGGTGTTAGGCGAAAGCTAGGGTCGCATTCTGTTCACCTAACAAACTTTATTATTATTTTGCGTGCTGCCTGGCTTAAAGGTATCGCCTACCTTTAAAAATCATTTATAATACATAACACTATTACACAAATAACACTAACTACACACAATACTACATAATACTATTTACTTCACATAAATCACATTTTCGTAAATTTATAACAATAATATAAGAACACACTATGGTTACGCCGTTTTCTATAATTATAAAATGGTTAAATTAATTAAATAATAACGGTGACATTATGAAGCTGAATTTCCTATACCTTTTACCATGTCTTTTTCAATACTTGTCCAATACAAAAATACCTAACCTGCCTCACCATGGAGCGGCGTAATGCCTACAAAATATTAACGAAGCAGGCAGCCACTCTCAACCGCGTGCGGAGAAAAAAGCTCTACTACAAGCCTATCGACAATACTGATAGCAGCTGCTCGAGCGGTAGTGACCGAGCAAAAGCAGTGTGCACCCAGAATTGCCGTCGAGGGGAAAAGGTGAATCCTTGGTCTAATATTTTCCTTCCTTTGACCTCAGCAACATTTTATCACCGCTAAAGTAAATTAAACTAGAATATAAGAAACAAAATTATACAGTCAAAAAATGTATTAAAATCTTTCAGAGCAACCGGCGACCGTCATTTGGATCACCACTAAATGGTACCTAATTGTTATCATGTATTATCTTTTTTCTCCTTTCGGTATTTTTTTTTCTCTCTAAATATTAAAATTATAAAAAACTTAAATCAAAAAATGTATCTTTTATGTATAATTTACTTCAGTTTATATCGAAATAGTCAAATACACATGCATGTTTTGTAAATATGAAATTGGAGAGTATCAAGAGCTGGCAACCTGTGTATGAAATATTAGAAAATTATTGCGATTACTCACTGTATGTTTACTTTATAAAATAAATAATCTAATAAAATAAATAATAAACAATTATTATATCATGCACAGGCAACACATTCTCTGCGAGTGCTGCGCTGCAATATTTTAGCGTGAAGAAATCAGAGACAAAGGGCACATCAGATAAATGTGTTTGTAATTTATAATGTCTGGTAGATTAAGCTTGACTAAATATGATTGATTCTCACTTCTACTTATTTTCATTAACATTTTTTTGTTATTTACACTGTTTTTTCGAAACCGCTAGACATATCCTTAATTCTGTCTGAATGTACAGGTAATGCGGGCAGCAACTGTGGATGGTCGTGCTACCCACCACAGCCATCCTCATTGCCATAATTATCAAGGTTCTACTGTGTAAATTAAAGGGTTAATTTTTTTCACTACTTAAATATCCCTTGTCTTGCTAACGATATTCACATTTTCAAAAGCAATTATGATTTTTAAAACATTGAAAGGTGGTGTAGTGATGCTCGATCAACTTAGATGATATGAGAAAAGTATTATTTATTTTTCTATAAAGCGTTTGGATATAAAGCCATATAGCAAAATAATATTAATTTTTATATTTTTTGTTTAAATAGCATCCTTTTCTTATATCATCTAATTAGATAGTATTAAATAACTACACTAAAGAGAGTTAAAAATGCATTTTTTTAAAATTGAGCGCTGGATTAATATTGTCATTGATTGTGTCATTCATCATTTTTAGGTGATTTGCGGCTATTAAAAAAACAATCACCGAATATAATAAATAAGTCAAATATATATATAATACATAAATTTCATACAGTCATTAACACTTATTTTGAACCCTATTTACTTAAGCTAAATGTGCTTATTCTAGCGTTAAAAAAAGTATGATTATAATGTGCGAATTCAAACCTGCAATTGCTGGGTCAATAGTCAAACACCTTAACCACTAGAACCGCAAACTCCCTTAAAACTTTTTTTCGTATAATTAAACGAAAGTAAAAGAAAGTTTATTTTATTTGTATTCTTATAGAGATTAGGAGAATGCCGCTGAAATTAAATTTCATCACTAAAATAAAGCTCATTTGCCTTTGTCCACTTTCCACCTATAAAATATTGTAATTTTGTTTTGTGTAAATTTAAAGTTCATTGTTTAAACAATTAAGTGACACACTTATGTAATGTTCTCTTTTTTCAGAATACTATTATGGCTCTTTAAGTACTTAACTACTGGACCTAGATTTATAATTCAATACTATTTAAATGAAAACGAATTGTCCAAAATATTCCTAAAAGACCATTTGTCTGCAATGTGAATTAAATAAAATGCAAATAAAATAAAGTCACTTTATTAATGATATTATTACATAATACATTTTTCAAAAAATATTAATGTAGAAACTAAAATTATGCTACATATAACTTCTAAAAACTAATACTGAAACTCTCCATTTCAGCAGATACCCAGGGTTGCAGTGTATAACTTGTAGTGAAACCCTTTTAGCATTTCAGCAGATACCCAGAGTTGCAGTGTATCTAGAAAAAGTAAGATTTGTATCCTATTACCAATATAGATAGCACTATTTCTTCCATCCAGTAGGTAGTACAATAATTCATCAATAAAGTAATAAAAACACATTGTTAATTAATGGTCAATATGGTAATGTCACCATATTGTTATAAAAGGTTAAAAAATTAATTTTATATTTAGGGTTGACTTAATGGATTTGATATTCGCAGATGCATATTTTTAAAAACCTGTGACTGCTGACGTAAGATTTGTAATTTTAATGGCTAAAGTTCACCAAAACATGCATGAATATTCATTATTATTGTTTATACACAAAATATAAATACATATATTTGTATTTATTTAAAAAACTCTAGTGCGAGTGTAATTTAATTTTAATCTTTTTATGTATTTAGCGAAAACCTGTCATCAGTCAATTTTATACGCTATTGTATATACCATTTCTTATATATTGTACTGTTGGTTTTCCAAATAAACAATAAATAAATAACATTAAAATCAATATAAAAAATCTTGATTTAAAATGTATAATTACTTTACAATATAGGCTCTGAACCCGCTGTATCCGAAACACTAATAATTTGATTTTGGGAAATTCTAGGCACCGAGTGGTCAGTGCGTGAAAGGGTACATTCATTTTGAGTTATTCGCCTGTGTTTATTTTTTTACACCAATTACGTAAAAATGCTTACTTATGAGAAACCGGAACAAAAACTTAACAGAAAACTATTTAAGATTTTTTTCATGAAAAAAAAACTTATAAATAAAAAATAACGTCATACTTGTCATACTTACCGTTTGTTTTGGTTTTATTTTATATGGGATTCCATTAATCCGAAATTTCCTTAAACAGAACAAGTTCAGTTTTTAATAGTTCAGATTATTGAGCCCAAGTAACAATTTAGGTTCTGAAAAGGTCATAAACATATCCGAGAACCTGTTTTGAAGAACATTATAGCTAGTTCCATTTAGCACAATAACGTTATATTTTGGCATTCAGAAACCTCCTGTAGCCAAAAAAGGCTTAGCCCTAATAACCTCCGCATGACCAATGGCCCCGGCTAATTTAAAACCAAATAGCACTTCTGCATTTATACAATTTAGATCCAGAAAATGTAAAATCAAAACCAATTAGTGTCATCCGGGTTATTATTTCGTTTTCATTAGGTATATTTTACAAAGATGGACTTGTAACAGAAGATTTATAACAAATGCGACTCCGTCTTTATGAAATGAAATTATTTCAGTGAAGTAATTATTAACGAGCTAATTTCTATTGCAATTATCGTTGAAACAGGATATGATAAATCCAAAAAACACATGCACCCTCGCTATTCTAATAAAAACATGGTAGAAATATATTTTTTGTCTATTATATTTATTTATTTATTTGTTTTTTGGAAAACCATCAGTAGAATATATAAAAAAATTGCAGATAAAATTGACTGATGATAGGTTTTCGGTAAAGTAAATAAATACATGAAAAGTTTCAAATTAAATTACACTTGCACTAGCGTATTATATAATATATTATTATTATTTTTTAAGATAAATTATTTTGAAACATTTCATACTGTCAGAGACCAAAGGAAAGAAAATGTCTATAGATTTATTTAGTTTTACTAATTTAATATATTTCTTAAATTTAGAGTTTTTCGCAACTCAAGGTGAAATGGGTAATTATTTAACAAAAATATATTGAAAAAATTATAACACATCATATTAACGGTATTGTCACGTTCGTCGTGAAGGGAAGTTGAAAGGGACATTTTGAAGAAAATTGATGTTATTGATATTAATATTGATTGTGTTGTATAAAAATATAGTGTCTCTTATAGTTCGTAGGTATTTTGCTGTCTTATAGTTTAGGTATTTTATAAATTTTCTTTCTATATTTTTAATTATATTTTTATATATATTATATTAAGGGCACCAGATAACAGACGCATATTCCAGTTGACTATAGATGTTATGATTATATAGCGTTGTTAAAAACTTGAAATATGTTATACATACCTAACCTAATGTTAAATCTAACTTTTTTACTTATATAATTAAAATAAATTATAAATAGCTAACAGGTTTCTAAAAAAAAACTTAAGTAGGGTCAATTAGCATTTCTCGGGGCTTACTGGCTGTTTGAATAACCACTTAGCTATCAAAGTCTTGACAAATTCTAATTGAAGGCTGTTATGCCTGCAAGTAGGATCTATCGGGTTATTTGATGACCGCGAAGCAATTCTATTAACACGTATTAACCTATTGCAGATCAATCTGCATCGAGTGCTCAAGATTGTTGACTCATCGTAAATCACACAGGTTGTCTCTTTAAACCGGTAAGATTGTATTAATTTTATTTTTTTGTATAGAGATTTTTCTAACTTAAAAGTCACAATTCTAGTAAGTATATATTTTGTCGGGTTTTAAGCATGGTTTACATGTTAATTACGCATAATGTCATATTGACTAAACTAATAAGTTGTTAGAACTATATCCTTATCTTATTCAACATACGCGATCTTAACAAAAAGTAGAGTAAACAAAAAATCAAGTAATATACATTCAGTAACTGAACTTAACAAAACAAGAAACAGCATTAAAAACCCCTAGTGACTGACGGCTAGTAATGAAACTACACCCCTCCCCCCCCGCCTTCCTATTTACCGAATTTGTGATTTATTAATACTAACATCTTCTAAATTGTCCTGTTTTCAATAAGTTTCGCAACATTATCTTAAAATACTATACCAATGCACAAAACCATGGACAAAATTTCTAATTTATTTCTGTAATAAATCAGTTTTGTTTTTGTTTCTAAATATATAAATAGACAAAGCTTAAATTGGTGTATTTCATGTTTTTTTTTTAAATATACTTTATCTTATTTCAGTTTGTTTAATATATTTTAATATTATATTTTTTTTTTGTATCAGTGTCTTTACTTCATTACCTTGTATTTATTGTGTATAATTTCTATTGGGTAACCACAATAAATAAACACTGACAATAAATGCATTACCAATATTGTCTTCTGTGCAAAAAAATAGGGAAATACCCCTAGTAAAGCAAAAGATTGTAAAATTAATAGAAAATGCAGACTTAACAAGGCAAAAATTTTGGTTTCAATTGCAACAGAATCTGGAAGCCGGTTAAAAATGTTGCTGAGTCCACATCTTAAAACATTACTAGATAACACCACTCTTCATATTTCTATGGTGGTCTATTTAGCTCACACATATTATTGCGGAGATAGCGTGAATGCATCTGGTTTCCATGTTAGGGGAGTGCGGGTCGATGGTTGTGACATAACGGAATAAATTTTCTTATAAAAAACTCTGGCTTCCATTAATATTCCTAGCAGACTAGATTGTCATTATTAGATAGAAAAAGGCCTGACGGAATCACGTTAGTACCACGGGGCCATGGTAAAGTTTTAACCTGGAATATTACATGTGCTGACGCGGTCGCATTGAGCCACATTCTCAACAAGACAAGATGCTACCGCCACATCTAAGAGACGCAAATACGCGAACATATTAGTAAATTATGCTTTTGTTGTATAAACTCTGGACGCAAGGCCAAGGTAATAACGTTTTCTAAAAAAATTCACAAATAATTAAAAGAGATGTAGGGGGGGGGATCCATGTGCAGGATCCTACTTCAAGCAACAAGTTAGTTTAGAGGTGGTGTGTGGTAACGCAGCCAGTATCTTTAGCACGATCACTTTATCCGACGTCCTCGACGAAATTTTTTATTTAATTTAAAATGTAATTATTGTAATGTACATAATTCAATTTGTAGTTATTAAATAAAAATAACTCAATATATCTGTTACCATACACAAAAAAATAAAAATACTACTCAAAGATACATATATAGTCATTTGCGCCGTCATATACAGTCATTTGCGCCGTAAAAAATATTTAAAAAAAAATATTTTTTAAGAACTATCAGATTTCATTTTAATTGTCGCTTTATAAGTTATTCTTCACTACTTATTAAAAAAAACACTAAAATTTATGTTTTTAAAAAATGGAGTAACATTTCTAAATTTATCTAAAGATTTATATTTTAAAAACGAATTGCCTGTAATTGTTTATAAACACGGCATGCTGTACTGAATTACACTGTTATATATTAGTACATTAAATTACATACATTTTAGAATTACATTTTAAGCGATTCGCGATAAAATTTCATAGGAAATACTTTATCCAAATGTTTTTACACACAAATATATCAAAGTTATAAAATATATCGTTTCTTGTGTTTATCAACATGGCGGAAACTGCCTTGGTAAAACCAAAACGGAAAACATTTATTTTTTCAATTCTGTGGCACGCCGGTGCAAAAACAATTGTAAAATACTAACTCACTATACGTAATATAAAAAAAATAATAGCTTCTACTCACATTTTATCGCTAAAAATCCTTTCTTAAACAGGGAACAAATTCACATTAACCTCACAGTTAACACCGAAAACGTATACTAGGCGATTGCAAGTGTGGATTTTTTTTGACATTTCAAAACGGCAACAAACTGTTTTTCTTCTTAAAATCGGGTGTAGAAATTATTAAAGAATATGGTATTGGAAGTCCCAAAATACCTTTTTTGCCAGCATTATAAAATAATTAAACCACATCCACTCACTCATGCTGCCTTAAGGCGGCATGGGACGCTTTATGGTAATTTGGCCGTGCCTCCTATAGGCAGCACGGACGCACGGTAGTTTAAAATAAAAATAAATAGGTAAGTAATAGGTTTACTACCTTCTTTAATAAATGACTGTCTTGTTCTATAGCAGAAATTAGTTGCTTTTTACTCCCAGTGCTCTGCCCAATCTGCAATACTATCGACATTGTTATTACCTACTCAATTTTTGGCATGTAGTTTTATTCAATTGATGAAGTCTAAAATCTTTTATGTGATCATGATTTGCATCTATTCAGGGCTTAGGTAACCTAACCTAGAAGCTAATCCCAGTATATTACGGATTAGTGACCCATAATGTGATAGGAGAAATTCACATGTATTCATAAATGTAACAATGGTATCCAATGAAGAAACAATAACAATGTAATTTAAAATAATAACAACACAACATACCCTACTTATAAGGCTACTATTATTCAATTATATATTTTATATGAATTATTACACAACTCACCATAAAGGGTACCAGAGCCTACGATTATGCAGATTATTAGAATCTGTTTGGTTAACTGTAATATTGTGTTCGAGAGTAGAATAATATAATTTTAGAGCCTGGTTATTTACAAAAGATGTTTTAAAAAAATATTGACACAGGAAAATATACAAGGAATCACAGAACATAATTTGTTTCACATCGTACGCTAACAAAATAAAATCACTGTCCAAGCCACAAAAACTACGGACCAAGCCACAGAAACACAAAAAAAAAGAAACAGGAACGTAAAAAAACTTTATAGAAAATTAACCAAATATTAGTCAGACTTAGATATATGGGCAAATTCGTGTCCATTTACAAATAATAATAATATTTGTGTACTATCGCGCGCGAAATTCCGACGTCAAAGAAAGCCTTAACCTTACAATTTGACAGATTCGTCGCCATGGATCGCCGTTATGTCGGTGTGACCAGTATTTTTATTAATATTCAATATTTTTATTAATGTTCATTTTTATTTTTAAGGTGATAAGTATTTTAAATTACAAAAGATCACGAAAGTCCAAGCGTATTTTTAACCCAAAAGTTTAGTGGATTAATAAAACAAACTTTAGATATTAATTTTTTTGTAATTCCTAGAACTTGACAGGAGTCTCACAGACTCCGTTGTGCATTTTTTATTTATAGAATGTTAAAACGATAACCCGTATTTTTGTATTAATTGCAGTTCAGAATCAATATTCTGATTAACACGGTGATATTTTGGCAGATTTAGAACATTTATTACCTCAAAGACAGTTGGGGCTGGGTCATATATTTCAAATGAACACACATGTAAAGTTTTACAAAATGTTTTAAAGTTTTAGTTAATCTTTAAATATGGGTTCAACACAATATAAAAAAATGTATCGCAATTTTCATGACAAACTCTCTGGAAAAACTTTTAAAATTATTAAACAGTTATAAACTGTGCGTTAACCATTGAAGCTTGCCGGCTCATTTATTTAAAATTAATGTGTCAACGCTTCTATGTTTCGTCGACTGGGGCATTTTTAGGTAGATTTCATTAGTAAAGATTGTTAAATTAGTAATTGTTTTTCATAAACCTATTATTTTAAGCCCCGATTAGCCGAAGAAGGTTTATTATAAGTTTAACGCGTCTGAGGCATCGTAGCTCTTAAACGGATGAACCAATTTATTTATTTTTTTTAATTGATTTTTTTTGACTTTATAATGCCAATGCATTATAAATTATTTAAAAATGTTGTTTTTATTCGTCGACTATGCCGAGTCCACTCACTAACCCATTTAACTGAAACTATAAATACATTTGACTAAACCTACGGTATCATTTATTTTTAAAAAAAACAAAAGCACTTGGTTCATTTTTAAACCTTTGATTTTAAAGAAGACTGCATTAGTGTGTCTACAGTACTCATAAATTTAAACGACTGTTTAACCCTGCGAAAGTTAATTCGGCGTAGGTGGTCAAGAGATCAAAAAAGATATGGCCAAAGCAATATAGCAAAGAGATCGAAAAGATATGACTTTCCGCGTGTCTCCGTGCACATCGTAAGGTACAATTTTATCTGCGCGCGACGTGTTAGAAATTTTGTAATCAGTTAAAAAGACAGCTTTCCTCAAAATCAAAAGAGTGCAACTTCTGTGTCACATATTTTTTATTCATTAATTCATTATTTATTAATGCAACTAAAATGAGACCACCCCGAGAAATTCCCTTCCCATGCAAAAAAAAAATGAAATCGCATAAGCCATTTCAAAGTAATAAGTAAACATACCTAAAAATAATATAGGTATGCAGATCAAATTGAGAACCTCCTTTTAAGAAATCCATTAAACAAAAGGTAATCCCATCTCATAAATTTTAATTTTATTAACTTTTTTGGTTTATACCAAAGTAAGAAACCCTAATTGTTATTTTGTGAAAAAACAAAAAATATTTATTTTACAAATAATTTCGTTCATTCAATTTAACGCAATGGCTGACTGATAATAAATATAAACAATCAACACGTCACAGAGTACGCACTCATGTCAATCTTCAAATACTTTTTATTTGCCTTTTCTCTTTTCCTCTTTACTTAATTTTTCTCTTAAATAATTTGTTTTTTTGTATTATGATTTTTTTTTCCTTTTTATATTTATATTGTTATTTCATGCTGGCCATAATCATTTATTGTGAAGGCCATTAATTTAAAAGAAGAAAAAGAAGACGTGAACAATTGAATTACAGCGATTTTCACCAAACCTCACTCAAGACTCTTAAATTGAGATATGTATCCCTAACGTCAAAAGAATAACTTAAGCTAAGAGTTCCTTAGTTAGAGAAGATCTAGAGCCGTTTTCACCAATCCAGTTCTTAGGTAAACGTTTGACGTATCTCAATTTAAGGGACTCTTAGCGCTAAGTAAGGTTTGGTGAAAACGGCTAATGTGGGATTGGTGAAAATGGCTCTTAACCTATGCTTAAGAGTTCCTTAGTTAGGGAAGACCTAAGGTGAAAACAGCCGTGTGTCTGATAGCATTTGTGCATGTGCGCAAACATTTAAGTACTTATCTGGGATCACCTTATAACAACAACATGGGGAAGTCGCAAAGAAATCAGTAAACACTAATCTTTTTGAGTATGAAGACTTCATTAGTACGTCCTTCAATTCTCATACCCAAGTGGACGTTGAATAAACTATAAACTTGCAGAATTGAGTTTTCAAAAAAAGATTTCTAAGAATATTGTCTGCTAAGTGTGGTCAATTAAAGTCTTATGATGATATTAGATACTTTAAATATTTGAATTTGATACGCTTACTAATCGTCGCTCATTGTCAGATTTAATATTTTGTTTTATAAAATAAGTAATTATAATGTAGAAATAACGTCTACAAAAAATATAATTGAATACGACGTCGTATATTTTGCATGTATTATATAATATGTAATTTATATTGTTTTTATTTAGTATAAACTGTGTTTTATCTTTCATACGCATGTGGTGTTCTTTTATTTGAATATTGATAAGGAGTTTTTTTACTTTAGTGTTTAAGATTAATGTTAACATGTTATGTATCTCAATAATTGGTACCGTCTAAAAATGAATAAATTAATAATCGTCTTTGAAAATATCTGCTCAGGAATTCCTGGTGCACCGCGTCTAAAGCCAAACAGATCAGGCGACATTATTTTGTTGTCTTCAAGGAGACAAATTGTTTGTTTAATAGGGTGTCAAAAATTTTAGATAGTGAATTAAGGAGACTATTTTTTTTTTTTATTATTGAGAAATCAAGTTGGCCGATGAGTACAAGTCTATAACCTTCCTAACTAGGTAAGAGTTACCTGTTCTAAGGAAGGTTATATATGAAGTATTACAGTGCATACAATAGACCAGCGCAAAACCCTGAGAAAATATAAAAAATTACCTAAGGCACAAATATACACACTGGTATACACACCCACCCACACACACACACACACACACACACACACACACATACATACATGAATACAATTTAAGTTACTACTCAATAACACTTAATATATGAAAAAATAAAATGAAACAATGAAACAATTAAAAAAAATAACAAATAAATAAACAAATAAATGAAATGAATAAATAATTATTAAATATATAAGTAGGTAAATAAATATTCGATATAAATAAATAAATATTCAATATAAAATAGTGTTATACTACATATAGTATAGAAACATATCTTATATATAGTGAAGTATATATATATATATATATATATATATATATATATATATATATATGTATATATATATATATACATACATTGGGCATAAACATATCGGTATGACATATCTAGGTAAGCATATATATATTTTTTTTAAACATTCTAGGTAACTAAAATAATGTACAGATATTTTTTACTTAGTAGCTATAACTCGCTTAAATTACAGTATTATTAAATTTTATCTAACAACTATTTCTGAAATTAACTTCTCAGTAGCATCTCTACCCAAAGAGATTAACCATTTTAATATAGATTTAGCGAGACTAACTTTAGTTTTAGCATCCCTAATTTCATCGCTTATCTGATTATATATTTTTGAGCCCAGAAAAATGAGATGTCTATGTCCAAAAGATGTTTTCATTATTGTTGCCAATAAGTGCCCTCTGTCGTTTTGGCCTATAGCAATTGCCATCATCTCTCATACCCCCTTTAAAGATCGGACAGATGACGGCATTTTCAATATGGTTAAGGATATTCCTGATGATAAGCTTGGATTTGCGATATAACGTATGGGTATTGAGTTCAGAGGCACTTCGGCAGGTTTTGCCAGATGTGCCTCTGGACTGTCCGCGAAGGTCTTGGGGAATCTATTCTCCAACTGCTCTATTTAAAAACTGCTTGATTTTAAAGAATCTTCTCAGAGGCGCTGCTTTAGTTAGGTAAATCACGAAAAAAAGGCTTTTTATATGTTTACTCATGAAGTACGGGTAGATACCGGAAGACGGGCAAAGCTCATAAACAGGTTTCGTCCTTTGGACCGGATTGGGGCACGCGTGGCCGTTAAGTAGTTTCGTACAATAAAACATATTACTTACTGTGTCAATCAAAACGCTGATAGGGCGTTGTATGATATAAACTATTTCTAAGAATAAATACAATTTTTTAAAGAAAAAAATCTGTATACGTCGTGCATTGCCAATCGATAATCATGATATTTTTAGGCATGTGGTAGGTCTAGCGAAGGATTTTCAAGCATAAAAGTCGCCACTTGTTTTAAAAGATCGTTGGCCCTCGGCCAAATGTGGTTGTGGGTGTGTTGTGGGGTGTGTTGTGTTATATGTTAAACTGTAAACCCGTGTATTATATTTTAATGACTAAATATTAACTATGACGTCATATACATATATAATTACAATACAATAATGATTGAGAATAGGGCATTATAATACTTTACTTATTACTTACTCTAAATAGAAAATAGATTATATCCATCAATCTATCCGTAGGTATGTGTTGTCTGTCTGACTGGTGGTCATTCGTGATTCGTAGGGCAGGGAGACTTCAAGGTCCGCGAGCCCCATTGGGGCCTATCGTGCCCTCGGCAATTGCCGAAATGACAATATGGGGAGTCCGGCACTGATTACAACATCGAAGTGAATAGTTACTTGCTTATAAAACTAATGTTACAATATAATACACCTAAGCAAGAATCAAACTGGAATCAGCCGCTAATTAAAAGATCGTTGTCAACCGTCAATCATAAAAGGTATTTAACATTGTGTTTTAATTTCCGAGCAGTAATAAAGCTTTTATTCGTTTTCACCCTCCGAGAAGGAATTGAACCTTCCACACAGCCACATTTAGCTTCAACCACCGTGAAAGAATTGAACCTTCGTATAAACAGACCTTTATGCATTACTACATCAAAGGAACCTTTTGTCAGTGTTACTTCAAAAACAAACTCCGCGCTCAGCTGTCAATCCAAAAAAAAAATTTTTTCAATTTTCGAGCCTTTTTTGCGGTTTGATCCTCGGAGAAGGAATCGAACCTCCTGTTTAGCTATTCAGCTTCACCCTCCGAGAAGGAATTGAACCTTCCACACAGCCACATTTAGCTTCAACCACCGTGAAAGAATTGAACCTTCGTATAAAAAGACCTTTATGCATTACTACATCAAAGGAACCTTTTGTCAGTGTTACTTCAAAAACAAACTCCGCGCTCAGCTGTCAATCCAAAAAAAATTTTTTTCAATTTTCGAGCCTTTTTTGCGGTTTGATCCTCGGAGAAGGAATCGAACCTCCTGTTTAGCTATTCAGCTTCACCCTCCGAGATGGAATTGAACCTTCCACACAGCCACATTTAGCTTCAACCACCGTGAATGAATTGAACCTTCGTATAAACAGACCTTTATGCATTACTACATCAAAGGAACCTTTTGTCAGTGTTACTTCAAAAACAAACTCCGCGCTCAGCGGTCAATCCAAAAAAAAAAATTGTTTTTAATTTTCGAGCCTTTTTTGCGGTTTGATCCTCGGAGAAGGAATCGAACCTCCTGTTTAGCTATTCAGCTTCACCCTCCGAGAAGGAATTGAACCTTCCACACAGCCACATTTAGCTTAAACCACCGTGAAAGAATTGAACCTTCGTATAAACAGACCTTTATGCATTACTACATCAAAGGAACCTTTTGTCAGTGTTACTTCAAAAACAAACTCCGCGCTCAGCTGTCAATCCAAAAAAAAAATTGTTTTCAATTTTCGAGTATTTTTGCGGTTTGATCCTCGGAGAAGGAATCGAACCTCCTGTTTAGCTATTCAGCTTCACCCTCCGAGAAGGAATTAAACCTTCGTCCATGCAGGCCACGCATATACGATCTGGAGTCAATTCGGTACGTAAAAAGATAACTAGTAAAACTAAAACCAGTATGAGCAGGAATTGAATCCATATTCAGCCGGCAATCCAAAAAGGAATCGAACCTCCATTCTGCCTCAACGACCAGAAATAAATTGTCCATGGAGTCCTCTCATATAAAAATAAGAGATATTCCGGTTGTGTACACGAGATACTTATAAAACTACCGTATTAATATATGGGCAGGAGTTATTCAGCTGAAAATCTAAGGAATCGAGCCTTCAATCAGCTTCAATGACTGAAGGAATTGAACCTTCTTCCATGGAGACCTCTCATAAATGAGCAGGAATTTAACCCATTTTCAGCAGGTAATCCAAGGAATCGAACCTCCATTCTGCCACAACGACCAGGAATGAATTGTCCATGGAAACCTCTCACATCAATCAGCTTCAATGACTGAAGGAATTTAACCCTCGCCCATGGACACCTCTTATAAATGAGCAGGAATTGAAACCATATTCAGCCGGCAATCCAAGAAGGAATCGAACCTCCATTCCGCCTCAACTAACAGGAATGAATTGAACCTTCCGTCCATGGAGACCTCTCATCAATAAGCTGAATTGATGAAAACAAGGGGTTAATCAGGCTGTGGTTGATACTCAGTATTAATGTATGAGCAGGAGTTGAAACCATATTCAGCTGGAAATCCAAGGAATCTAACCTATAATCAGCTTCAACGACTAAAGGAATTGAACCTTCGTCCATGGAGACCTCTCATCAATAAGCTGAATTGATGAAAACAAGGGGTTAATCAGGCTGTGGTTGATACTTAGTATTAATGTATGAGCAGGAGTTTAAACCATATTCGGCTGGAAATCCAAGGAATCTAACCTATAATCAGCTTCAACGACTGAAGGAATTGAACCTTCGTCCATGGAGACCTCTCATCAATAAGCTGAATTGATGAAAACAAGGGGTTAATCAGGCTGTGGTTGATACTCAGTATTAATGTATGAGCAGGAGTTGAAACCATATTCAGCTGGAAATCCAAGGAATCTAACCTATAATCAGCTTCAACGACTGAAGGAATTGAACCTTCGTCCATGGAGATCTCTCATCAATAAGCTGAATTGATGAAAACAAGGGGTTAATCAGGCTGTGGTTGATACTCAGTATTATAATGTATTGAGCAGGAGTTGAAACCATATTCAGCTGGAAATCCAAGGAATCTAACCTATAATCAGCTTCAATGACTGAAGGAATTGAACCTTCGTCCATGGAGACCTCTCATAAATGAGCAGGAATTAACCCATCTTCAGCTGGAAATCAAAGGAATCGAACCTCCATTCTGCCACAACGACGAGGAATGAATTGTCCATGGAAACCTCTCACATCAATCAGCTTCAATGACTGAAGGAATTGAACCTTCGTCTATGTACACCTACAAATGAGCAGGTATTGAACCCATATTCAGCCGGCAATCCAAGAAGGAATCGAACCTCCATTCTGCCACAACGACCAGGAATGAATTGTCCATGGAAACCTCTCGCATCAATCAGCTTCAATGACTGAAGGAATTGAACCTTCGTCCATGGAGACTTCTCATAAATGAGCAGGAATTAACCCATCTTCAGCTGGAAATCAAAGGAATCGAACCTCCATTCTGCCACAACGACGAGGAATGAATTGTCCATGGAAACCTCTCACATCAATCAGCTTCAATGACTGAAGGAATTGAACCTTCGTCTATGTACACCTACAAATGAGCAGGTATTGAACCCATATTCAGCCGGCAATCCAAGAAGGAATCGAACCTCCATTCTGCCACAACGACCAGGAATGAATTGTCCATGGAAACCTCTCGCATCAATCAGCTTCAATGACTGAAGGAATTGAACCTTCGTCCATGGAGACTTCTCATAAATGAGCAGGAATTAAATCTTCAGCTGGAAATCAAAGGAATCGAACCTCCATTCTGCCACAACGACGAGGAATGAATTGTCCATGGAAACCTCTCACATCAATCAGCTTCAATGACTGAAGGAATTGAACCTTCGTCTATGTACACCTACAAATGAGCAGGTATTGAACCCATATTCAGCCGGCAATCCAAGAAGGAATCGAACCTCCATTCTGCCACAACGACCAGGAATGAATTGTCCATGGAAAACCTCTCACATCAATCGGCTACAATGACTGAAGGAATTGAACCTTCGTCTACTGTACACCTTAAGAGCATGTATTGAATCCATATTCAGCCGGCAATCCAAGAAGGAATCGAACCTCCATTCCGCCTCAACTAACAGGAATGTATTGAACCTTCTGTCCACGGAGACCCTCTCCTAAATGAGCTGAATTGATGAAAACAAGGGGTTAATCAGGCTGTGGTTGAAACTCGATATTAATATATGAGCAGGAGTTGAAACCATATTCAGCTGGAAATCAAAGGAATCTAACCTATAATCAGCTTCAATGACCGAAGGAATTGAACTTTCGTCCATGGAGACTTCTCATAAATGAGTAGGAATTGAACCCATATTCAGCCGGCAATCCAAGAAGGAATCGAACCTCCATTCTGCCACAACGACCAGGAATGAATTGTCGATGGAAAACCTCACATCAATCAGCTTCAATGACTGAAGGAATTGAACCTTCGTCTATGTACACCTCTTACAAATGAGCAGGTATTGAACCCATATTCAGCCGGCAATCCAAGAAGGAATCGAACCTCCATTCTGCCACAACGACCAGGAATGAATTGTCCATGGAAACCTCTCACATCAATCAGCTTCAATGACTGAAGGAATTGAACCTTCGTCCATGGAGACCTCTCATTAATGACCTGAATTGATGAAAACAAGGGGGTTAATCAGGCTATGGTTGATACTCTGTATTAATATGAGCAGGAGTTGAAACCATATTCAGCTGGAAATCCAAGGAATCTAACCTATAATCAGTTTCAATGACTGAAGGAATTGAACCTTCGTCCATGAAGACCTCTCACAAATTAGCAGGAATTGAACCCATTTTCAGTCGTCAAATCCAAGGAATCGAATCTCCATTCCGGCTATAGCAAGAATTGAACCGTATTCAGCTGGAAATCTAAAGAATCGACTCTCAGCTTCAACCACCGGGAAAAATTGAAGTTTCAGTCGTACTGTAACAAAATGTACACGTAAAAAAAATCCGAACAGCATTCCAACACGAAAAACCTTTTACATTACGTAATGCAGATTGACGGACAGTCCATGTGAACAAATGAACACGGAATTCACCGCGAGCGCCTTTAGAGGTAAAGTAGGAGAAATCCACCTGCAAACATTAAATGAATTTAACGCGAGCGCGTTTAACGAGCGAGAAGAGTTATCCAGTTTGAACGCTATCGCATAATGGCCGAGCAGGAATTCAACCTCACACCGCTACTTCACAACTTTTGTGGAAGATTTTTTTTAATCTTTAGTGTAATTTTAAAATAATTTTAGCATATCAAAGTAGTTTTAGGATCAAAATTTTCCTACACTAACATGTAATCTAACGCGAGCACGTTCATCATAGAGCAGGAGAAATCGCGCCTGCAAATAGTGAATTTAAAGCGAGCGCGTACGAGTTGTATGAGCGAATCAGTTTGAGTGCTTATTATATTGCATAAATTGCTGAGCAGGAATCTAACCTCACACCGCTAGTGTACTTTTTTTTATTTTATTAATTTAAAAATTAATATTAGAAAATTAGTATTAGACTTTTTTTGTGCTAAAAAAGTTTTTAAAAATAAAAACTGGTGAAATAAGATTTCACGAAAATCTGACAGAATTTTGAAGGACATATAAAATAAATATAAAGTTTATAGTATAAATATAAGATGTTTTGCAACGAACGATATATATACAACATAAGTGCTTTTAATTCAAGAAGTGAAAAGTGCCGGTAAGTAAAATAAAATATCTTAAAAAAACCATAGTAAAATGTTATTTCATAAAAGCTATTTTATGTAAGATATTGTATTATGCTATATATGTGTTGTAGTTATATATAAGGAATATATATTTTTATAAAACAAAAATATGGAAGTTACAACGAAACACCTGTTTAACCTCCCCCTCCCACCCACTGAGGTTCCAATACAATTTATATTGAGGTTCCAATACACTGTATATTCGATTACCTATGCGTACACACATTATTACCTTCACTAACACTTTACCTTCACTAACACTATGAAACACTATAAGAAACCTTCTCAACCTCTTTCCAACCCTTCCCATGAGAAGATTTCCCGATAAAAAAAAAATACAATGGCTCCACATTGAGAGAAAATCCTCTTCCTCATACCAAACCACCCTCTTGAGGATGTTCTCACAACAATGGGGCTGTTCACAGGGTGGTTGCAACGAGCACGGTGAAACTCACAAAATGCACTGTTAATAAGCACATCCTTCACCTCAACGGAAAAACTCACATGGCTGCAAACAAACAAATCTGGAAACAAATTGCAAAATTAGCACCTCAAAATAGAATAAAACTCACGTTTCACACACCAGGTAAAAAAACCACAAAATCACTAAATAAAACTTCACAAAATTAAAAAGAGCCTTAAGTACTTCATTTTGATTCTTAAGTACTTCATCTTATACGTAAAGAGAGTGAACCCTCTAAATGACATTAGACCCGGCCAAGTTAAAAATGCGCTATGAAGTAATTTTTGAAAGTAAAAAAAAAAACCTTATCTTTGCTCCACTTTAAAACTAAAGAAATCCACCTACCTGCCCGGCAGCTCCATGATGACAAGATGAATAATGAAATTATACTAAAAAAATAATTAAGAAGTTAAGTTTATAGATTGAAATTTATAAAAAATAAAAATGATTTTAATATGGGTAGTACGTTAAATCTCCACAGCAGAAGACCTGAAAACCTTAGGATAAAAATAAAGTTAACAAAAAAGTCGCGTAAACCGAAAAAAACCAAAGTATACAAGAAACCGAGCGAAACGTCAAATATTAAACACGTGAAACAAAGACAGGAACTTGGCTAAGTCTAATGCATTTGTCGCCGACAACTTCAAGCAAATTTGAGGTCTCGGGTAAATATATCTTAATTATTTAAAATAAAGAACGGCTTGATTTTCGACCAAAAATATGCTATCGTTTGCCAGCCCGATTTCGAGGAATAGATAGAAAACCTACCTTGTGCGTCGCCTATCGTTCCCCCTTCCCCCGGTGTGCCAGCTATGCTAGCATCGCCAGTAGAACCGTCAAATCCTGTGAAGATAAACTTAGTTAGATAACAATTTACAGATATATATATAAAAAACAAAGAAAAAGAACCATAGCTATAAACCTACCTGACATTTCTCCGAGGTTAGAGTCATCTTCGCCAAAGTTTGCGTCGTCGTTGTTAGGACCTTCGTCGTCGTCTTCCCAGACGGCGTCGCTAACAAATTCGGGTTCCATTTTCGGTGCCACAGCGTTGTTGTCATCTTCGTCAGGTATCGTGACATATTCTTCCTTGGAGTTAGAATTTGATGGTCCTGCTTCTAATGGGTCTAAGCATTTCCGTTTGGCATTTAAAGGTATAGTAGAATTGGTTATTGACGGTCTATTAGGTCGCTTAACTGCTAAAGGAGTGGAGGTTGTCTTAATTTCTACGGATTCAGTCTCACTTTTAGATACCCTTTGTTGCGCCGACCTGGGGCCGGGTCGCGGCGTAGGGGCAAGCTTTGGTTTTGACGGAGCGGGAGCTTCGTCGTTCTGAAACAAAAGAAAGATTATTGTAGATATAAAAATGGTCAATGAAAGAAATCATAATTAACTAGTATCGTAAAATACCCACTTGACTACCGGTAAGGCCTTTGACTTGAAGTTGTTCGGCCGTACTAATAAATGACGCTAATTCTTCTTGCTTAACATTAACCTCTCCTTGGTACATAAATTGTAATAAATCTCGTAACGCTGAATGACTAACATCTTTTAAAAATACTGAAACAAAAAAAAAAAACAATTAAGTATGTTTGAATGTGCAAACACATTGACATAAAATAAATGTATTTGCAAAGTACCTATAGGATGCTGTGTAGGATTCATTTTAAACATTTCTTGAAAATAAGGAGAACAAACAGATAAAACTAATTTGTGAGCTTGCAATAATCTTCCTTCAGCAGCCAGCGTCACGTCTACGAGGTCTCCGCGGGATAGGAGGCCGTGAAACCCCGCGGACATATTTGCATGGAAATTGTTCCAACATAGCGAGAACTGTTCGTCCGACGCCATGTTGGCGGATCTTTCTTCACTTCAACGCTGAAACAATTTAGATATAAATTAACATATAGCAATAACGATGTAAAAATAAATGATAACGATATAGTTAGTATCCTCACCACTACGGAAAAAATGTTAAAAACCGCATTGAAAACAGCCTAAGTTCCACTCAATGAATATATTTTATAGCGCTCCGCCAGCAACCGACTACCGTTCTCGCAGTTAACGAAATAATGACGCAGGCACGCGATCGGCACAAGCTTCGCCGCAAAGTGACGCTATGGGCCGTATAATATAGTGGAAAAAAATATAAAATCTCTGGTTTTATAATAATATTTCAATTATTTTACATTTATTATTAAGTTATTAACATTAGGCTTTGACCCAAAAAAAACACGCAAATCTTTTCATGATATTTACTTGTATATTTTATTAAATACGCTTATATGACTTTACCAACCTTCCAATGGTGTATTCTATGTAAATACGATAAAATTAAAAGTACGATTAGAATTTTATTAAAAAAAATATTTTTTATTTCATATCAGTAAGGTATGAGCTAATGTAAATGTTTTACGCTTACCAAATAGGCCTTTATAAGCATTTTGCTATATGGATTTATATCCTACGCGTTGTCAAAAAAGTAATAAACTATCTATTCTATTTATTTTACTATTGTCTAAAATATGACCATGTATGACCATGAATGACCAAAAATGCTTTTTCTATTAAGAAAAAGCATTTTTCACTTCAAATTATTCAAATTATTGAATGAAGTGAGGGAAAAGTTACGGGGCGACCAGCAATAGGTACTGATAAAAAAAACATAATGGATCCTCTATGTATGGCCCAATAAAGAAGTTAGATCTGATACAAATTAAAAGACTTTTAATAGATGATATCACTTATTAGTCATACCTAAGGATCATTTGACTTTTATAGAAACTGATTACTTATCATAATAACTATCAATTCAAGACCACAATCTGGTAATAAAATTCAAGGCCTCAATGTGATAATAAAAATACACAACGATGAATGCCTACATAATCCTCGACAGAATTGCACTTGCTCGCTAATAAATTAGGTAGAATCAGAAAAGTCCCTAGGTTTAACGTTCGAGAACTGGTTTAATTGGGGCACACACATTTATGTAAAAAATTGCGTCTAGTCATGTCAAAATTTTCAACGTTGAAAGGAATATTTAAATATAAAGGGCTCAGAAAGTTGTACTAAAACTTAGTTGAATCCATAATAGCATATAGCATTATAATTTATGCGAACACATTTAAAACATACATCGATAAAATTAGATATATTCAATTAAGACTCATAAAATTATCGTACCTAAACAAATAAAGATATTATTAAAAATAATGACCTAGAACTATTCAAATATTGCGATATTCTGAATGATTATTTATAGATTATTCAATTTTCCAATACGGATTCATATAAGGTACAACATAAAACATAAATACAGCACAAGGCAAATAACGAACGAAATTTTTTTAGTACCCACCTTCAAAAATTTCTATGGTAAAAGACAACTGCAAATTTTTGATACCTTTGTTTTTTAATAATATATCGTTGGAATTAAAAAACTGGAAATTGAACAAGACCACAAAAAATAAAATAAAAATGTGTTGTTTTGAATTTAATCTAATTTATATGACACGAAAATGCAAAATGAAAGGTTTATTTGGTGTTATATACTATATTTTACTTTTTACTATTATCATTTCTCTGTGCCTTCACATAGGCTGGATTTTTTTCATTGTTAGTAGTTTTTAATATTATAAACGGAGTGTAAAGGGCATTACATAACTTTTGAAATATACATACAAAAGTGTAAGACGATTAAATACCTACCTACATATGTAATCTATCTTACACTCACTGTTTCCAGCAGATAAGCCCTGGGTTAAGCTGGAACATAAAAGAAAAGTTAAATAAAAAAAATAATAGAGGAAGATCGTATAGGATTTTCAGGGACTCCTGATTTTCATTTTGAAGACGGGGTATTTCATGAAAACAGTGGAGTGGCTTTAGAACAAGTTAATATTATTGTATCTGAACAATTTTTATTTTTTTTTTCTAATAGAATAGCTTTTTGTCTATTTTTAGATTCATTTGTTTATTTTTATCATTTAATATTTTTTCTATATTTTTCAGTTACTTATATGTATAAATGTTAAAAAAGTAGGTATGCATGTTTATATTATGTTGTATATATGATTTTAATTTATAATTGGCCATATCGCAAAAGGATCCAAGCTGCAAAATGCATTTTGATCTACTTTCCATTTGCAATACTATGACAATTATTCATAGGTTTATTAAAATAATTTTTGGTTATATGTAATGAAAAGATGACTACACCTCTACACGAATCAATACTAATCGTACGTAATGTTTAGCGGAGTAATACATAAAATGGTGGCGCCATCTACAAGCAGTGCAATGAACAACATTATAAAAGTTTCTAAATTGACTTAAAATATTGCCATTGGCATGTTTCTAGAATGTTACCTACCTGCTCGTTATTTATGAATAAATAATTAATAAACATGAGGTTGAGTTGGTATAAATAAAATAAGTAAAATATCAACATGACGTAGAATATCAATATAAACGTAAACAATTTTATAAATGAAGTTAAATTAGATAATATAACTAATTATGTATCAGTTATAAACTTACGTTATTATTATTTATTTAAATATACTATTAATAGTTATTATGATAAGATTATTTTTTTTATATTGCGAGTTTGCTTGTACATTACCTGACATGTTACCTCCTACATATGATTTTTTATACTTTAACGGTCGTCATCATCTTATGAAAATAAATAGTTTTTACTATGGATTTTGATGCGGTTTTTTACCAATAATAAGAGATTTTCTTCCGGAAGGTTTATGTGTATAATATATTCATATTAAATTTAGAGATAGTAGAGGAATCTCGATGAACGTATTAAGTCGTGAAAAAAATGCTTTTAGACCCCATATATCAACGATCTTTTAAAACAAAGATCGTTGGCATATATGGCTTTCGCTGACTAGACCATTGGAGATATATAAAATGAATATACTACATAATTGTAGGTCTCATGCAGAAAAGTCCGCAATAGCATATGTCTATCATCTCTTATGAAAGATCTAGTGCACACAGTTTAATTTTTCAAAGTTTGATCACAAAAAAGGCGATGAGGATTTTTTCAGATAACATGCTAGGAAGGTGTTTTTGGGCATTTTGGAAACCTCTCGGAATTTCTAGCTAGACGCAACTACTTTTAGTTCTTCCGAGTGCCGCAGGCACGAGTTGTCGGGAGTTATTACAAATAAAATGTAGGTGCGCAGATGTCCCGAAGTCCTAAAGTGCTGTAGCCTGCAGGGCCTAGCCGAATGAACAGATAGTTCAGTTAAATCATAATTTTGCGGACTTACACCGTGTGTATTGTAATCCCAAGGTTTTGGAGATAATCACATATCCCGTACATATCTACATACCTCCCTATGTCTAAAATAAAACAAGAGAATGTGAGCTCATACGGATGGAAGGGTCTCCTATAACCAGACTATAAAGGGTCATGGTCCATGTCAAAACAATCAAAAAGTTCTATGGAAAGGGGGGTCGCTATCGAAGGATCCCGTAGGTATTTAAGATTGAATCAATAGGGACATACAAATATTGGTAAATTATGTTATTACTAGGGGTGTATTTTTTAAGTGGGGGGGGGGGGGAATAGGGTTCTTTCCTTTAGGGTGCGGTTTTTTTAAAGTGGTCAAATGTGTTTTGGAAATATGTGCAAACTCAACAAGAAATAAAAACAAAAATACATTTTTCAAAACAAGCTTTAAAATTTCGTATTTGTGCTGTTGACCTTTGAGAAGTTCTTTCGTCTGGAGCCAATCAGGTCATACTTACCAAAAAAATGCCTTTTCATCGGAACTAAATCAACATGTCAAATGACAACTCTATAGGATGAGTGGTTCTGATTCAGCTTGCAAGATTTGACCTAAACCAACAAATAAAAGCTCCACAAGTAAGTAGAATATACAACAATCGCTGCATTCGTATGGCTGTGAGGCTGACGTGGCTGTCAGTCGAAAGTTGTCGCGTCGCAGGGTTGCGCAAAATTTGAATCTATTTCAAAATTATTTACAAAAATTTTTCTTTAATTTTGTAATCAATGGCATCACTGGGACATGGAATTTGTCGTATTTTAATATGAAATTTGATTCATTTAATTTGTCGACGATCTTGTGTAGAAAATATTTACTTATAATAGAAAATAAAACAAATAGTATAAACTGATATAATATAGAGCTATATTGTCTTTTTAATGTATAAATATAGTAATTTTACTTTATATCCCTACCTGAGTTCAACTCGAAATAAGACTTGACATATTGCGTTATAAATTATTTTAATTAGTGAATATTCTGTTGTTAAATTATTTAATATAATACTGTAATGATTATCAAAGAATTATAGACATACTTTTAACATAAATAAATAATTTTATATATCGTTGGCAAACGTATTAGGTAGATTTCATTAGGAAATTACCTATTGATACCTGTGATACCCAGTGGGGTATCATGTCAGGATTTCTAGAAAATTTCGACATATCTTCGCGTTTCACATCCCTTAGACCCCAAAACCCAGAATGTCCCATGTCATTAATTTTACTAAAATTGTGCAAGGTGCGCAAAGAAGTTTTACTTGCAACAGAAAAGAAAAATCCCTTTCGGCACGCCGGAAGGTGGAGGTACATTTCATCGGTTCAAAGTAGGGGATAGGCAAACTCCAATAGTACGAATTTGTATCAAACTGTGCGCGAGCTGCCGCGCGATCCGGTCCCCGCGCGGCAGCTCGCGCACCTCAACCCGCCGTACCCTTGCGCCCCGAAAGTGCGTATACTGAATCCCTCTTTATACTGTACCGAAGGGGTTGCTCATATCAAAAACCGAAGGCAAAAAATAGGCCTACATTTTAAATTGATTTGATACCATGCCTGTTAAGGATGGTTTGATTTTTTGAATGTTGAAACACCAATTTTTCCCACCTATTGGACCGATGGTTGGTGCTATCAAAATGTTTACTTGATAAATTTTAGGCCCTTATCTAAGGAATAATATGAAATTTAAATGAATTCGATGTCTTATACACTAAGAAAGTTATGGCAAATTTCACTTTTTCGGAAAAACCCTCCCATTCCCGCCCTCTTGGTTGATTTTACCCATTGACTGAGAGTTTGTGCCCTTAAATTGTATGTATCAATTTGAAAGTGTTTGGTGTAAAGTTATCGTGTCCCCAAGAAATTGATATAGATAGAAAGATATATAAACTTTTGTTCTGAGGGTGGTTTTAGGTTCTAGGAGATGGCATGGTACCCATTGCAACAGTAACTTTCCCAATATAAAGAAATTTACCTAAAAGTGATTAACATGACTAATCTTTTAGAAGACAACGAGGTCCTGTTTTGGCCATTTGGGTCCGGAGCCCTAATTTTGAAGCAAATTTTGTGTGGGTTTTTATCAAAAGCACAATGCGCGGGCGGACGGGCATGCGATACTAAATAATTTGCGAGCGTTCGTTATTGACGGCCACGGTTGACCACGCAAATAATTATTGGAGTAAAGTAAAATGCATAATATAAGAACTTTGTTTTTAGTTACATCGATCGGATGGTCTGTGATGAAGTTGAAGACATGTCGCGTGGAGTGCATCGCAGGAGGTCAGATGGCTGTGGAGCCTCCGTCCGACGAGGCCATCGTTTTTATCAACAGCCTCAACCGCAGGGCTAGGGTGGAAGGCGTCCGCAGCACCCACAGCGGCTTTTACACGTTCCGCGGTATAAGGTTGACAATTTTATATACCTACTCCGGTTAGCCAGACCTAATCTGACTTACGAGAATACAGAATAAAAACAATATTTTAAACGTTAAAAAAGTATCATTCAAAAACTTTTCTTACCATTCTTAACACAACAAACAATTTTTTTGGGGGCTTTCTGTTAGTATTTTTGTTATAGTAAATATAAATGACCATTAAGTTAGTAAATATTTCACTGTAGTTAATATCATTAGTTGTCTAAACTTGAGCCATTTAGGTAAAATTTAAAAATTAATGAGGTTTAATTGTAAGAACACCATTAAAACAATTAGTAGACTACGAGTATATTGTTAATTTTATTAAAATCAATAGGATATTTATTATTATTTGTATATTATATTAGAAAGGATAGGATTTTCAGTAACGTAATGTTTATCTATTAATGTTTTTAGTGTGTTAAGCTAAAAAAAAAAAGTTTAAGTAGATGGACAATGCGATAATTCTAATTCACACAAATAATTTACAAATACTTAGTACATTTGAAGTGATGAGAATTATAAAAAATTAATGCGATTAGTACTCCATTTGAAAAGAGATTCTATTTAAAAAAAACAGAGAATAAAAAATAAATAAATGAAGCGAATGATTTTGAACAATATTTTTGTTGAAAACTTTAAATTTAGTACACAATCTTAAAGCCCATTTCATTATTAGCCTTATCCACAAATGGTGAAATTGCATTGACAGTAATTTCAACGTTTATAGTATAATGCATAAAATTTATGTTTTTATTGCACACGATAATATATTTAAAGCTATTTATCCATTACATAATGCACGGTAAATTCTACAAATATAGCCGACGTTTATGACTCAGTAGTTAGATATCTTAGAGTAGTAATTAATTATAGATAAATTTAACATACTTAATAATTCCATTTGCAGCATAGTGGAGAATTGAGTGTTGTCTGCGTTTACAAAAAAGTCTCAAATTTTTTACAAACAATGACTTTAAATGCGTGTATTTACAAACAATGACATTACTTAAAACTTTAAAAAAATCATAACCGTCCAAACAGATTTTAATGAGGTCTATGATAACAATAAATATATTTTTGCCAAATCTTAATGAGGATGAAACTATTTGCTGAATTTAAATGAAGTTTTGAGTGAAGGCAGCGAAAAACTAAAGATTTATTCTGTACATGACCTCCTAAGCGCTGAGGCGGGCTTACCACATTAGCCGCCCAAGCTAAAAAAAAAATGACGCCCTTACAGTATATGTAGAACGATATGTGTGTATTTACCATTTAAATTTACTCGCGTCAGGAGTTCAGCTCAGCAAAAGGGTCATAACTCAATCCCAAGTACGGCGAAATCATTTAGCCATCATCCTTCACCGTTATTAATGTAATGTTTAGACGTTTTCGTAACATCATGCCGCAACCAAAAGTTTGCCACCCTAGGCTAGTGGTTAATCCGGCCCTGCCTATGCGATGATGGTAAAACAGTCGAAATCTTCGAGACCTACTGCGGTGCGGTATTTATCTTTGCATAGAATTACGGACTAAGCTTGTCCTTGAATCTTCACGTTCAATTTTCTTAAAACAATCTGCTTCAATGGCGGCCGCCCCTAATACCTGGCCGCCCCGGGCCCGGGGCTGGTCGGCCTGGGTTCCTTCCAGGTACGCGTCTGCGGCGAAGGGCCCGCGTCGCTTCCAGCGTTCGAAGCTCCTTCGCCTCGAGGGGGACCTGTTCGCAACCTTGCCGTGTCAGCCCTGCCCTCAACCCGACCCGTACAACTCTTCCCGTGGGATCATCGGCGACGAGGACTGCCTGTGTCTCAACGTCTATACACCCAAAATGCCCGACGAATCTGAAGGTAATTTCAAATCTAGGTTAAATGATAAAAAATTGACCTAGCGGTCGCAGGTTCGAATCCACAGATTGTAATCGTACCATTTTCATCTCCTCTGACTCGATTTATTTGTCAATTTGATATAAAAACATTATAAAGCGAAAATAAGACGTAACTTAACAAAACTAAAATGGGACCACTTCTGAGAAATTCTCTTTTTTGCAGCCAATCTGGAGGAGTCATGGATGAACATGTTTTAAAAAAGCATACGCAATGAAGGGAACCTCCTCTTTTTTTGAAGTTGGTCAAAAATGAGAAAATGACAAAATATTAGGTACTCTAGTCTGTTGTAAGATATCCTCTGTCTCTTTTTAGCTCGTGTTCTCAACCGGTGAGATCTAAAAAACAGAAAAACAAAAATTTTACATGAATTTTTGATGTGAGGTGTTTTTTTTTGTTTTATTTATTTATTATTTTTTAAATAAGTAACACTGTTTTCTGTGAAATGTTTCACACAGAACAGGATTTTTTCATTACTCTGTTGTTTTTTTTATAAGTGAAACATTTAAACATGAATGTTGAATTTGAAGCCATTGCGTTTATATTTTCGCTTCTTCGGAAGCTCTCTGTCTACTTATATGAACTCGGTCTGCTCACGAGAAAATTGCGATCAGCAGATAATGTAGACCTGCTCAAATTTTGTCCTTGCGACCAGAAAAAAGTTTCTCCAAAAAATGCTTGGTCTCACCCAGCGTTCTTTTAAAACATATAGATACGGCATGTCATACAAATCGTCGTTGTGAAAACGTGACACCGACGATTCCCCTGCCGTTCCGCGCGCCGCATATCTCCTATGCCTTGCATATCTCGCGCATAATACGCAAAGTGGCGTACTTTTTTCGTGGTACGTTTTTCACAGACGAGAGTAGGTAAGCTATTTTGACACCTTTGACTAGACACTGACTGCCACTGCCTCTGTATGTATATATTATAATTGGCATAGTTTGATCCTTTTTGTTTTATAAATAAAAATGTACGAATATAGGTTTGTTGCCGAACGCCATTTATGTTTAGTACCAAACGATAATGTATAAAATTCGAAATAATGGCAGTAGATGTTTTCAAATATTTATATTGTACGACATTTTTGACTGCTACTAAACTTCTTTCAAATTGGTTACTCATTTCTTACAGGTTTGCCGGTTTTATTTTGGATTCATGGAGGTGGTTTTCGAAGAGGTTCAGCCTCGTATTATGGTGTGAGTATAAAGTTTTGATATAAATATTAAAATATTTATAATACTGTTCGACTTTTCAATACGGTATAGAACTGTAAATTAATAAATTTAAACTGCATACAATTTCAGCAATAAAAAAAACGAAAGTATATGCTATCAATCTTTTTGGATATAAAATGGATAGTAAAAGTTATCCGTTATCTGACTTCAATAAAAAGAAACATGTTCACATGTTCATGTCTGATTTCTCGTTTTTCCCACTACCTCGGTACCTAATACCTAAATCTCTTTGGTTTGCAACGCTTACGCGTAGATACAGTATTTGATTACCGAAACATTATTAAAATTTACGTTTCTGTTTATGACCAACCCTTTAAATTGTTTCTTATTGGTCTAGGCTAAATATAACCGCTTTATGTAAATCTACAGGGTAAATATTTGAATGCAAGGGGCGCTATTCTCGTCACCATACAATACCGGCTTGGCACTCTGGGCTTCCTGAGCTCAGGCACAAAAGATTTGCCTGGAAACGCTGGAATTGTTGACATGATCACCGCGTTGCAATGGGTAAGATATCGGTGGAATAAATACAACTATATACATATATACTACACGTCATATATACGAGTATAATAAGCATATTTAAAGTATGAATATTCAGAAATAAAAATACGGATGATCCAAAACGTCTACTGAAACTTGAAATATTAAACGGCCTGAAAATAACATAAAATATATAAAAACTTAACGGCCTCACCGAACGTGTTACAACTTCAGTCCAATAGCCATGACGATATCATAGATATAAATATTGAAAAGGACAGGTATGTACAATAATAATTAGGTTTCTGGTTGAAATTCGAAAGTTTCCATGATCAAGTCCAACATGTGTCCATTATCCACAACCGTTTGGCTTCGGTTGTTTATAAATTGCTGAACTTGGGTTTCGAATTCCTTTTATTTTTTTTTATAATATGCTATGATCGATGCGATCAAAGGCCTCTGAAAAGTCTGTATAAATGGTAACTACTCGATTACGCTAATCCATGAGACTGAAAAGGAAATCAGGGAATTCTCGACAGTCAGACACGATATTTAACACATCTTAATAACGTTATGGATAAATTGAAGGCACAAATTTAACAGAAATATTGCTTTTATATGTCAGAATGACTAGTTATTATTATATTTTGTTATTGAATTTTGAGCATGTTTAAGTATGGCCATTTAGCATTAATATAGTATGTTTTTTCGAGCATTGGATGGCCACTGATGACCTACGAAGAGTTATCGAACGCTTGATCGGGTGCTAACTGTCCGTGGGTCCAGTTGAATCGGTTACATGTTTTGCAGGTGGAGGAATACATCGGGTTCTTCGGCGGAGATCCCGGTCGTATCCTGACCTTCGGCCAGGGCTCAGGTGCCAGCGCTGCCATGCTCCTGGCCGTGTCGTCGACGCGCCCCCGCCCCGCGGGGGTCATCGCCCTCAGCGGCACCGCCCTCTCGCGGTTCGCCCTCGACCCGCAGCCGAACTCTTCTGCCGCCCTCGTCGCTGCGCGCAACAACTGCCCCCTCAACCCCACCAAAGCCATGGTCGACTGTCTCAGAAGATTACCTCTGAACACCATCGTAACGGTAACTTTATTCTTAAATAATATCTCTTCATTCATAAAATAGTACTCAATAATAATTGTGTACTATTTTATGTATCTGTAATTTTATGAATCAGTATTTAATTATTTATCCTAATAAAATGGATTTATACCTTCATTTGTATCATCCGCTTAACTGGTGAAACTTATGTTTTATTTAAACTATACACATTAACATTACAATACGTACATTTATGCATTATAACAGTATTATATATTACTTTGTTTTGTTTTTATTGCATTTGTAAATTATCTTAGTATATTTAAGCTTTCCTATTCAAGTGATTCTGTTCAATTCAAGTGAGAAGTGATTCTAACTGTTTTATACCGATATTAATCAACCATTTAATAATGAACCGTTTATAGTTCTATAGTCTTGATATTTCACGCAACGATCACAAACGCGGACCCCTGAGTTTGTAATTGGAGGTCGTTTCAAATAGTTTGGGAAACGTTTTTCCATTATTTTTTACATAAAAGTCACAAAAGTAGTTTTTAATTTTTATTTTCAGCCTAAACTACATACATTTTAATATTATGTACATTTTCAGTCGGATTCGTTTATTGAAAAAGATTATTTGCAAACTGAAGGTTTTATCGCCGGTCTTTCGGGAGCATTAGGTAAGTCCCTATTATAATTATTTGATACTTTACTATATTTGTTAAAATATTTATTCTAGTATAAATATATTTTTCACAAAAAGACTTGTTTAGAAAAAAAATACGCAATTGCTCTGATAAACCGGTTTAAATGATCCAATAAAATATGTTAGTTGTTAAAAATTTACCGAATTACCGAATTGTTGTTACCGAATTTATAAAGTAATTACATATTTACGATATTATTTAGCTATTTTATAAATATAAAGCGATGAGTAATATTATTGGAATGGAGTGAGCGCAGCGAGCCAACCCTGCGATGACTTCAATGGCGCATTTTTGGTAATTATTAAACAGCAACCTCCTCCTTTTTTTTTGAAGTCGGTTAAAAATCATTTAATTCGGTTATAATTAATTAATATAAATGATAATAATTATTATAATGATTATTATCATTCAATTCAAGGGGAAAATTCAAACTTTTTTTCTGCCAGTTTAAATTTATATTTTCAAGATTTCAAATTACTTCACAAATCCACGAAATCCCGCGTGGACCCATTTTCAAAAATCATTTAAAAAAACGTATAGTGCTGATTATTAGTATTAAGTTGTTCGATTTTTCCCAATGCCAGGATTCGCAATACTAGGTTCGCCGCAGTCGCTTGTCATATCGCAACTGCAGTTGTATTGTTGTAGTGTTGTAGGGAGATGAAAGTTTGATGCATGAAAACAATGAAGCTCTTTTTTCGATATTTATAATTATCTATTAGTTATCTGACATCCCTGAAAACTTATTATTAAACAGTTTATTTAAAATTGTAAAATTATAATTCATGAAATACGGTAATGATACCTATGCGTATTTAGGTACCGCACCCGTGGTCGACGGCCAACGCGACGGAAGGTCCCTCCCAACGGCCATCGAAATGCAGCCCTACGAGGCCATCCAATCCAGTGCCCTACCGCCGATCCCTCTTCTGACTGGCGTCACCAAGAACGAACTGCACCACGCCATCCTCGGTGAGTAGGAAGTATTTCCACTGCCAATGGAAGCAAACGCCCGAGGCAGACATTTTCTCAGTCAGACCTGCACCTTTCTTTCAGCGATCTGTTTGCGAGCTTATGTTATGTTATGTTTGTTAGTGGATGTGGGGGTTTGCCCCCCGTGTACCGCGTCCTTTGCAGAACTATTGTACTTCTAAATCCACTTAAAGTTCGCCCTCTAGTCCCGTACTGTAGATAAAGTTGAGTATCTTTTTAGGTGCGATGGTTCTTATCTCCTCAGGCTTGAGGAGATAGTTGCCTAGAAGCTGGTACCTTTTGTTCATGAGGGGCCCACATTCTCCCAGTAGGTGTAACGGAGTTTCTGGGCTCCCTTGGCAAAGCCTGCGCCTATCGTCAGACGATAGGCTTAATTTGTGCAGGTGTTTGTTCAGCTTGCAGTGGCCAGTTAAGGTTCTGGTTATGATCCTTATTTGGTCTCGGCTTAACTTCAGTAGCTCCGAGAGTCTTTTTTGCGAGAATCCTACTATGAGTTCTTTGGCTTGCTTTTGTCCGGGCAGTTCTTGCCAGTATTTTTGGCTTTGTTTCCAAGCCCAGATTTTCAGCAGTCTGCTGGTGGTGCTTTTAGCTATGCCGCAGGCCGGTTCCGGGCCTATCATAGTCATGCTCGCACCCTTCTTTGCCAGATCGTCTGCTTTCTCATTGCCATCAATGCCTGTTTGCGAGCTTCGTTTTAGATTTCTTTTATGGAATATGGATACTACCGATCCAAAATACCGTAATAAGATTTGGCGTTCCGCAAGGTAGTACACTCGGTTCGATTTTGTTCCTTATATATATCAATGATATGTACAACCTTGAGGGGAAAGGATCTGTTACTTTATTTGCGGATCACACAGTGATGACTTTCACCGAGAAGTCATGGAAAACTGCCTCTGTAGTCGCTAATGATGGACTAAAAACATAAAAAATGGCTCAATGAAAATATTTTGACGCTTAACGTTGTAAAAACTAAATACATTAAATTTAGCATTACAACTAAACTAATAAAGACTCACACATATTTACTCTAATAATCATACACATACGAACATTTGTTTATGTAACCCTTTTGAGCATGTTACTAGTTTTAAGTATTTAGTAACTGTTGATTGTAATCTCAAGAGAATTAGAAAATTTATTTTCACCTTTAAATGCCCGTGTAACATATTGGATCGCACTACATTAAGAACGGTATACTTCGCGCCGTGTCAATAATTACTTTGCTATGGAATAATTGGTTGGGGAAGCTGCCTAAAAACACACCTTAAGCCCTAGAAATAGCACAGAAAGCAGTACTTCGAACTATCCTAAATAAGCAGTATCGCTCATCTTCTGACGATCTTTATACGGAGCTTAAGGTGCTTGATCCAAAACATATTTCCCTCAAGAACCTGATCCTTCATACACAGAAAAGTAAGGAGACACAGCAGATAGAACTCCACCAATTAAACACGCGAGCAGTAAGCAATAAAGATCTAACATTCCTAAAATGAGAACTAACTTTGGACGGAGAAGTCACTCCTATCTAGATCCCAAAGCATACAATTTAATAAAAGAGGAATGGTGATCGATTGTAAATAAAAAGGTATTAGGGAAATTGCTTAATATTTGGCTTATTGAAAATGATCGATTTTTTTTGCAAATAATATAACCATTAGTATCATTATTATATATATTTAGTATAAACGTAATCCTATATTTAATTTATATTTGTGTATAATAACTATGTTTTTATATCGATATTAGTTTTATTTTTGTTTAATGAAAATATTAAATGTATAGGTAATTATTGTTTATTGATATGCTGTATTTATTTTACATTATATTTATATAGCTTTAACATTTATTATACGAAAGTGGCATGTTAAGCAAACAAACCCAAACTGCTTCCCTTAGTACAGATTCGTCTAGTTAGGGAGACAGGAAACAACTGTCCAATGTAACAGCCACTTGTCCTTTTTAATTAAGCTACTTAATAATACTTATATTATGTTCCATAGTTGTATTGCACTAATTAAGAGTTGTCATAGTATATTTTCAAGAATAAAAAATAAATAAAAGAAATGTGCTTTTTTCTCGGGTAAATTCTACAAATTCTGTAGAAAGTGCTCGTTTAATATATAAATATATAGGATGATATTTTTTTAAATCATCAAATAGATAAATGATAAATTTATCTATGATAATATGATAATATAATATTTAATTTTATTAGACGATTTTCAGTTATTAAAATACTTTCATCAAAATTATATAACCTATATTATACAATTATATGTGCACAACACCTCGGTGAAGACCTTCACTTCGGTTACTTGTGAGAGTCAAAATATATATTTACCTTTCAGTTTAAGGAAATAGTAATGACACCGTTTTTTAAACCTTTAAGATACATGTTTCAATGACCTACATACTACTAAGTGCTAATGTCATTGGTTTTATTATTTTATGTTGCAGGTATTTTCAACGACGAATTGAGGACTAAATTGTCGGATCCTATCTATTTGAAAACTCGCTTCCTAGACGACTTGAAAACTCTTCTTCCAAAATTGGATTTTCTTAAAATGGAATCTTTACGGATGCCAATTATCAATTTAACGGCGAATATTATCGATGACAAGATCGTTGGCATTCCTTTGAACTTCCAAAATTATTTCGAAGGACTATTCTCAGTCGAAGAGGCCCTCAACAAAATTATTGATGCTGCGGGTACCTATATAATCAATTTACGTTTTCTAATATATGCATTTTTGATGCAAAGGTATAATATACCTACATATTTTATATGTATAGGACAATCCCATCTTTATCTGATTATAAAAAAAATAAACTTTTTTGACGATTAATTTAATACACGTGATCGATCTCATTTGCAATTCCTAAACATTGCGTAAAATTGTTTTAGGAATAGCCAATGAACAAATATTAATTACGATTCATTTAGACTCTATTTTATGGCTGGCATTTGGTAGCCATTATATATTTAATTATAAAAAATATAGTTATATATACCTTAATCTAATGTCTTCAACTTAGTAAAGGCAGATTTTTAAAATTCAGTTGTATTTCAAAGAGATTTAATAAATGGTAAACTGCTAATATATAGTTCTTTTATAGTTGAATTGCTCTCTTATAAAATATATTAGAGCCTTAGGACAAATAGTAATTGAAAGGCAATGAAGGGTTTAAAACATAGAAAAGTTTGTTTTTTTAATTTCTATAATATGAAGCTGTAATTAAATGAAAACCAAACATTGCTTACTGACCGCGCAGAGAGTAAAACCTGACACCCTAAAAAAATAAATCACCGAATATCAAAATGATAATTTTTCTTAAATTTTAGGTGACGTGATATTCAATCTTCCCGCCTTCCTTTCGGCCGAGCTTTGGAGTGTCAGAGGGGCTGCCTTCATGTACAGCTTCGACCACGTGGGAAAGAAGACCAAAGGAAGCCACTTTCTGCCGGGACACTTCCTCGCGGGTAGAGCCGACGGTGAACGCGACGCATCGGCTCACGGCGACGAGCTCGCATACATCTTCGAGCCCCTCGATCTCGACGGCAACTCCATCGAGGAGGCCGACAGCCGCCCGCCCACCGATCAGCAGAGTGCACTCGACGACAAAGTCACGTTTTTCTTCACTGACCTAATATCGCAATTCGCAAATAAGGGAGCGATGACTCTTGAAAGTGGAGAATTTCCACCGTTCAAGGGCACGCAAGAACCTTTTTTACGTATTTCGACGACTCCTAAGGTGGAAAACAATTTTAGGTACCTAAAAACAGTAAGAAAATTGATGATTGATATTTGTGAATTTTGATACTTTATGTAATATATGTTTATAAAAAAATTAAGAATCTTTTACTCCTTACTAGGGTAAACTTCATGCGCCGAAACGTCTAGCATCCACTATGTAGGCGCCCTCTATTTATTTTTTGACTTTCTGTTATAATTGTCGCGTATATATTGATTTATTTCTAAGAAAGACATTTTGTTATTTAATTTAAAATGCAATATAATGCAATGCATCGAAAATATTATGCTTAAAATACGTATGTATTGGAAATAATTAAGAATATAAGAAGGCAGGCACAAAATGTAGCAGTGCTAATCGCTCCCTGTGCATTTATAATATATATTTGTAACTGAGATTTTTTTTTGTCAAATTAATTATGTACAATAAATAAAATAAATAAATAAATATGAAATAGGTTTTCCTAAATATATGTATATAGATTTATAATAACTACAGAATATAAATATGTTTTATTATTAATTATATTTTACCTTAACATAAAAAGAAAAATTAAGCAACATTTAGGTACCTAAATACTAGCTACATAAAATATGCTAGGTACTATATTGGGTTTATGTAAATTTTACTGTATAATTTATATATCTCAGTTTACAATTTATATATATATATATATATCCGACAACGAATCGACTTCTTTTTTGATTGTTTTATTTATTTTTTTATATTCTTTGTTTATTTGACAATTAATTGGACTTTCATATACTCGTATGTTAATTTTTTAAAAAATATGAACCATACGAAAAAAGTTATAATATATTATGCGGTACTATTTTATTTAATTTTAGACACCTAATTTAACTCACTAAATTAACTTATTTAAAATTAACCCCTAATTTTGAAGTACAAAACATTTTATTTAATATATATAACATATGATGTGATGTGATTGGTGCACACAACACCAATAGAAATTAAGTATCTAATGCATTTGCACTTTGATAAAACAAGTAAATTAATAAATATAAAAACGTTGATAAAAAAGATATTTATATTAAAAGTATTGTCTACACTTTACAGGTACTGTGAAATAGGTTTATGGGCAAACATTGCAGGACGTCTGACTTCCTCGGCCTGCTCGCTCCTCGGCGTTGTCCACGAGGGAGTGGGCGACGTGGCCAAGTCGGTGCTCGGGACCGTCGTCAGGGTCGACCCAACCAACCCAGCAGCAAGCAGGCTCGTGCCACCCAGACAGGTTCTACCAGCAGATGCACCAACAGCGCCATCGGTGCCAACATTGCAACTCGCTCAGAACAGCCCGAAGATTTTTAATATTCTGCCTCAGTTATAATATATAACTACATATAAGCAGTTAAGTAAGTAGGTATATTTAAAAAAATGGCCTAAAAAAGTATAAATTATATCTTTTACCTATTTTTACTCCCCTCATAACTCGAAAAAAAACTCTTAGGGTTAGACTACTCTTCCTGTAATTAGGTATGTATAAATTTCTCCGGAAAACTGATGTCTAAAAATTTTCTTAAATTTGTATCTTTATAAAATAATCTATGCTTCTGTAGTTTTCTTTTCTTGATTCTTGTATTCAGACAATAAAATATATACGTCTAAACTTTTCATAAAATGTATGGAAAAATACAGACTTTTGAGGATCTTAACTTTTAGACAAAATAAAAATTTTACTTAATAATTCCATAGAAGCCTAAATATTTAGGAGATAAAACGATACCTAGTATTATTTTTCTTCTAGATTTACAAATAAGAGTTACAATACTACAGCGCTTGTATGGAGAAATGACCGATTAGGTAGGCAATGCAAATGACGCGGCAGTTTGACAGCAAAGAGCTGTCAAACCTTAAGAGGGTCAATCCTTAGTGTTGCTTTATAAGCTGGCCGAGTCGGTATAAATTTCTTTAAATATAATATAATTCTAAATAATTCACTATAATTCTATATATTATACATATAGTAATGCTCATAGGTGTTAGAAATGATACTCGTGTATGTATTCAGACACACCACATTTATTTCATACATTCAAAGATACATTTACCACATCGTCACGCCGTTCGCGCCATGTTTTGCATTGGTACACTGGAGCGCTGGACACCAACACCTTCACGCAATCCAGAATACCCCAACATAGGTACGATCCATTAATTAGTTATGAGCAAATACTTCGGTGTTAATAAAAACAATCACATCACACCATAAAACTAGGTTAAGGATTACCGATAAGAGTCGATAATTTAAGTGCGACGTTTTAACTGATTATTATAGTCAATGCTAGTTGATTATAAATGGAAAACAATATTTTCCCTTATGATATCGCCAATGGAAATCGTCGAATTGAAATACGATCAGTTCAATATTTAACATGAGTCCTATCTAGATAAGATTTAAATAATTATTTATTGATATATTTCAGCGCCACTATTAACCTGATTCCATTCTACGCATACGGACTCATTGTATAGGGTGTTTTTTTTAGAGGCGTGGTTTTCAATCTGGCACTACTTTTTTCGTAGTTGGTGTTTTTGACAGCTGTCACTTGATTTATGCTCAGTTTGGTTTGCCATTTCATAATGAATAGACTTACTAATGAACAACGTGGCGTGGCCTCCAAGATCGTGCGATTTAACACCGCTGGACTATTTTTTGTGGGGTTATGTGAAGTCGCTTGTCTACGCAGATAAGCCGGACACGATTAACGCCTTGGAAGAGAATATTCGGCGCGTTATTGCTGACATAACTTGCTGCAAAAAGTGGTTGAAAATTGGGCCTCTCGGCTGGAATTTGTTCGAGTCAGCCGCGGCGGCCACTTACCCGAAATCATTTTTAAAACATAATGGCAAACCCTTATCTTTATAATAAAACTAAATTCTTAGCCATAACATCAAATTATATGCGTTTTATCTCTTCTTGAAAACCACGCCTCTAAAATCATCACCCTATACAATAAAACTGCTCGCTTTTCCCTACGTTTGTATACAGCGATCTTTTAAAACATGTAGATGAGGCGACTTAGGGTGCAAAACGCGCCACGCCCAGTTACGCCACTTGGCGTGTCACACGTCTCGCTTGCTCGCCATCCGAGCGAGCGAGACATGCATGACGGAAAGTTGCGGTGCGCGGAACGGCGGCGGGGGAATCGTCGGTGTCGGGTTTTCACAAGAACGATTTGTATGACATGCCGTAGACAGTGACTGGAAAAAAAGAATATAATATATCATATCAATAATACATGTACTTTTACTTAAAAAATAATATCGTATGATATGTACGCAAAACGAAATGCATCGTTATCCACCTTATAAGATAAGCGAAGAGATTTGCACGGATCAGCATGAGTTCCGCGTAGGTTGCTCTGCAACTTCAAACTGTAGCCCGCAATCTTGATGCAAATATTCGAACAGATGCGATTTATTTTGATATTTCGAAGGCCTTCGATAAAATAGATTACGACATAATACTGAAAAAGCTATTTGACTTTGGTTTTTCAATCGACATTTTAAACTTGATATTTTCGAAATAAAAGTCAATCTTGCGGAGACTCAGTTTCTACTACTTTTTTCTCCAAAACTATAATCGACTTCAATTAAAAAAAATATACTATCTAAAAAGTAAGCACATGAAATGAGATGACATCGATTTAACATATTAATTGGATAACTTACTGTTTACTATACGTAACTTTACGAAGCTAATACAAGACTAGCCATGAGAAATTCCCTAGCATAAGCAAAATAAAAACAAATATTAGCTATCAAATTGAGGAGAACCTAGTCTCTTTTCCTAGTCCTTGACCTAGTCTGTTAAAAATGCAATGTTTTCATAGGTGTGCGAGTACCTAACTATGCTAAAGAATAAGGAATTCTCTCTGCGATGTCAGTGAGCAATTGTTGGTTTTTATTTATCTTTATAATATAGAACTAAAACAAACTAACTCTTCTACGTTTTAGATCCTTCATTTGCCTTTCAATTACTATTTTTCCTAAGAGAGAGCAATTCGAGTAAAAAAGAACTATTAGCTGATTATCATTTATTAAATTTCTTAGAAATAGAATTGAGTTTTAAAAATCTGCCTTTTCTATGCTAAAGGCATAAGATAGAGGTATCAAAATATATATTTGTTTTTCATTAAATATCCAAAGGTTACCAAATGCTAGCCATAGAAAAAAGGGTTTAAATGAATCTAAATTAATATTTATCCTTTGACTTCGTCTTAAATGTTTGATTAGTCGTATCAGTTTTTGATCGATTCAGGGTTTTGCTATGCAGCTAAATGCAACACTTTAATTTGTTCATAGCAGTAAAACAACAGCTAGATGGATTGAAAGTTGAAACACCCGTGTCCTGAATACAATTTCATTTATATTTATTAGATAGTCAATGACTATCGAGAGAGTTCTCTTTTCAGTAATACACTTAGAAAATGGTATAATATTTTGACGTTGGCATGTATGAGTATTGACTTAGCCCGCGATGCTGAAACAGCCGTCTGAACTTCAATTAGTGATATTGCTTGTCAAGGAAAATGGAATCAATCACCCCACTTCTAAACTATCAGATATCAATCATTTTTATATTTTTCTTATTTATTTATATTGGATAGCGGCTAATTAAACTTATAAGTGTAAATAATATAAACCTCGGTGATAGCATTCTCATCTGCTCTTCCTTGATCACTCGTATACTTATATAACTATTATTATGTAAATATTTACTTATCATTTTAGAGTGTCTCGTATGAGTAGTGATAAATGCCAAAAGACAGCATCGCGAAGATAGCGCAGAGCTATTTTTTCCTAACAGAGTTATAATATTATCATAGCGTTTTTATTAGAAATAATGTTAGTTGACATATAAATAAAAGTGAAAGAGATAGAAATATGTATAGCCCATCGTTGTCTTGACGCAGACGTTTTATTATAATTGTATTAGTTATATTCTTTCCGATGTTTCTCATCTTTCTGTAGTATATCTGCATTAATTGGTTTTGCACTTTTGTCCGTATTTTTTTGACCACTTTCATTTTCTGATGATTTGTATTAAGTTTATATTAAAAAAATGTACTTTGTAATTACTAAAATGTTCAAAAACATTTCAGAGAAAGCGTTCCTATGCGTTTATTCTTTTATACCTGCCACATACTACTACTACACTCATACTACTGACATCCCTATGCCAGAAAGTACGTAAAAAGTAGTTCTCGTAATTTCTCGTAATTATAGCAGTATCTAATATGAAATTTGGAAAAATAATACCGATAAGATAATTAAAAAACCTCGACCTAAAAACAGTTTGAAACACGTGGTTTCTGCGGAAAACAGTAAGATACTTACTTATGATAGATATGTTGAAAAAAATAGATTATTTTAAATAGATTAGTTTTTCATCATATGTAAGGGTTTCAATCATAATATGTAGGTTATTAGATCATGACGTCATGTTTTCAAACATTTACATCACATTAGCTGTACTCGTATGAACCCGAATTAGTTTCTTTTTCTGTTGGTCCAACCTGGTACATTCCAAATTCAAAAACAGGTTGAACTTAAAATCAGCAGTATCCTTTTAAGGGGCGATTACGGACATAAAATTGAACAACTTTTGTTCAACATCTTTGCGAATGAAGAAAAAAAAAACTGGTCTAAAATAACGAATTAAAGAGTCCTAAAAATATTGTATAGTATGGTCACTTAACAGAATACCAGAATGCGCGATGTCATAACGTCGCGACCCAGTAACCGTACCTACAAATGTATTGACGAAAGCGAATGACGAGTTCATTTTCCACGGTCAAATATGGTAAGGAAGGAACACAGCAATGCGTACACCAAACGGTCAATAGAGTATATAAGGGATTTTTTTGTTAGCTATATGAAAAAAAATGTCGAACAAAAGTTATTCAGATTTCTAGCTAGAATCACGCAATTAAAGGATTCTGCTGACTTTAATTTCACCCTGTATAAGATTCTTTTCTTTTTGAGAGACTTCAAAAAAAGAAAGAAGTTCTCAATTCGATATGTTCTATGTTTGTTTCAGACAAATAATATGATTTTGCTTCTTGATTTTTGTATAAATAAACGATTTTGGCCAGTATCAAATAATATTTATAAATAAATATATAAACGAATATGCTTATCTAATGTTTCTAGTTAATGCATAGTAAGAATAACTATGCACTATTCATACTATTTTTAAAGGAAGTATTCTTTCATTTCGGGTTTCGTTGAATGTCGCCATATTCCACAAGTAATGATATCGTAAGCGACAATTGGCGCTCTTGAAATGTAAGCCTTAGTCGAGGCGCGCTAGGGTTCTTTTTAGCTTCAATAAAGTGGCTTATTTTTGGTCGTTTCAGAACTTTGAAGATAAATATTACACATGGATATTATACTTAAACAATTTAATATAATTTTCTGAAAGATTGGGAAAAACACACATAAATTGCCCCTGAGAAAATCAGTATTCATCCCAGCGCCATACGACATCTCATTGTCTCACGGCCCTAATACATAATTGCAAGCGTTTTGGCACCGAACTTTTATAATAGAAATCCTCCTGGGAAAAGCACTGACTAATTTACGCCCAGGGACTACTAGGATTTGCTGAGGATGCTAATTTGCCTACTGTCACCTAGTCAAAGCCAGACCATTGATCAGCCTTGGGAGTTGGGGTGAATTGAGTTATGTGAACTTATAAGGTTGTTACGGTGGACGACTGGTGCCCTCCCATAAGGAAATTGTTATTACACCACTATAAGAAATCATTCTAAAACAAGACCTCGGTATGAACGCAGGGTATACAGTTCGGAGTATGAAGGTGATTAGATAAAACTGGAATGGACAGGCTATGGTTTCGGAAAACCCCGATCAAATGAAATCCGACTGACCATTCCACAAACCGAGATAAATAATAATAATGTATTCTCTTATCTGAAACGGGACAACTGATATGTATGAGTGTAGCTATATAAGGATCGCGTCGCGCTCTCAGGCCACATTCTCGCATCGGCCCGAGCCAGAGAGGGACGCAGCGCGTTTGCTTTCATTTCGTTTGTCGAGGTCAATAGTATCGGTTGAGAATGCATCGATTAGCAATGATAGCGTTCGTTCTGCTGGCGACGGCCGCCATGATGGCGGAGTCATCCTTCCTGCGTCCTCGAGAGGTTCAGGTCGAGGGTCAGTCTCCGGCAGCCGCTGCACACCAGCAACTCTTCGATATCGACTACAAACAAAAAGAAGGCTGCGCCAAAATAGGAGAATTCGTGAGTAGCGCTCTCAGAATTTAATAAAAAAAAGCGGTCGCGAGTCGGACGAGCATTTGGAAGGGTATAATGGTGTAGTCCTAGCGATCTGCAATAATTAAAACTCGCCCAGATAACCAGTTTTTTTTTTGTTCTTAAACAAGAGGTTACTATTATTTAGCAACACAAAACGTTTAGATTGATTTTTGTCAGTCAGAATTTCTATCAACTTCCAGTATCGGGAATGTACTGCCATAATAATTAATATTTCCATAAGGCTTATAATGTTAATAATAATAATATAATAATATAACGAATACAATCACAAAAACATAAAATATTTAGATACATTGTGACAATAAACAAAAAATTAGGCACATTAGATTAATTGCACGCAAAATTTTGGAATTATCAGGTTATGCAATATATGAAGAACATTTATAAAGATAGGTTGAAGTGAATGAGGAAGGTATATTGTAGGAAGGAAATTGTAGGGGAGGGGTGGCTTTTATCTTAACAGATTAATGGAAAATTATTAATTTTAATGAAACATGAAGTGTGTATAAACTACAATTGCTTTGATAATCTCCATTTTTGATTGGTGTCTACTGCAGCAAGAAGTTTATTTACATGCATCTTAAAGATATGAAATTTTGTTGCATAAGTATGTAGATATATGTATAATCCTGGTGTGACTGTGAGTATTGGATATTAGAATTTTTGGGTTATTCTCACGTGAAATATTGGTCAATTATTATTTATTTAGCGTATGGCTTGTATTGTCGGGGAGGCATTATTAATCGCAGTTCCGACTGCCCTATGGTTGTTTTCACGATGCGAGGCCATTCACTCCAGGCAAACAATATCTCGTATGTCTGTAACTGGATGAGTGTTTTTTATTGTATATCTTGCTACTTAACTCAGTCGACAGTGTTAAGAAATGCGTTGTTGAATTACCCGGCCTGATTTGAACCGCTGCCGATTCCAAAGTAGGACCTCTGAATTTAAAAGCAGGCGCTTCTGAAGGGGCGGAGTTCTTTTGACGTGACGAGGAAAGAGGGCCTCCTCCCCCCGAGGCTCTGCCCGCTTCGGCGGTCTAAATTATTTTTTTCTCCATTGACCTGTCTTTCTGGTTTCAGTGCGTTCTTCACGAAGACTGTTGCACCAGATCGTGCTTGGGATACTGGAAGAAATGTGTCTCGGGAAGCGGTTGACCAAAACGATCCTGGCCGGAACGCATGCAAACATACTCACCAACGCTGGAATTTATTTAAGGATTATTTCAATTCCATAAGACTTTTAATTTTTAAGTTTATTTTATTTACAAACATAATAGGTATGTATTTAAATGTGCCAATCTGTGAATAAAATACCTACATATATACAATACCTACATCCTGTTATTTATTGAGATGAATTTTTCGATTTTCTAATTGGATGAATAGGATGCTTCATGTGAGAGAGATCAGGGGGATTCCTTTCGAAATCGCTTATTTCTCTCATGCCGGCCGCTGCGATGGACCATAATTCCGGGTACAGCGCTTTGAAGGTATTATACCAAGTTGTTACCTGAAAATTAGAGGTGTGCCCAATGATTCAACTATAAAAAGAATACAATTAAAACATGCTTTGACAAAGCATTTTTTATATATTTATATAAAATTGACATGCCATTGTTTATAAGGGTTTTGGGTTCTAGGGCATGTGAAACGTGAAGATATGTGGAAATTTTCCAGAAGTCATGACATGGTACCCATTGCAATAGGTTTCTAATCTATTAATCGAATGGTATTGATGGATATTAATGGGGTACCGACCGCCTGATATCGTGAGAAGTCAAGGTCGACGGCTTCCAGACACAAAGTGGCCGCGACCAGGGGCAGGTCGGCTATTGTCAGCTCGTCGCCGCAGCTAAAACGTCCCCTCGATCTTCTCAAGTAAAGATCGAGCACATTCAGCGCTATGTGGACTTTCTTCAGGGAGAGAGGCGTTCTTTCGTAATCGAAAAATATTGGAGCCATCTGAAATTAAACCATCATTTTTATAATTATTTGAAACATTGCTGAAGCGCGTGTCTTGAGGTCGAATAAATTACCGGTAGATAAATTTATTGAGGATGCTGTAAGGATATTTATTATTATTGGTTATTATTATTTATGACATTATAATAATTAAATAAAGTGCTTTGACAAAATACAGTCGTGGCTGCCTGAAACACGTCGGGCAGTGTAGTTTTACATTACAAAGCTGTGTCTATCTAACTAGGCTAGGGTTGCCATAAATGGTTTGGCTCCGACCGGGACTGATATCAAATAGGAGGAAATATAAGGTAGTTATAGGAGGAGGAAGGGGGGGGGGGGGGGTAACGACCTCCCCCCCCCCCCCCATAGCGCCGCAATCTGGTTTGTGAAAAAAGAAAATCTTTCAATGGTTCCCACATTTTCAGAATACGTTCAATGGCCGGCAACAACGACGGTTAACCACCTAGTTTTTGAGTGAGATCGTAAATTACCATGAATTACATCAGCTCCTCCCTCACAAAGGTATTTCAGTCCTTCATTCCGTACTGTAAATAAGGAAAAATATTTGTAAAATGTCAGTACATCCCTCGACCCCACATTTTTATTGCCAGCCAACGTGATCTAACGTCGCATCGTCGCACGAATTTGTCGCATAATTTTAGCAATAATATAAACCCATGATTACCCGTTTACCGGGACACATGGTGGGTCAAACGGGACAACCGGGACCGAGGCTCTAAACCGGTGACGTGTCCCGGTGTACCGGGACGTATGGCAACCCTAAACTAGGCGCTAAACTGATAAACGCCTTACGAGTGAAAGATTGACGAGTTTTCTGTTGCCTAGTACCCGGAACTTTCGTGGCAGGAATGTAGAGTTCCTAAATAATAGTTAAATAAAATTTTATTTTAAGGCACGCATGTTATATAAATGAATATGAATGATTAGAAAGATAAAAAGGAAGATAAATTTATCTCAAATAAATAGTTCTAAAAGTTATATATATTTGAGAAAAGAAAACTTATGATGGCTTACAATGAAAATGACATAAAGAGAAAGTTAGGGAGAGAGAGAGAGAGAGAGAAGATAAGTACGTAAATAATCGTTTATTGAATATACTAGTAAATACAACGATTAAAACAACTCATCGCTAATATGACAAACGACAAAGGACGGCAAAAGTAGCGTCATAAACATAAATATATGCTAAAAGGAGGAATTTTTGGGGGTAAAAATATTATTTCTTTACATCGAGCTAAATATTAAACTAAATACATTTTGGAAATTTAAATTATGCGAATCGTTTATTCGACGTTTACGAATATTTTGCGTTACCAATATTTTGGGAGCAAAAACAAGATTATTACTGCTTCTACTAAGAGCGCGATTCAAGATGATTTTAAAAAATATGAGAATATAGCATTTAACCTTTTTATTGTAAATTTAAGTTTGTTGCTTATTGTGAGGAATGGAAATTGAATTTAAAAATTTAAAACCTTTTTATTACAAGATTTTGCTGCAAGTTTGCAATGTTTGTATGTCGGTTTAAGTCAAATCTTACCAGCTGAATTAGGACCATTTCTTCTTATTGTACAGATTTGAAATTTGATATGTGGGTTCAGTTCCGATAACAATGCATTTTTATGGTAAGCATGACCTGCTATAATTCTACACCCAGGAATGGCTCCAGACGAAGAAACTCCTCAACGGTCAACAGCACAGACGCGAAATTTTGTATACGCATTGAAATACTTGCAATAAAAGCTTGTTTTTAAAAATGTTTTTACATTTATATTTATAAATATAAAATGAAGAGAGAACTTGAAACTTTTCTGCTTTGGCAGCAGTTTGTTAACATTGGACCGAATATAAACCTCAATTCAAATACTTTAAATGTATGGCAGCATAATTTTATTTCTTAAGTTATTACTAGTTTCATAACAAAATAAAATAAAAAATATCTTACTGTATATTCGCTTATGTAACGGTAATAAGTACTCAAATTGAAGCACAGCCTCTGATGGACCAGAGCCCTGAAAAACGGTGGATTTATATTACTATAATTGTCTATTTGTAACATATTATTCATCGCATGGTGTACCTATTTAAAAAAAATCAATAAAATGTTCCGAAATAAAATATATGTATTTATATTAATTGTATATTAGATATATTAATAAATAATAAATAAAATAAACAGGCACAGGCACGAAATAGGCACAATTATAGAGTCGAATGGCGGCGAGGCGCTCGCTCGGCCGATGTAATTTAATTTATTACGCGCGGGTAATAAATATGCGCTAACTCCTAAAGTATTTTTTAAAAGGATAGTATAGTAAAACAGGACAAATTTGATTTACACTGATTGCTTAGGATATCAAATTTACTTTGATAAGGAATAATACTGTGTCGTTCAAAAAGTCTTCATAAGTGAACTACTATTTTTAATCGCGAAAAAAGGCGGCAGTTTTCTGTGAATTTCATAATTTTTGACCGTCGAAATATGTGCGGGGTCACGAAGACCCAACATGATTCCATGATACCATGATATAAAGGTTCCGTTTTTCATTTCTAGGTATAAAACCCTAAAAACAACAAACAGCTTACCTAACTTTAGCACTTTTCGGGTAAAGGTTTGAGTCCGGCCGATAATGGTCGCAGAGATATTGTAGAATGGCGTTACTTTCACTCAGAAAGAATCCTTCGTCGTCGAGGACGGGAATCTCCTTCTGAGGATTCTTCTGAAATTAAAATAATGTAATTTTTTTTAGAACATATTGCTTTTTGTTGAAAGGTGTCCAAGATATTATGATATTTTTTAACCGATGGTGTTAATTCTGTCGGAGTGTGAAGTCTCATGCCGCGTGGTCGATAATGTAACCTTGACACTGTTACCGGCGTGCGGTGACAGCTGGCGCTAACAAAAAATGCGTTATTACAAGATCCGTTTAGTATTATACCGATTACGTTATAATACTAAACCGAGAAAAACAATTCCGAATAAATCGCGGTTTCCACGAAACCACGATGATTTTTATATACAATCTTTATAAAAAACACTAGAAATCGCCGGACCAATTAGCTGTTTTTTTACCAGGAATGGTCTTGGGAAACGGTAGGTATTTATTTATTTATTGTTTATTTGGAAAACTAACAGTACAATACGACAAAAATGGTACATACAAGCGTGTAAAATAACGTAGCGTGTATATAATAGTAAATGTGTAGAACCTAGAAAATTTGAAGAACTATGCTATAACTCAAAGAAAACATTAAAATATATCAGTAAATAAAATGCTACATTTAATAATATTCATTGTATATTAGATATTTTAATAAATAAATAAATAATATATTGAAATGAAAACCTCTGTATGTATGAGCAAAAACATGACGACCAGCGGTTTAGTTGTTGTCGTTACCATAAGATTTTAAGTAACTATTTATTTACCATAGGTTTTCTAGTTACCTTAAGATTTTAGTACCTATAATTTACCACAGGGTTTGTATACTGTAAGATTCTTATTTATACATTTTTATTATGTAGGTACCTACCAACATCCTTGTTAGGTACATATGATTTCCCTAATGTTTGATTTTTTTTATGACAAATCAAACACTTTTTTATATTAGTACTGATATGTGAGAAATAAAATGTGCTTGCGTCGATTCCTAAAGTCTATATCACATTATCCTTGAAAAATACATTAAGCAATTTTACCTCACCAAAATCTTCCGTCATATGCTCACCAGCGCCGAAGTCCACGTTGATCAGCTCGTAAGGAATCTCCAAGTGCTTCAAGGCCATTCTGACCGCCAGCGACGGAGGACCGTCTGAAACGCTATATAGCTTCAGAGGCATGTTGGTGTAGTTAGGTATATTTTTTTTAGTTTTAGATTTAAATAAGCTTTGCCTAAAATAAATTTAAATCACTGACACAAACTAAAATCGGTATATCCTTCACTGCAGTACGGCCAGAGCGCACGAGAGAATGAGTGCCGCAGACTTCGCATGCTTTCACTTTCGAAGGTCGAGTATTGTGGGGAGCTTTGAGGTCGGTCGCGCCCAACGCAACCGGCTCGTTGGGAACGCTGAAGGCGGCAGAGAGAAGATGCTTTGGTCCAAATGAAACCCTATCTATACTCGTAGCTGTCGCTCACCTTACTGTCAATGGTTTTTCGCTCGAAACTACCAAACTTCAGTTATGAATGTCCGTGGCCTTGCCTTGACCTAAAGTTACGTTGTCACATTTGAAAGAAGTGCAAAAAAAAATGCAAACACAATAATTGTCGAAGTTTCAAATGTTTCTTTGCATGATTTTCACTTTTTGGTCTCCTTTTATTTAACTTTCTTGTTCACTTTATTATATCCATAGTAGATGATCCATTTTTAATTTCTTGTTTTTTATAAACAAAAATAATTTACAAATTTCTAGTTCGAATACAATCAAATATTGCAAATTGTGTGAGCTTACTTACAATATATCAAAGTAACATAATCCAATCTTATTTCCCTATACAATTACAACACAAACTGAGAAAGATAACACAAACCCAAGAAAAATAATAAATAAGAAAAATATGTATTTTTAGAGAAAGGTACTAAAAAAGTCACAGATTCTTTATCAAATTAAGAACACAGCTGGCATATTTTGATATTTATTTATTCTACGTTTCAAAAGCCTTTGTTTGGGGTGAGAGAGCAAAAGTATATAGTTTTGAAAAAGAAAATAATTGAACCCAACATTACTCTTCCTAATAAGTGATTTCATTTTAGCTGGATGATCATGCCGTCCGATGTGTCCGGCTTGAAAAACCGAGAGTTAATAATAATAAACCGAGAGCTAGTTACAAATCGAGAGCTAATTACAAATCGAGCAGGTTTATTAGCTACAGCCTATTGTAAAATTGGAAGCCGACCTACAAACGGCCTCATATCTAAGTGGTCCACGCGCTGAGACATAATAATTCTCAGGGACTACCGAGTCGGCCAAATCGCCCAAGACACGTCTTCTCATCCTTCTTTGGACTGCCGCTAGTTTGGTTTCAAGGCACTAGATAAAGGGGTAATAAAGGATCCATATTATCAAAGATTTAAATGCCTTAAACCTCGCACCTTTCAAGTTTCTCACTTTAAGATCTAAGTTGCGTTGTAAATCAAGTTCCCTATGTAGATATCCGAATGCAGTTTGGACTTTGGACGACAGATTATCCCAAGATATTTGGCGGATATTTATACTACTATAAACCATCTAACTTATACACAAAGTCAACGTGAGAAGAACCGAGCATCATTAAAGAGAACCTAACAGAATTTTACCGAATTCCATTGTGGTCACACTAGTTGACGATTTGCATAAAAAAAACGTAACAAATGGAAATGGGTTTATTTGGCTCTTTAAATAGATATATAGAGAGCACCACAATAGAGCAATAATAATAACATAAAAGATAATAACCTTAAGTTTAGTGATATTATGTTAGCTGTTCATTTAAAACAAAAATCAACATATAAATCAGTTTGTTTAGAATCTAAGTCGTCATTTATTATTTAAATGATCGTATCAACCGCATAAGGTGCACCATTAACGTGTTTCGAATCTTTTTCATTTTCATAAATATTCGGAAAACATATTAAAAACATGCACATACATGGTAAGGAAATATCACAAAAAATAATGATAGTATCATTTATTTAAAAAAACTATAGAAACAATAAATTGTATGTACTTAAAATATCGACTTAAATAAAAGCTAGCTATAAACGTATCATTTTATAAACGGTGGAAGATAAGTAGGAGCTGGTGTTGATATAGATGAGTATTTGTAACCATCTGAAGAAGTTGAAGATTGTTGGCCATAAGAAGAAGACGTGGGCTGCAACGGAAAATCAGAGCCCGGGATTGTAGGTGGAGAACTTGTCGATGACGGAGAGCGTGCAGTGGGGAAGGGGGGCAAGTAAGCGCTGGCGGGGTTCGCCGGTGGGCCAAAACTAGGGGGTAATCCGGGTGATGTTGTGGCGACAGCCGCTGGCGACGAGGGCGGTAAATATGTGCTGCCTGGAGTACTCGATACGGTTCCGGGGACTACGTTCACCACCCCCGGCACGGCCGCAGTGGGTCCGTAGTCGTATCCTCCGCCGGTCAAAGCCGCGGTGCTCTGCGGAGGCAAGTATACCGGCATCGGCGAAGATGGCCGAGAGGACGTCGCGGTTCGAAGAGTCGTCGAAGATGACGAGGAAGGACCAGTGACGTCCGTCCTGTAGGCGTAATAAGGCACCTGGTCGAGGGGCGAGGCGGGGGCGGGCACGAATGGCACCGGAGACGAACTGGGTGTGCGGCCGGGCAAGTCGAAGCTTATCCTGGGTCGGTCATAATTGTAGCCGGCCTGACGGCGAGGGCGACTTCGACTGGAATCCGCGACCACATGAGCGCTTTTATCGAACTCAGAACTGAAAGCCAACTTCACCGCACACGCCACTATCGCTAAGCTCGTGGCACAGATCACTCGCTCCAAGTGCATTTTACTGGTGACTGCGAAACGGCGACGGCGGCAACTACACAGAGGCACTTAGAATTTATAAGGCTATGGATAAAAATGCAGAGGTTGCGAAAGTCGTACCCGGAGAGGAAAACGACGACAAAACCAATTATGGTCATGCAATTACATCAAAATTTCTTTTCGCTCCGCGCGGTTTACAAATGCATACTAATTTGTGAGACAGAATGTTAACGTAATTTATAATATTAAAGGAGGTAGGATGTAGGCCTCGTCGCCCTGAGAGAAACCGCAACCAATTTAACAAAGCAGCAGTACAACTTCTACTTTATGATGTTCTTTACCTACCTTGGTTGTTAACTGTTGATGCATGACGTGCCATATTATGTATGAGTTGATTATGTTGAGAAATGAGACAGAAATATAAGAAATATATCTGTCGATACACTTTGTACATAACTTGATCGGTGGTTATCCCTTTCTGACTATCAAAGTAGGATATTTTGCCCCACACTTTTTTTAATAACCTTGTGTTTCAAAATTATATCCCCCTTTCCTCCGCAGTTCTATCCCTTCACCTCATAGAATCGCAGTATAAACTTTATAGTGGCTGAACTTTACTTTCGACGTGCGGGTCTCTTTTGCCCTCTTTTTTTCTAAAACCACCAATCATCACATAATCTTAGGGAAATTCAACAACTACAAATAGTTAGAGCAAGATTTCCGAGAAACTTTCAGAAGAAAGGGTTTAGTAGTTCTTATATATTTCTTATTATATATAA